>CM037088.1:20173602-20725599 GCA_020916435.1 Oxytropis ochrocephala
CATTAGATAAGTCCAAATAAACCGATCCAAACTGGTCCTATATATCAGTGATAAATATCTGTTAGGTGTTTATTTTATATTTATGAGGCTAATAACTAAAGAGTTAGTTTAAAAAATTTGTTAGCAGTTAAGAGACTAAAGTGTTCTCTCTCCCTTTTTTCCCCTCTCTCTTTTCATTTTTCTTCCCCCTCTCTCTTTCATTTTTTCCCACATAGCCAACTCTCTCTCTCTCTCTCTCTCTCTCTCTCTCTCTCTCTCTTTTCATATTTCATCTCTTTCTTTTGTGTCAATCAATCAAATCATGTCTTTTTCAATTTCTTTATGAATTTTTTTATTGTGCAGTGACCAAATTACCTTTTTATTGTAGTTGAACTAATTTTATAAAGTAAAGATGTTTTTGTAATTTATGTGGTGGTTTGTTTTCTTATAGTTAAGTTGATGAGTTGATTGAGTACAAGAGTTGTGGCGAGAAAATAATAAATATGTCGGTCCCGGAGACTATAACCTAACACTATGAAAGCATGCATGCATATTACTAAATGCTACATCACTTGATATGATAATATTATGTGATAACTTGTAGTAATATAGTTGATTACAAACCAAAATGCATTAGAACAAAGTGGGATGCAT
The DNA here is from genome assembly GCA_020916435.1 of Oxytropis ochrocephala. Lineage (NCBI taxonomy): Eukaryota > Viridiplantae > Streptophyta > Magnoliopsida > Fabales > Fabaceae > Oxytropis > Oxytropis ochrocephala. Next base: position 20,174,236 of record CM037088.1, read on the forward strand.
ATTTTATTTTTGACTATCTTAATGAATAAATCATTTTATATTTGTTCTACAAATTAACCATGCAGATACAAAGCATTTTTCTCATCTAGATCAAGTCAGATACCAAGTCACCTACATGCAGTGACATTGAAACATCGCTCTGATCTACAAAATAATCTATGGTTCTTGCTTATACGAACAATTCAAGAAAGATATCCTGAAGGTAGTGCTGACCGCAAAACTCCATTAAAAAGGGATATATCACAAGTGACAAAGCAAAGTAGATTGCTCCATATACGCTCCATATGTTGGAATTCATATTCTTAAGTAACGTTTCAAATAGGGGGAAAACTGCACTCTTTTTCCCGTTGTCATGGTTTTGTCCCACTGAGTTTTCCTGTAAAAGTTTTTAACGAGTCAGTTCCCACTGAAAGAATATTGTACTCTTTTTCTTTCACTAGATTTTTTTTCTCACTGAGTTTTTTCTAGTAAGGTTTTGATGAGGCATATCCTCGAAGGATATCCAAGGGGGGATGTTATGAATATTATTAGCGGATGTCACTATCTTCCTTTCATCTTCTCATTACTCTCTTATGTAGTGGAATTTTATGATTGACCACTCACTTGTCAATCCACACCCTAAATAGGGTTCACCCTTATGTGTAGAGATGTACTTGAAAACAGAATAATAAACAAAGCTTTTATCTTCTCCATATTTGTTCTTGTTCTTCTTATCTGCTTCATCTTTCTACTTGCATTAATCTCTTATTTTATAACATAATAATCATAATTAATAATAATATAGATTTGAGATCAAGGAATAGAAATTAAAATCTAGTTGAGAGATCGGCTTATACTTTCTTTGTGCATATTGGGTATGAAAATTTGTCTTTCTCTTGAATGAATTGCATGAATATTGGTCATATATGTAATCAAAGGATGTAGGTGTGGAAAATAATAAGGAGCAAATTAAAAGATCCCATAATAAGTTAAAGGTTACTAATAATGTGAATTTCAAGCAAAAAGCTCGGGTTGCAAGTGTTCAAACCTACATGAAAAAGAAAGCTTTTAAAGGCTTCAACAATGCTCCTTTGGATGGTTTGGATCATAATCATTTGACGGGATTTGCCAAGCCATCTAATGCCTAGCAAGCTTTGCCTATAAATGTGCAGCAACATTTTTAAATAGGCAGCAAAGTGAATCTTCTTCCAATTAGATATGCAACTTAAAGAAGAATCAAATTATGTCCAATTTGTCTAGGATTCTTTTGCAATGGATGATGATAAGCAAGTGTCGCCTGCGGTTATGTAGATGCAGAAGATATTTTTGAAGTCCATTAAGAAGTTGGCCAATGTTAATGCTCCTAGCACATAGGTAGCAATTCAAGACAACATTATTCAGATTTTTCCTACCTTTGATACTACTAGTGGTTGTAATATTGAAATTTGTGTTCACTCTAACGCCAGCATAGTCAATGATATGCATATTGCTAATCGTGTTTGGAGTTATTCTATTGACTCATCTTCCATTCAACCTCCCACTACTAGGCTAGATTTACTAAATGTCTCGGGTTTCAATGTTACGTCGACCTAACCAAGCCGTAGCATCTGATATGAGAATATTAGAAAAACTTTGGGGTGATGAGTTAGATGATGATGATGATGTTGATCCTATGGCTACTGATACCCAATGAGCATTTATGGATTAAGATAATTTTGAACCAATTGTGCTCAAGACCCAAAAGAAGAAATTTCGAAAAAAGAAAGAAAAAAGATATTGATCAAATTATAGGCTATAACACTCGTTCCATAGCAAATTTTGTCTCTATCTCTTTTTGATCTAGCTAATGTAAATCATTCCTTTTATTTTTCACATTTTCGTTTATCTATATGGCGGATTGTCTTAGAAGCTCTGTCATAACAAAATTGAGCTCCCTATTACCGCTTTGTTTTCATTTTCTTTTCTAGTTGAGGTATTGGTCTAGTTTCCCTGGGCTTTCTTTACATTCTCTTTCTTTTTCGACTTTTTTTAATAAATTCTGGGGAAGTACTATTCTTCTTTCTTGATATTTTTGCGATCGTAAGATTTTAACGGTTCTTCATTCCTTTTACCAATAATAATAATAATAATAATAATAATAATAATAATAATATATTGGACGAAATTAAATGTTCATTGGATGCAAACAAATGTCAAAGTACAAAGACAACACCATATATGTGATGATGAATAACGACCCTGGCGAAATAGAACCTTATTATGACATGATTTATTAATCTGAAGACATTCAACTATATTATAAATAATGAAATGTGTTGCTGCTTATATATTTAAGCGCAGACAAATCCATTGGGGTCCTGTTTTCCACATAGATTGAGTAGCAAGCTCAACTTGATGGGTATGTTGAGATTGATGCCGAGGACATTAGCCTTAAGAGCAGTGCAAAGGCACACTGCAGCGTCAAGATCAGTAAGACCCTGAATAAGGGAGCAACATGGGGTGTTTGATGGCTTGCCAAGCTGCACATTAATCAAACCCAACAAATCAGCACACACACCCAACTTAAGAGTATCTATAGGGCAAGTGGGTTGCTTGGTGCCTGTTGAAGGTGGAGTCGTGCCTGTGGAAGGTGGCTGGGTACCTGTGGAAGGTGGAGTTGTGCCTGTGGAAGGTGGTTTAGTACCTGTGGATGGTGGTGTTGTGCCGGTGGAAGGTGGATGAGTGCCTGTGGAAGGTGGTGTTGTGCCGGTAGAAGGTGGGTGTGGCTTTGGGTTGGCCGGGGGGTGTTTGTGACCTTTGGGTGGTGGTGGGGGACATATGGGTGGTGGTGGTGGGCTCTTAGCACTGTTACATGGGCATGGGACATATGTGGAGCTAACCACGGTGAAGAAGAGGATGTTGAAGGAAAGGATAATAGCAGCTAAGGAAGCCATTTGGAAGTTGATAGTGATGCTCTTACTTTGGTTTGGTGTGTTATTACATGATGGGAGAGGGGGGTTTTATAGGGAAGGTTTGGTGAGTATTCTTATTTCAAGATTTAAAATCATGGGGCTCCTATTGAACCTAGCTAAAAAGTTTTGTCTTTTTTTGAGGGAAATTGGTGAGAAAGAGTTTGAGAGCGTGCGGATATAGCTGAAATATAGGTGCAGAGGGACCCGGACCTAAGAGTGTGTCCCTCTTATTGTCTCAAAATTTCCATGAAGTCTGCGGACAAATATCTAGCCATTATAAACAAACAAAAGACAAAAGTAAATTGGCAATTAGCAATGCAAAGTCTCCCTCTTTCGCACATTATGGGCAAACAGCATTATGAAACATTGGACAGCAAGATGAAGAATAATAAGGACTTAAAAATAAACCATTATTAGCCTAGTAGCTAGGCCATTGAATGAACGTAAGTTCTTCAAATTATATGTCGATCACAAGATGAAGTTGTCAGCACCACAAGTTTTCATCCACTGTTATAACGAAACCATCATTTTCAAACAAATCTGGATAGGATATAATTAGTATACTAGCTAGCCAGCACAAACTTGTGAATGTTGACCTTAATTATAAACTTTTGGCAGTCATGATTGATATTGAGAGAGCCTATGATTAGGGGTGGCGTAAAATATGGGTAGAATGCGACTCGTCTTTTGTTGTTATTGTTGTTTTTAAGAACCCTTGGATTATCTCCTGAAGACTAAGAAATCGTTGGGGAAAAACCTTAAAGCTTTGTTCAGATATGAACTGTATTGTCTTTTTAAATCTTTAGAGAAGGAAATTGGTGCACAGACAAATTAGCTGCTTTTGGTCTAATTAGTAGAACTTATACTTGGTAGGGTTTGCCTCCGAGCTTCATCTTAGATGACTTTTGTCGTAATAGGCATGGTCTTCCTTTTTCACATTTAGATGATTAATTATTGGGGTTTGGTCTCCTTGGTTTTCTTTTTTTTAGATAAGCAATTGTATTAAGGGGTGCACCAACCCCTAACACCTAGGGGCCTCATTAAAACCTCTGAGCGCCAAAACCCATTGGGAAAAAGACCTAGGGAGGGAAAAAAGAGTACCCCGAAACATCCAACCCCACAAGATTTCCCCTTCCTAGCTTTGAATCAGCTCCATGCACTATCCTTGATACCTGAAATCAATAATGGAATTGAGGCCACCTCCCCTTTGAAGACTACCTTATTCCGAGTCAACCATATTCCATACGACCGCCAACCAAATAAGATGTTTTACTCCTTTTTGTTTCTTATCTTTTAGCAGTTTTCCGAAGTCCATAAAATGAGAAATCAAATCCTCTGTTTCATCTATTGATTCCCCCATCCAAGAGAACACTTGTTGCCAAACCTTTTTTTTCCACTCGACAATGTAAGAAAAGATGCGAAACAGTCTCGTCTTCTTCAAAGCACAACACGCAACATTTATCCGTTTGAGATTGTAAAATTCTTTAACGGAATAACGCCTCATTGGTTGCAATTTTATTTAACAGTACCCTCCGACTGAATATTGGCACCTTTGATGGTATATCGTTTTTCAATAGCTTCGACCACGTCCTAGAGCTACTGTCATGACCCGCTGCCAGCATCACCTACAATTAAATCTCGCAGCCAAACATAGCACAACTTCATCGAGAAGCCCTTTACAACATCAAACACACATCACCAACAGTCTCTGTGAGTGTTTTTGTTGTTGGGAAGATACTGCACCACTTTCAAAGAAGAAGATTGCACTTGGAGAAAATTCAAAGCGTGTGTATTGTGTACACACTAACCTTTAGGTTCAAATCGCCCCCACCAACAAATGATTATTGAATGCAATAGGAACAATAGTGATTTCCCTTCAGATACTTTGAATACCTTGATGTAATTTGCACTATTACAACAAGCCTATCTTTTGATAAAAGTTTACAAAATTAAGTTTCTTATATCTCACTCATGCATTAGAGAAATACAAGATGATTTAGAGTAATGAAAATGAGAGATATTTGGTCTATAATCAGAACCAAATTCGTGTGTTTCTATCCTCTAAGTGTCCCTATTTATAGAGAATATCAACCACTTAGTGAAGAGAAGCAACCCTTCAAATGAATTCTGTCCACAAACGGTTATGTACCATTTACAACGAAATATATCACAACAGTTGTGTTGGTCTAGTGATAAACGTTTGTGACTGTTCGGCCTTGGGTCTCATGCTTGAATCTCACTTGCGCCTTTTCGTTCATGTTTTTAGCCGTTATTATATTTTAAATAAAATCTAGCAAATATGATGACAGAATCATCTTTATATATATATTTTGTAAATATATCTCACGATCTCAGATCACATCACGATGAAGTCAGAATAACTAGCCTCCTTAAGATACAAGACATTCTGATCTTCCTCCTGCGATAGCTCATTCATCCAGTCCCATTTCCAGTTCCACACGTCGTCAGCCCACCAGCCCAACTCCTCAACCACGGCTTCTTTAATTTATTATTGCACCTACAGTAAATTGTTGGGAATAATTCAGCGAAACAGTCCCTACCTATCCACCTATCAGTACAAGAGCGCACCAAATTGTCTCTTCCCATTTTAATTTTAACAACATCATCGAACCACCAATCATACAAATTTGTATCGTCCCCCAATTGGCATAAGTCTCTCCACCAAATAGAATGTTTACCCCCGCCTCTTCTTTTTTTTTTTTTTTTTACCAATACCCCACCCTCTTCTATACTCATTAGCACTAGGCCATCTCTTTTCAATCCATATCTCACCACCAATATCTTTTTTTACAAAGGGTTACCTTCCTCCACCAAAATGCTCCATCTCCAATTTGTTAACAGAGCTAAATTAAATACTTCTAAGTTTTTTACTCCAAGCCCACCCTTCTCTTTTGGTGTGCAAATAGTGTCCCAACTCACCCAAGCCATCTTTTTGTTCTACCCATCTCCACCCCGCAAAAACCTTCTTTGAAGCTTAGTAATCTCCTCAATCACCTTCTAGGTGCTTTATAAAACGAGAAGAGATATAAAGGAAGTGAAGCAAGTATCGAGTTTATATAAGTGTACGTAACTCGCCCCCCAACGGATAATTGCTTGCTCTTCCAACTATTAAGCCTGTTCTTGATCAAGTCAATAATCTGTGTCTATTGCATCTTCTAGCACATGGATCATTGATACAGGTGCATCTGTTAACATTTTCAAGCCAGGAATGTTGAATATATACTTCCCACCTTTGCACTACAAAACTAAAGGGTGATTTTAGTTTTGTGATGGGCTAAATTAGAATTACTAATGGATAACCCTAGTTAGGATTCTATAAATAAGGAGATTATGGTCCGCAGGTCACACTACAAAACTTTTGGAATCGTTCTTATTGATATCGTGTTATTCAAATGGCAAGCAATCTTACAAGCAATCAGAGGTCCAAACACATCGACATCGACTGTCATTTTGTTCGTGAGCATGTGCAGTCCAGTTTCATTAAACTCATTCATGTTGCCTCCCAGAAACAACTAGCTAAAGTACTCACAAAAGCACTGCCCAAGCCCCTCTACACCGAACTTATTGGCAAGCTGAGAATGTTGAATATATACTTCCCACCTTTTCACAGCAAAACTAAATAAGAATTAATAATAGAGAGAGTACTTTTAATTTTGAGATGGGCTAAATTAGAATTACTAATGGATAACCCTAGTTAGGATTCTATAAATAAAGAGGTTATGGTCTCCAGGTCACACTACAAATTTTTTGAGTCGTTCTTATTGATATCGCGTTAATAACATTGATTCAGTGGCCTGGCCAGATCGATCACCGAGTCGGTTTTAATAACTTTGATTCAAGTACATTTCCACTTTGGTATTTTTTAGTGATTAACATGTTTGATTCTGACTTTATAAAGAACTATTTCAAATCTAACAATGAGAACACTTAATTTATTATGAGAAATGAGAACATTTAAAACTATTACATTAATATTAACCGTTCAAATATGTCATTAATTGTAAGATCTCACGTGATTTTTAATTAAAAAAGAAGAGGTCAAGCGGTCTTATGCCTTAGACCTTGGGCGACCTGTATAGTCTTATTTAGTCAATCTATGTGCACCATTTCAAGAGGCTTAAATGTTTGACAAAAAAGAGGTTTAAATGGAAATCCAGAAAAGACATATAGGGAAAGGGAGATATATGAAATTGATAGAGGGGATCATAAATATTTGCTTAATTAAACGTATAATTTTATTAATAGAAATTTCACTTATGGAATACAAAATACTAGTGAGACTGAAATCTAAAAAGGCGTCAAGTTCCAAATCACCACAACAAAAATAATAATAATAATAATAATAATAATAATAATAATAATAATAATAATAATAATAACAACAAATTAATGTTCATTGCATGCAAACAAATGACAAGTGCCAGAGAGAATGGCAAAGTACAAAGACCACACCATATATGTGATGATGATGATGAATAACGACCCTGGCGAGACAGAACCTTATTATGACGTGATTTATTAAATTTGAAGACATTCAACTATATTGTAAATAATGAAGTATGATGTGTTGCTGCTTATATATTTAAGCGCAGACAAATCCATTGGGGTTCTCTTTTCCACATAGATTGAGTAGCAAGCTCAACTTGATGGGTACGTTGAGGTTGATGCCGAGGACATTAGCCTTAAGAGCGGTGCAAAGGCACACTGCAGCGTCAAGATCCGCAAGACCCTGAATAAGGGAGCAACATGGGGTGTTTGATGGCTTGCCAAGCTGCACATTAATCAAACCCAACAAATCAGCACACACACCCAACTTAAGAGTATCTATAGGGCAAGTGGGTTGCTTGGTGCCTGTGGAAGGTGGAGTCGTGCCAGTGGAAGGTGGCGTTGTGCCTGTGGAAGGTGGTTGGGTACCTGTAGATGGTGGCGTTGTGCCGGTGGAAGGTGGAGTTGTGCCTGTGGAAGGTGGTTTAGTACCTGTGGATGGTGGTGTTGTGCCGGTAGAAGGTGGGTGTGGCTTTGGGTTGGTCGGGGGGTGTTTGTGACCTTTGGGTGGTGGTGGGGGACATATGGGTGGTGGTGGTGGGCTCTTAGCACTGTTACATGGGCATGGGACATATGTGGAGCTAACCACGGTGAAGAAGAGGATGTTGAAGGAAAGGATAATAGCAGCTAAGGAAGCCATTTGGAAGTTGATAGTGATGCTCTTACTTTGGTTTGGTGTGTTATTACATGATGGTTGAGGGGGGTTTTATAGGGAAGGTTTGGTGAGTATTCTTATTTCAAGATTTAAAATCATTGGGCTCCTATTGAACCTAGCTAAAAAGTTTTGTCTTTTTGAGGGAAATTGGTGAGAAAGAGTTTGAGTGCGGGCGGATATAGCTGAAATATATATAGGTGCAGAGGGACCCAGGCCTAAGAGTGACACGAGGTACACACAATGACTTTGCATTGCTTCCGTATGGCCATGTAGTATATTAAATCATACAACAATACTTTTTTTTTTTTTTGACAAAAGATACAACAATACTATATAGTCCAGAAATGTGACAAAAATATTATAAATATACTGATACACATACACTGTATCTCCCATATTAACTTTTTTATTATTTTTATTGTAAAGTAAATTCTTCAGACTGGATCCTACAGTATATTTGTCAAAATTCTTATAAGATTTTTGTCAAAATAAAATTATAGTAAATCATATCATGAACTTCATGCAGATAATTACGTACATTGTTTTAAATATAATAATTGAGTTAATAACTTTGTATATTTTCTTTTTCCAATAATACAAAAAATGACAGATAATATATACTACAACAAATATGTCAATGCACTACTTATTGTCTCAAAATATCTAGCCATTATAAACAAACAAAAAAGTAAATGGCAATTAGCAAAGCAAAGTCTCCCTCTTTCGCACATTATGGGCAAACAGCATGAAACCTTGGACAGCAAGATGAAGAATAATAAGGACTTAAAAATAACAACAATGCTATTTAGACAAAAAAAAAATTGACAAATCTACAAATCACCAATCTACAACACCAATTAACCAAGTTTTTTAGACAATTAGCCAAACGGTCAATTAACCAAGTTTTTAATACACGCCTAAAACTGCGAAAAAGAGGTTGGTTTAATCGCCTAAAAACTTTGTTAATTGTACACAGAGGCCAATTGATTTGTCGATTTGTCAAATTTTTTTTTGTCAAAATAGCATTTTTGTAAAACTAAACCATTATTAGCCTAGTAGCTAGGCCATTGAATGAACGTAAGTTCTTCAAATTATATGTCGATCACAAGATGAAGTTGTCAGCACCACAAGTTTTCATCCACTGTTATAACGAAACCATCATTTTCAAACAAATCTGGATAGGATATAATTAGTATACTAGCTAGCCAGCACAAACTTGTGAATGTTGACCTTAATTATAAACTTTTGGCAGTCATGATTGATATTGAGAGAGCCTATATGATTAGGGGTGGCGTAAAATATGGGTAGAATGCGACTCGTCTTCTGTTGTTATTGTTGTTTTTAAGAACCCTTGGATTGTCTCCTGAAGACTAAGAAATCGTTGGGGATTTGTTCAGATATAAACTGTATTGTCTTTTAAATCTTTAGAGAAGGAAATTGGTGCACAGACAATTTAGCAGCTTTTGGTCTAATTAGTAGAACTTATACTTGGTATGGTTTGTCTCCGAGCTTCATCTTAGATGACTTTTGTCGTAATAGGCAGAGTCTTCCTTTTTCACATTTAGATGATTAATCATTGGGGTTTGGTCTCCTTGGTTTTCTTTTTTTTTAGATAAGCAATTGTATTAAGGGGTGCACCAACCCCTAACACCTAGGGGCCTGATTAAAACCTCTGAGCGCCAAAACCCATTGGGAAAAAGACCTTGGGAGGGAAAAAAGAGTACCCCGAAACATCCAACCCCACAAGATTTCCCCTTCCTAGCTTTGAACCAGCTCCATGCACTATCCTTGATCCCTGAAATCAATAATGGAATTGAGGCCACCTCCCCTTTGAAGACTACCTTATTCCGAGTCAACCATATTCCATACGACCACCAACCAAATAAGATGTTTCACTCCTTTTTGTTTCTTACCTTTTAGCAATTTTCCGAAGTCCATAAAATGAGAAATCAAATCCTCTGTTTCATCCATTGATTCCCCCATCCAAGAGAACACTTGTTGCCAAACCGTTTTTTCCACTCGACAATGTAAGAAAAGATGCGAAACAGTCTCGTCTTCTTCAAAGCACAACACGCAACATTTATCCATTTGAGATTGTAAAATTCCTTAACGGAATAACGCCTCATTGGTTGTAATTTTATTTAACAGTACCCTCCGACTGAATATTGGCACCTTTGATGGTATATCGTTTTTCCATAGCTTCGACCACGCCCTAGAGCTACTGTCATGACCGCTGCCAGCATCACCTACAATTAAATCTCGCAGCCAAACATAGCACAACTTCATCGAGAATCCCTTTACAGCATCAAACACACATCACCAACAGTCTCTGTGAGTGTTTTTGTTGTTGGGAAGATACTGCACCACTTTCAAAGAAGAAGATTGCACTTGGAGAAAATTCAAAGCGTGTGTATTGTGTGCACACTAACCTTTAGGTTCAAATCGCCCCCACCAACAAATGATTATTGAATGCAATAGGGAACAATAGCGATTTCCCTTCAGGATACTTTGAATACCTTGATGTAATTTGCACTATTACAACAAGCCTATCTTTTGATAATTTACAAAATTATGTTTCTTATATCTCACTCATGCATTAGAGAAATACAAGATGATTTAGAGTAATGAAAATGGGAGATATTTGGTCTATAATCAGAACCAAATTCGTGTGTTTCTATCCTCTAAGTGTGCCTATTTATAGAGAATGTCAACCACTTAGTGAAGAGAAGTAACCCTTCAAATGAATTCTGTCCACAAACGGTTATGTACCATTTACAACGAAATATATCACAACAGTTGCGTTGGTCTAGTGATAAACGTTTGTGACTGTTCGGCCTTGGGTCTCATGCTCGAATCTCACTTGCGCCTTTTCGTTCATGTTTTTAGCCGTTATTATATTTTAAATCCATATCTCACCACCAATACCTCTTTCCACAAAGGGTTACCTTCCTCCACCAAAATCCTCCATCTCCATTTTGTTAACAGAGCTAAATTAAATACTTCTAAGTTTTTTACTCCAAGCCCACCCTTCTCTTTTGGGGTGCAAATTGTGTCCCAACTCACCCAAGCCATCCTTTTTTTCTACCCATCTCCACCCTGCAAACACCTTCTTTGAAGCTTAGTAATATCCTCAATCACCTTCTTGGGTGCTTTATAAAACGAGAAGAGATATAAAGGAAGTGAAGCAAGTATCGAGTTTATAAGTGTAACTCGCCCCCCAACGGATAATTGCTTGCTCTTCCAACTATTAAGCTTGTTCTTGATCGAGTCAATAATCGGTTGCCAAGTACTTAACAATCTCGGGTTTGCTCCCACCAAAACTCCAAGAAATTTGAAAGAAGCTGCACCCCTTTTGCAAGTGAGGAATTGAGAGATTCACTCCATGATCCTCTCATCCATGTTTATACTAATCACATTTCTCTTCGCGAATTTTACCTTCAATCCCGACACAAGTTCGAAACTTCGTAGAATTTCCTTTAAACACCACACACTATGTTCTTCACGATCACAAAAGAAGATTGTGTCGTCCGCAAATTGTAAATAAAGAATCACTTAGTTTAAAACCGTAAAGGTTATTTTAGACCACCCCCTTCCGCACAAGATCTGCTAAACCTTTCGCTGCAATCATGAACAAAAATGGTGCAAGAGGGTAACCCTGTTTTAACCCCTTCTGTGCCACAAATTTCTCTGTTGGACTGTCATTAACCAAGACTGAAATGGAATTAGATGAGAAGCTAGTGCGCATCCAGCTTCTCCATTTCGCTCTGAAACCCAATCTCCCCAACATGTAATCCAAATAAGACCAACTAACAGAGCCATAGGCTTTTTCGAAGTCTGGTTTCAACACTACACATTTTTGTCTCTTCCTCTTTGCCATGTCCATTACTTCATTTACCACTACCACTCCATCTAGAATATTTCTCCCTACTAAAAATGCACTTTGACAATCCGAAATTACCCCCTTCAATACCTTCTTTATTCTTCCTGCAAGTACTTTTGCAAGCATCTTGTACAAACACCCAATGAGAGAGATTGGCCTATATTCCCAAAACCCTTGTGGATTGCTTGTCTTGGGAATTAGAGCAAGAAAAGATGCATCCAACGCCTTTGGTAACTTTGCAAGCCTATGGAATTCTTCAAAGAATTTCATGATCTCCGGCGAAATTATATCCCAACAATTCTTTATAAAAGTTGAAATTGAACCTGTCAAGGCCCGGGCTCTTGTTCCCATCACATTCCCATACCACTTCCTTTACTTCCTCCACTGAGAAATGTGCAATTAACAGCTCATTATCACTCTGTGATACTTGATTAAATTGGACTCCATCAATTAGTGCTAGTCTGGTCTCCTTCGTTTTCTATTTTTTGCTGCAGAGTGCTACTTCATTTGCTTGTTGTTTGTTTCTATATAAGGGTTTTGGCCTAGTCTCCCCTGGTTTCTTGTACTTCTCCTTTTTATATCATTTTTCTAATAAAAAAAAGAAAAAAAAAGAGGTAGAGTGCTCTTTTTCCTTCTGATGATTTATCTCTAATGAGGGTCCTGATCGAAAGAGGTTTTAACGAGACTCTTTCCTTTTACCAAAAAAGAGTAAAAGAATCATGTGGTATTTAATTAAGACTTTTAGCTAATAAAAAAATCATGTGGTATTTAATTGGGATTATCAAGACTTTTAAAGAAGACAATGAGAAGTCCAATGATATTCGTTTGATACTTTTTACAACTTAAAAAAATCATTATATTCAACTTCAAATATGAAACTTTTTTCTCGAGTTAATAGCCAATTTTGTTCCTCAAATTTTAGAAAAGTTCAATTTAGTCCCTGACATTAACAATTTTACTAATAGCCCCTAACATTTCCTATTGCTATTCAATTTAGTCCTCATATACTATGTCTATTTGGTCTCTGAGTTTTACAACTTTATATCAATTACTAGTATGTCCCTGCTTTTCCAAATGTAAGGGACCAGACTAGCACTACGTTGTAAGAGTTTGGAATTTAATTGATATGAAGTTATAAAACTCAATGACCAAACAGACATCGAGAATTTGAGGAATTAAATTGAATAACATTTGAAAATGTCAAGGGCTATTTAAAAATATTGTTAATATTAGGGACTAAATTGAACTTTTCTAAAATTTGAGGGACCAAATTTGCTATTAACCCTTTTTTTTCTCCTTCAAAAAACTCATTCGACTGGCTACCTCAATCTCCACTTTGACAATTAAGTATTCCTCTACGTGACAAACTTTCTTTCATTACTTCTAAAAAGTAATAACTTTCTTCCATCAATTCTCCATTTCGATGATTTTCATGGTTTTCTTCAATATTCCATAACTAAACCCCACAACACTTATTGATATGTTTGGTTCGGATATTTTTCATGTTCGGATCAAACTCGAACAAATCCAAACCAACTCATATTTGTTTGGTTCGGATAACAGATTTCAAAAAACAAACCTGTGAACTCGAACCAACCCATAGTAATGGTTGGGCACACCTTGTGCTCCATTTCAATGAATCAATTGCTTATCTAAAAAAAGTAAGTCATACTAGTTTTCTAATTTTTGAAGCACTGGATTTTATTTACTCTGGCTTTATACCTTAATAATTTATAATCAAGTTGTAAAACTTTAATACTACGAATTGGAAGACTACTAATAGATTTTAGTTTGATTTGGTGTAATTTTGTTTGGCTATTTAGAAGTGTTTGAATATTACCAAAAAAATTATTGTTTTTTATCTTTTGGAAAATTAATATTTTTGTGCATGACGTGTGAGCTCAATCCAAACCAACCAGTCCAATATCGGATTGGTTTGGTTAGGATTTTAAAGAAAACAATGTCTAAATACGACATCCTTTTTTTTATTTTATTTTTAAAAAGAGACGCCTGTTACGATTTAAAATACGATACGAACACGTTACGATATACGAGTAAAGATACGTCTAAATACGATATAAAATGCGTCAAAATAGACGGGCAGTCACACCTATGATCCTACTACTCCCTGTGACTGCTCGTCTACTACTCCGAAAAAATCCGCGTCGGCGACTAATAGTGCAGCAACCGCTCTATGATCCTGTGCAGCAACCGCTCTATGAGGAGCACTCGCCTGGCGTGACTGCCCGTCTACTTTGACGTATTTTAGATCGTATTTAGACGTATCTTTACTCGTATATCGTAACGCGTTCGTATCGTATTTTAGATTGTAACAGGTGCATATCTTTTTAAAAATAAAATTTTTTAAAAAAAAGGGGGTTCCTGGATTTACCTCATAGGTAGGTAAATCCGGTTCAAAAAAATTGTGAATCGGATTTACCTATCTATAAGGTAAATCCGGGAATCCCCAACGTAATTTTTTTTTTCAAAAAATACGAACCGGAAATACCATTTTGTGAGGTATTTCCTGGAATTTTTTTAAAAAGTTTTTTTTTTTAAAACTTGGGGGGTAATTTTGGAATAAAATAGATTATGGGGGTGGGAGGGAGGATGTTGGGGGTAAAAAAAAATCCAATGACTTTGCAATTGCATTGCAGTGGCTTCAAGTTGCATGTCTTCCGTATGGCCATGCATTATATTAAATCATGTCATGATTCATGCAGATATTTTATTACATTGCTTCTATAATATAGTTATTTGATATAGAAAAGTTTAAAGGAGTTGGACTCCAGACGCTCATCAAGGTTAGGGTCGGTCTTAAGACTCTTTAAATTCTTACAGAGGTATTTACAGATCACCCACTAAAGAAATCCTCACGCTGGTAGCGGGAGTTGAAATCGCGTCCTCGCACGGATAAATGAGTCTAACTTCTACCAATGAGCCCAACTTTCATTGACTCGCTTTTATAATATAGTTATTAACTTTGTATTTTCTTTTTCCAATACTACAAAAATGACAGATAATATATATATATATATATATATATATATATATATATATATATATATATATATATATATATATATATATATATATATATATATATATATACTACAATGTCAATATGTCAATGCACTACTTATTGTCTAAAAATTTCCATGAAGTCTGCGGACAAATATCTGGCCATTATAAACAAGCAAAAGACAAAAGTAAATTGGCAATTAGCATTGCAAAGTCTCCCTCTTTGGTACATTATGGCCAAAAAGCATGAAACCTTTGACAGAATATTGCGTAGCGCAAAGGAAAAGAATTAATCAAATAATTAAGGACTTGAAAGTAAACCATTATTAGCCTAGTACGTAGGCCATTGAATGAACGTAAGTTCCTCAAATTATATGTCGATCTATGATGCCACAGGATGAAGTTGTCACCACCACAAAGTTCTTCAAATAATGAACCGTCGTTTTCATCCAAATCTGGATAGAATATAATTAGTACACTAGTTAGCCAGCACAAACGCGTTTTAGTTGTGAATGTTGACCTTAATTATAAACTCTTATAGAGTTTTAGGGGTGTATTTTTTTAACATTTTAAAAGATCTGAACTTTTAGCAGTCATGATTGCCATTGAGAGAGTCTATGCTTAGGGGTGGCGTAAAATATGGTTAGAATGTGACTCGCCTTTCATTGTTGTTCTTTGCTTTAAGAACCATTGGATTATTGTCCCCTGAGACTAAGAAATCATTGGGAAAAACCTTAAGACTTTATTCGGATATGAATCAGATTGTCTCTTAAATCTTTAGACAACGAAACGGGTGCGCAAACAAATTAGTTGCTTTTAGTCTAATTAGTAGAGCTTATACTTGGTAGGGTTTGCCTCCAAGCTTCATCTTAGATGACTTTTGTCATAATAGGCACGGTCTTCCTTTTTCACATTTAGATGATTAATCATTGGAGTTCAATCTCCTTGGTTTTCTATTTTTTTGCGCTGTAGTGGTACTTCATTTGTTTGTTGTTTGTTTCTAGACAAGAGTTTTTACTAGTCTTCCTCGTTTTCTTGTACTTCTCCTTTTTATTTTTCTTTAAAAAAATGAGGTAGAGTGTTCTTTTTTCTTCTGATGATTTATCCCTCATGAAAGTTAGCATCAGTAGGTTTTAGCGAGACTCTTTTCTTTTTACCCAAAAAACAATAAAAGAATCATGTGGTATTTAATCAAGACATTTAGCTAATAAAAAAAATCATGTGGTATTCAACCAGGATTATCAAAACTTTTTAAAGAAGACAATGAAGTCCAAATAATGATATTCGTTTGATACTTTTTACAACTTAAAAAATTCATTATATTCAACTTCAAATTAATATGAAACTTTTTTCTCGAGTTAATAGCCAATTTTGTTCCTCAAATTTTAGAAAAGTTCAATTTAGTTTCGACATTGACAATTTTACTAATCAGTCCCTAACATTTCCAATTGTTATTCAATTTAGTCCCTCATATACTCAATGTCTTTGTTCTCTAATTAAGTTTTACAACTTAATATCAATTACTAGTAAGTCCCCGTTTTTCCAAATGTAAGGGACAAAACTAACACTACATAGTAAGAGTTTGGAATTTAATTGATATGATGTTATAAAACTCAAAGACCAAACAGACATCGAGAATTTGAGGAGCTAAATTGAATAACATATATTTGAAAATGTCAAGGGCTATTTAGAAATATTGTTAATGTTAGAGACTAAATTGAACTTTTCTAAAATTTGAGGGACCAAATATACTATTAACTCATTTTTTCTCCTTCAAAAAACTCATTCGACTTGCTACCTCAATCTCGACTTTGACAACTAAGTATTCCTCTACATGACGAACTTTCTTTCATTACTTCTAAAAAGTAACAACTTGTGTGCCCCTTAATATCATTTGCTTATTAAAAAAAGTAACAACTTTCTTTTAATACTTCTCCATTTCGATGATTTTCATGGTTTTCTCCAATATTCCATAACTAAAGCCCACGACACTGAAGATAGAGTACATGTGAGAAAATAGAGGCTTTTTGGAAACTAATTCTCAAAAAATAGGTTTTTTAAGAAAGGAATATATTAAATCGGGGAATGATAAGAAAAATATTAGTATTCCACGAGAGATGCAGGTCACGAGTGAGAGTGGTATCACAATGGTCACCTGAATCATAGGCAGATCATAATCGAGGAGAATCAATTGTGCAACCTGGAAAAAAAATTGTTGGAAGATCATGAAGATCATTTCACTGAGAGAGAAAGAGGATTGAGAGAGAGAGAGAACGCGCGCGAAGTGGTTGTAACAGAATTTTCAAATTCTGGTTTATTAACAGTGGTTCTACTTACATTTATGACACTAGAGTATTTATACTCAATACATCCAAAATACTACAAATTGCATAACTACCCCTAATATACTAGTTTATTCTTATACATTCAACACACCCCCTTAAGCTAGTATATATCACTTACAACAATGTTATACAAACAAAAAAATTTAGACAAAAGTAGACAAACACCAACTTACAACACCAATTAACCAAGTTTTTTAGATTATTTAACCAAGTGATCAATTAACCAAGTTTTTTATACGCCTCGAAAACTGTGAAAAAACAGGTTGGCTAAATGGTCTAAAAACTTGGTTAATTGGTGTTGTAAGTTGGTGTTTGTCTGTTTTTGTCTGAAATTTTTGTCCAAATAACATTTTTGTATCACTTAAGGTCATACACCAGAATCAAACAACAAAGCTTACAATCAAGCATTAAAATCAGCAAAAGGATCAATTTGTAAAGTCATTACAATCCACAACATTCAGCATGTTTCTCAACCTCTTAAATGTCTCAGTTTTCACTGCTTTAGTGAAAATATCTGCAACCTGCAAATCTGTCCTGCAGTAATTCAACTTCAGCTTCTCATTGGCCACTTGATCTCTCAAGAAGTGGTAACGTGTCTCTATGTACTTTGACCTTCCATGTGCTATAGGATGCTTGGCTAGATTTATTGCAGATTTATTGTCCACAAACAACTCTATAGCACCTTCCTTCTTGATCATCAATTCTCGCATTAAATTGTCTAACCGGATAGCTTGGCATGCGCATAGAAGTCGCTATATACTCACCTTCACATGATGATAAAGCTACTACTGATTCCTTCTTTGAGCTCCATGCTATAGGACTCGCTCCAAACATAAAAACCGATCCTGCAGTTGCTTTTTCTATCAAATCACATCACCTCCCAAACTGCATCAAGATAACCATACAATCCTTTCATATTACCATTGCGGTCATTAGGGAGAAGAATTCCATATGTCATAGTGCCTTTGACATATCTTAAAATCCTCTTTGCAGAAAGCCTAGGTGAGATGTTCTAGTTCGCCCATAACTCTACTAATCAAAGCCGACACTAAAAACAATGTCGCCCGGTATTGCAGAGATATCTCGATGCCCCAACCACCATTCTCGAACTCGGTTGCATCAACCTCCCGCTCATCAAAGATCCTCGCAAGCCACAACCCCGCTTCTAATGGAGTTTCAAAGATCTTTATTGCGTTGTTGCGATTGAACCTCTGCGAGATATCGAAGCATACTTACTGTTGTGATAGCAGAATTCCTTTTGTTGTGTTTTGAAATTCAATTCCTAGGAAATAAGACAATTCTCCTGCATCGGTCATTTCAAAAGTTCTCATCATATTCTCTTTGAATTTCGCTACCTTAGTTTCATTGCTACCAGTAACCAATAAGTCATCAACATAGAGGCATATCATCACCACATCATCACCCCCGACTTCACATACACTCCATGTTGTAAATACACCTTTTAAACCCCATGTTGATCAAACTCTTGTCTATTTTCTTGTTCCAAGCTCGTGGAGCTTGTTTCAAGCCATATAAAGCTTTCTCGGTTTCAACACTTTATTTTCACTTCCTTGTTTCACAAAACCAGTGAGTTGCTCTATATAAACTTCCTCTTCTAACTCTCCATTTAAGAAGGTGATTTCACATCAAGTTGATGTAATTTCCACCCTTGCATACTAGCATGAGCTACCACAACTCTCACAGTTTCAAGTCTTGCCACTGGTGCAAACACCTCTTGATAATCAACACCTTGTTTCTGAAGAAACCCTCTAGCCACTAACCGAGCTTTGTACTTTACCACTTCACCCTTTGGATTTACTTTCACCTTGTACACCCACTTTACTCCTATAACTTTCTTATCTTTGGGTAATTCTACTAATTCCCAAGTCATATTCTTCTCTATAGACTTTATTTCCTCTTTCATAGCCTCTAGCCACTTAGGATTCTTCATTGCTTCCTCCACTGTCACAGGTTCTGTTTCTGCCATCAAGGCAAAGTGCACAATGTCACCTTTAGTGTTTATCACATCATCTGTCATCAATTCATAGTCATTCAACCTTAGAGGTGGTTGCCTAGTCCTCAATGATCTCCTAGGTCCTTCCTCTCTGTCATCATCATTATTTTCCTGAGTTATATCAGACTCATCACTAGGTAATTCAAAACGATTCTGTTCTAAGCCAATAGAGCTCTCAGCCTTGTCACTCCACTTCCATGGCTTGTGTTCATCAAATACCACATCTCTACTTGCCACCACCTTGCTAGTTACTGGATTCAACAATTTGTACCCACCAGTAGAATGATATCCAATCATGATCATCAACTCACCTTTATCATCAAGTTTTGTTCTTGTTTGATCGTGCATGGTCTCGTCAGTAGTATCTCGATCCAAACACTCTAAAGTGTGCAACACTTGGCTCGACACCACCCAAGCCTCTTCAGTGTTATATCTTCCAATTTCTTGGTTGGACATCTATTCAATATATATGTTGTTGTGTTCACAGCCTCTCCCCACAGGTACTTAGGCAGATTCTTGCTTTTCAACATGCTTCTCACCATATTAAGCAAAGTTCTATTCTTTCTCTCAGCAATTCCATTGTGCTAAGGTGTATATGGAGGAGTAACCTCATGTGTTATCCCCTCATTCTCACAGAATGCAGTGAACTCAGCACTAACATATTCACCACCACCATCAGTTCTAAGCACACTTATGTATTCACCACTTTGTTTTTCTACTAGGACTTTGAATTTTTTGAATACTTCTAACACATCACTCTTCCTCCTAAGCAAATAAATCCAAAGTTTCCTAGTAAAATCATCAATAAATGTAACAAAATACTTGTTACCTTCTGGTGTCTCATGCTGTATTGGTCCACATACATCAGAAAAAACCACTTGCAACTTCTTCTTTGATTTGCTAGGCACATTCTGATTGAAAGAAGCTCGAGACATCTTGCTTTCAACACATTCTGCACATACATCTCCTGGAATATGTATTTTAGGCAAGCCTTTCACCATCTCCTTGCCTCGCAACTTTGTCAAATCACCAAAATTCACATGACCAAACACGAAGTGCCACAGCCCACTCTTCTTTGTCTCATCTGCGAGAGCAAGCACCGCCGCAAAGAACACACCCAGTTCCACTTTGAATGTCCTGTTCTTGGGACGAATTGCTTTCACTAGAAATCTTCCTTGAGATCAAACACCTTCATAGCTCTATCTTCCAACACCATTCTATAATTCTTCTCCAACAATTGTCCAATGCTAAGCAAGTTGCTTTTCATTCCCGGCACATACAAAGATACCGTAAATAAAGCACATTGAACCATCCTTCTTCCTTATCCTCACCTTCCCTACACCTTCCACTTTCAAGGTTCTATCATCAAAGAAACCTCACTCTACTCTTGATTGAGCAATCAAGTTCCACAAACCGATCCTTTCTTCCGCATATACGAGTAGAACACCCGTGTCTAGAAACCAATACTCACCGTTATCACCTTCCTCCTTCACAGTCACCATATGCAACACTTCATCTACTTCATTCTTCTCTTCCACGGTCACCATTTGCAACACTTCATCTACTTCCTTCTCTTCTAAGTGCCATTAACAAGGTCTCTTCCTTCTCCTCCTCTCTTCTTCTTCACCAATTTCACATCATTTCCACTTACATTGCTATAGCATTCATCAAAGAAAATGTCCATATTTATCACAGTTATAGCATTGTATGTGGCTTTTATCATATCTCCTACCTCTACCTCTACCACCTCTACCTCCTCTACTTCCTCTACCTCTATAATTCTCACCACTATTGTTCTTTTGTTCATTACTACTACTAGCACTAGAGTTTCCTCTACCAGAACTAGCATTAGAATTATAAGGATTACCTCTACCTCTGCCTCCTCTCCAATTGTTTCTGCCTCTGCCTCTTCCTCTTT
This sequence comes from Oxytropis ochrocephala, assembly GCA_020916435.1. Classification (NCBI taxonomy): domain Eukaryota; kingdom Viridiplantae; phylum Streptophyta; class Magnoliopsida; order Fabales; family Fabaceae; genus Oxytropis; species Oxytropis ochrocephala. The sequence goes on from CM037088.1 coordinate 20,195,565, forward strand.
GATTTCCAGAACCTCTCCCTCCGGTTTGCACTGCCAAGGCTTGTTCACCACCTCCTTTCACTGCACTTCTTTCATTGATTCTCTGCTCATGTGCTTCCAGAGATCCTTGTAATTCCTCTAGCTTCATTATTGACAAGTCTTGTGATTGTTCAATCGCCACAGTGATGTTGTCAAATTTTGCGAAGAATCGATCTCAAGATCTTCTCCACTATCTTCTCATCGCCAAAGGATCTCCACACGAAATCATTTGATTCGTCATCGTTTGAACTCGTGAAGTACTCGCAATTGTCTCACTCTCCTCCATTCCGAGCAATTCATATTGTCTCCTTAGAGTTTGCAACCTTACACGCTTCAATTTTTGATCGCCGGCGTAAGAACCAGCTAACACGCCCCACGCGCCTTGCTCGACTCCGATCTCGCAATTTTCTCAAAAATTGCTTGATTCACACATCGATGTAGAATGCACAAGCCTTTGCGATCCTTCTTCTTCGCATCTCCGTAAGTGTTCATTCTAGCGCGCCCGTCGGATTCGCGGAAGTGGATCGAGTCCGTTCACCACCAAATCCCACACATCCACGATATCCAAGGATCGCCTTCATCTTCATACTCCATCGCTCATAGTTCTTCCCGCCGAGAATCGGAAAATTCGCGGAAAGTGTCCATTCATCGTCGCCATTGATGAATTAGGTTTGAATTGGGGATTTTCACTCACTCACCAATTCTCACGAAATTTGGATTCACACACTTCACTTTCACTCGATTGATCGATGATTTCCAACAATTCACGCTCCGAATACCATTTGTTTGAAGATCATGAAGATCATTTCACTGAGAGAGAAAGAGGATTGAGAGAGAGAGAACGCGCGCGAAGTGGTTGTAACAGAATTTTCAAATTCTGGTTTATTAACAGTGGTTCTACTTACATTTATGACACTAGAGTATTTATACTCAATACATCCAAAATACTACAAATTGCATAACTACCCCTAATATACTAGTTTATTCTTATACATTCAACAAAAATTAGCACCAATATCCCCATTAAAAAAATTGCACACCTTTTTTTTGACCAAAAAAAATAGCACACCTTGAAATTACTTTTTTGCACCCCAACCCCCAAAGTTTTGCTCTAGTCCAATGCACCACACTCACATAATTACTAAGCTACATTAAGCACTCTTTCATTTATGTAAATGTAACTTAATATTTCAGTTAGTATGTAATTAGATTGGTTAGTATGTAACTCTAGATAGGTTAGAAAGTAGTTAGCTTTAGTTAAATTACGGTTTAGCTAACCACTTGTATATAAGCTATTTTACTAGCTTTGACTTTCTAGTTGGTTGATTCCATTCTTTACTCTTCAGAAAATGAAATTCATTTTTCACTCTCGATTCTCTATGCTTGAGTAGTTTAACATGGTATCAGTAGGATAACTGATTTCTGCTTCCGCGTAACCGTCTCCGATCGGTGATTCCTCTCCTTCGATCCTTCAATGGCGACGCCACCGACAAATCCCTACACAAACCCGTATCACATCGGCAACTCCGTTCATCCAGGCACGGTTCTCATTTCCCACCTTTTAACCGGCGAAGAAAACTACTCTTTTTGGCGTCGTTCTATGACAATCGCCCTCAATGCCAAGAACAAATTTGGCTTCATCAATGGCTCGATCTCTGAACCAGATGAGAATGATCCTCAGTACCAGTCTTGGTTTCAGAATAACAACGTAGTTTCGTCTTGGATTCTTAATTTGATTTCTAAAGATCTTATCCCTAATGTGATCTATTCCACTTTTGCTACCAAAATGTGGAATGTGCTGCATGATCAATTTCACACTACAACATTTTGACCCTACGGCAACGCCTAAAATTCTATCGCTAAAAAAACCGTTGCCATAGATATCAATGGCAATGGTTTTTTTCCACCGTTGTTGATTCTATTTTTTTTCATTAATTTTTTTGGCAACGGTTAAAAAGCGTTCCCTAAAAGTCTAAGGCAACGATTATTTCATTGAGTTTTAGTCAACGTTGGTAAACCGTTGTCGTAGGCTGAATTATTATTAAAAAAAAAAATTGAATTACCAAATTTTGGTTCTTTGCTTCAATTTTTTTTGTTCTAAACCAAAACTCAAAGACCAATAACTTAACCATTCAGAGAAAAATAAAAACCCAGAAATTCCATCTCTGTTCTAAAATCCTCTTCCTCTCTCGCTGTTCTCTTCCTCTCTCGCTGTTCTCTTCCTTCCTCTCTCGTTGTTCTCTTCCTTCCTTCCTTATCCTAAACTCAGAAATTCCATCGTTGTTCTAAAATCAACTTAGCCCTAAACTATCAATTTTCATCGCTGTTCTCTTCCTCCTCCCTTAACCCTAAAATCAAAATTTCCTCTTTCTCCCCTCAGCTATTTCAGAGGATTTTACGCAAACAGTGCAAATCCTCCTCTCCCTCAGCGATTTCAGGTTTGCCTCTCTTCCTCTATCCCTTTCTCTGGTTTTCCTCTCGCTCTTTCTCTCTTTGGTTTAAGCAAACTCCTCTCTCTAGTTCGCCTCTCTCTCTCCAACGATTTCAGTGAACTTGACAGAGGTTTTCCTCTCTCTGGTTCGCCTTTCTCAATCTCTCTCTTCTATGGTTCCAAACACCTCAATTAGTTGTATCTGAAATTATTTTAGTTGTATTTGGGATTTTTTTTTTATTTCAGAATTTCAGAATGTAAAGCAAGTATCTTAGAGCTACATCTTTCTCTCTGAAGTGAAATTGAAGATCTCTGCAGAAGGGCCTTTTGGGATGATTTCTGCTGCAAAGCCTAAATAAGGTTAAATTTTCCTGGTGCTCTCTTTCTATTTTATAAGTAATATGCGTTTCTCGGTGCTCTCTGTGCTGGCTTCAATACATATTTTGCTAGTGAATAGAAAAGCTACAAGTTTATTTGTTAAAATTGTCAGCCTTATGCTAGAGTTGCATTTTATTTAAATGATATTTAGATTGTGTGAAGATTGTTTTTTATTTTGATTCCACATTAAATTTGTAATTTTGGAAGAGTTTCTTTGGTTCGGAGTATTTTGCTTCTGCTAGTTTGGAAGAATGCATAAGCTTTATTATTTAACTTTATATCTGGTGTTTGAATGTAAATGCGCTGCGCCTATTCTTGTTGACTATTAGTTTGATTTGTTTAAGAAGAGAGCATGGAACATGATATTTTGTAAGATTTACAATGAATGTACTCATTGTAAGCAATTTTTGGATTAGCTGCACAAACCTTAACAATATAAAATTGATTAGCTGCACAATCTTTGCATATTTCTAAGCAATTTTTTGCCTATGACTTGAAACATTTATGTTTTATAGGTTAGTAGGTAATAACATCAGCTTCCTTGACCACATAGCACATCAACATATATAAAGAAAGTGCATTTATTTATAGCTGCATGCATTTGTAGTTTACCTGTACCTTCCCTTGATTGGTGACTTATTTCATGTAATTATAGGCAAGGAAAATTGGAGTTCAGTGATTCCACGCAGCAAAGGTGATTTCATATGCAGCAATTTGAGCACGGATTAACGATTTCACGCTTCCCTCTAGTTCGCCTCTCTCTCTCTCTCAGGATTTCCTTTGTATGTGTTCAGGTTTTTGTTCAGTTTTTATGTTTGAATTGCTCGTAGTTTAGTCAAACTATTTGCATTCAATATAGATCGATCCACTCTTAACGCAATCGGTGTTGTTACTCATAGTTAGTCAATTTATGTTATTTTTAGTTTTGAATATAATAAAAACCAATCAGATCCTGTTTTTTGAATGATACAACTAATCGCTGCTGCTACTCATAGATAGTCATGGATCTAATTCTTACAAGAACAATTGACATCTTTGCAAAAAATCATTCAGTGATTCTCTTATGGCAAGTCCAAAAACACTTTGCTAATCTTGGTTGAGGATGGTATGTTTGGTTATAGGTTTGTGTTTCTGATTGCATTTCCAAATAATTAATTTCATATTTTACTTGTTTTGACCAATTTCAGTTTGTATCTTTTCCAAGATGAATATTTGATTCCATTAGTAATTGAATGTCATAACTTTGTATTGATTAGTGTTTAGACTAACACTGCTGGTGATAACTAAAAAACGATTTGTTGATTTTTCAGTGGGAAGTCCCTTTCCTTGCTGATTACTGTAGCATTGCCTTGATTATTGGAATTTGGCGATCTTGAGTCTAAAGCTTAGTAGATAATATCATCCTTGCTGATTACTTAGTGATATTTTGATGTACTTGAGTGGTTTTACTATTCTTTCTTGATTATTGGCTTTTTGCAATCTAAAGCTAAGTAGATAATATCATGATTTGCAGACAACTGTTCATTCTGGAAAAGTTCTTTCTTTGTTTATGTAGTAGTGGCAATTGCATGCACAAAATAGGAAGGAACAAAGAAACCAAGAATAATGTGAAGAACAACGCTACCATGCGTTCGTTGGCATACCTTGTTACCAATAGAATTGGATTCTGCTAACTAGCTCATTCTAAACCCTTTTAGCTAACAAAGTTTAATTTATTCTTGCTTTTTAAGATCAACTTTTCTTTTGCTTCCCTTTGGAGTTTGGATTAATTGAACACATCTGTGACTTTATTCCTGTGATCTTTCTCCACTTTGACTCTATACTCTTGTTTTTGTGGGAGAAATTGTTTTTTTTACTGACTAGATGGTTTTGTCTGGGTAAATTTGTGTAGGTGGATTTGACACAACACATGCAGTTGCTCGGTGAGCACTTTACCCGCCTCTCCTTTAGTTTACCAAACTTGTAATTTTTTAAGTATAACCTTTCTATATCCTAAAGCAAATCAAATATAAAATTTAGTTCATTTCTGGTGAATGTAAAAGGCATGCATGCATGTATGTGTGTGTATTTGTCCTAATTGGTTTGGTTAATTTTTATCTAATCTGCAGGTTTAAAATTTGTATTTTAAGTTTGATAATGAGCTGTTCACAGGAGACTAGAACTGCTACTTAGAGGCCCTGGTGTTGCTAACTTGAAGATCTAATATGGTATGAAATAAAATGCTCTATTTTTTCTAATGAATCACACTATATAATGCCTATAAAGAGTACAATAATATAATCTTGTCGACCTTGAAAGTGAACACCCGAGAAATCTTGATTAATGAAGCTTAGTGAATCTGTGGATGGTTAATAAAGCTTAGTATTGGAACTATACTTCTTTATTTAGGTTCTTTGTCACACGAAATTCTGAACACACTGTATAAGTGATTGTTATTCTGACTTGTGCAGGAGAGTAAGGCATGCTGAATAGAATAACTGGGCTGCTATAAGAGGAGTGAATGAAGAAACTCTTATTGAGAATTAGCTATAAGTAACTGCACAATTGTATGCAATTGATGTATCAAGTCAAATAATAATAAGCTTTTGACTTGGCAAATTTGCATCAAAATTAATGGATCTAATGTTGGCAGATTCAAATATTATATTTTTGTGAGGGATGGGCCTATTTTAGACTAGAGCATGGAAAGTATGAGATTTGTATTCCCTTATTACTTACAACGGTTTTGAATTGAATTTGAATGATATCAAACGTGATTTTTTCGTTGGGAAGGAAAAATGGATCTCTCATTATTTTTCTATATATTTTTTTTTTCATATTTTATTGTCTATGGCAACGGTTTGAAAATGTTGCATTTTATAGTTATAGGCAACGGTTTATAATGGGGAACGGTTATTCACCGTTGTCCTAAATTGCAACGGTTTTTGACTGTTGTCATAGAGTAGAAGAAAAACCGTTGCTTTTGTCTTTCAATAACAACGGTTTTTTGGTTGGTGTTGCCTTTGCTAGTAAAAACCGTTGCCTAAACCAAAGGCAACGCCTGCGAAAACAACGGTTTCAAAACCGTTGCCGATAGAAAAGGGAACGGTTTTTTGACATCACGCAACGGTTTTCAAGCGTTGCCGTAGGATCAAAATGTTGTACCAACCAAATGGTCCTCACATTTTTCAACTCAATTAAGCGGGACCTAATTAGTTGTGTGCAAGGTGATCTTTCTGCTAGCACGTACTTTTCCAAGATTCAGGCATTGTGGAAGGAACTCCAAGAAGTTAACACTTTAACTTCTTCTAAGTGTGGTGGCTATATATTCTTGTAAGGCAAATCAGTAAAATTAGGAACATGTTATGTCATTCTTGATGATATTCAATAAAGATTTCAATTTGATTCGTGGTCAAATTTTGCTCATCAATCTGTTACCTAACACCAATATTCAAGTCTATGTCATGATCACACTAGTGCACAGCAGCAACTCGCTTGTGCTATCAGCGGGCAAGATTCCAAGCCTAAGCCTCGCTTAAACACAAGGAAGGACAGACCTCTCTGCACTCACTACAACATTCTTGGACATACAGAGCAAAAATGCTTAAAGAAACATGGACAACCACCAGGCTTAAAGAAGGCTTCCAAACCTGCTGGCAATCAAATGATCCCACTACCTTCACTGCACCTCAGTATCAAGCCATGATACAGTATCTATCTACAACAACAGATGGCAAGCACCAGCACTATTGAGGCTAAAGATGACTCCATTGTTGGTATGATTTTCTCCTTATATGAATCTGTGTCTAATGCATCTTCTAGCACATGGATCATTGATACAGGTGCATCTGTTAACATTTTCAAGCCAGGAATGTTGAATATATACTTCCCACCGTTGCACTACAAAACTAAAGGGTGATTTTAGTTTTGTGATGGGCTAAATTAGAATTACTAATGGATAACCCTAGTTAGGATTCTATAAATAAGGAGGTCCGCAAGTCACACTACAAAACTTTTGGAATCGTTCTTATTGATATCGCGTTATTCAAATGGCAAGCAATCTTACAAGCAATCAGAGGTCCAAACACATCGACATCGACTGTCATTTTGTTCGTGAGCATGTGCAGTCCAGTTTCATTAAACTCATTCATGTTGCCTCCCAGGAACAACTAGCTAAAGTACTCACAAAAGCAGTGCCCAAGCCCCTCTACAGTTGAATATATACTTCCCACCTTTTCACAGCAAAACTAAATTAGAATTACTAATGGAGAGAGTACTTTTAATTTTGTGATGGGCTAAATTAGAATTACTAATGGATAACCCTAGTTAGGATTCTATAAATAAAGAGGTTATGGTCTCCAGGTCACACTACAAATTTTTTGAGTCGTTCTTATTGATATCGTGTTATCAGTAAGATACAGAGAGTAAGCTAAGTTGCATGCATTGGAGTACAGATGTATACCATCATCCAAATTTATGTATAGTTAAGTTGCATGTCCATGCAGTATATTAAATCATATCATGAACTTCATGCAGATAATTAAGTACATTGTTTTATATATAATAATTGAGTTATTAACTTTGTATATTATATCTTTTTCCAAGAATACAAAAAATGACAGATAATATATACTACAATATTATGTCAATGCACTACTTATATTGTCTCAAAATTTCCATGAAGTCTGCGGACAAATATCTGGCCATTACAAAAAAAAAGACAAAAGTAAATTGGCAATTAGCATTGCAAAGTCTCCCTCTTTGGCACATTATGGGCGAAAAGCATGAAACCTTGGACAGAATACTGCGTAGCGCAAACGAAAAGAATCAAATAAGGACTTAAAAGTAAACCATTATTATCCTAGTAGGCCATTGAATGAACATAAGTTCTTCAAATTATATGTCGATCTATGATGCCACAGGATGAAGTTGTCAGCACCACAAGTTTGGATATTCTACCAATGTTATAACGAAACCATCATTTTCATCCAAATCTGGATAGTATAGCTAGCCAGCACAAACGCGTTTTAGTGAGTGGTGAATATGTTGACCTTAATTATAAACTCTTATAGAGTTTTAGGGGTGTATTTGTTTAACATTTTAAAAGATCTCAAAATAACTTTCTTTTTTGGCAATGGCACCGTCATTGATATTATGAACTTTTCGCAGTCATGATTGCTACTGAGGCAGCCTATGATTAAAGGTAGCGTAAAATATGGTTAGAATGTGACTTGTCTTCTGTTGTTGTTGCTTTTAAGAACCCTGGATTATCCTCTGGAGACTGAGAATTCGTTGGGGAAAAACCTTAAGGCTTTGTTCGGATATGAACTGTATTGTCTCTCAAAGCCTTAATTAGTAGAACTTATAATATGGTGGAGTTTGCCTCCAAGTTTCATCGTAGATGACTTTTGTCGTAATAGGTAGGGTCTTCCTTTTTCAAATTTAGATGATTAATCATTGGGGTTTGGTCTCCTTGATTTTCTATTTTTTTGCACTGTAGTGCTACTTCATTTGCTTGTTGTTTGTTTCTAGACAAGGGTTTTGGCCTAGTCTCCTTTTGGTCTTTCTTGTACATCTCCTTTTTATTTCTTTTTAAAAAAAACAGAGAGTGCTCTTTTTCTTTCTGATGATTTATCCCTAATGACGATTTGTATTAGCAGATTTTAGTGAGGCTCTTTAAAAAAATCATCGAAGCTTTTAATTATCGAAGCTTTAAGATAATAGAAAAAAAATCATGTGATATTCAACCGGAATTATCGAAGCTTTTAAAAGAAGACAACGAAATCCAATGATCTTTGTTTTATACTTTTTACAACTTAAAAAAATGGCAAAATAGCACCCGAGGTCCCTTAACTTATTTTCTGTTTTCGCTTATGTCCCTTAACTTTTAAAGCTTACGTTTAGGTCCCTTAACTTTTTAAAACGTATCACTGCAGTCCTATTTAACGTTTTAAAGTTAACACCGTTTAACTGCATATTACGTGGCTTTTACAGTGCTGACTGGGAAACGCCACGTCAGGTATTATGGTAAGGGTCTCTCACTCTCTCTTCATTTCTCTCACTCTCACTCTCACTCAGACGACCGAGAGAGAGTTTCTCTCTTTTCTTACTCACTCTGCAAACCCTAAAAGGAAGAAGAAGAGGAACGACGGCGAAGAGACGGCGAAGAGGAAGCGCAAACGAAGGAGAAAACGAAGGAGAAGAGGAAGCTACTGGTTTCGTCGGCCATTGTTACTGAAATCGGAGAAAAAAACGAAGGAGAAGAGAAAAACGAAGGAGAAAACGAAGGTATTCTTGAAAGCTTCTGGTTTGGTAAAATTGGAGCTTCTGGTTTAAAGAATCACAAAAGGTAAGTCTTCTATTATTGTTGATTTGAGTTATTGTGAAACTTTCTCTGTAAATTTGGGGTTTTTTTTGTTGAATGTTATGAACTGTTTAGGGTTTTGGTGGGTTATTGGTGGGGTTTTGTGTTGTTTCTCTGATTTGTGTTGTTCTTTGGTGCTGAAATATACTATTGGTGCTGAATTATAGTATTTGTATGTGGGGTATTGGTCTTTGAAAGATACTCTTTATATGTGGGGTTAGGGTTTTGTGGTCCCAACATTTTATATTCCTTCGATCGAGTATCTTGAATGTCTTTTTCCAATTGAAAATCAATTTCACTACTGAGAAAAATCGATTCGCTACTGCGGACATTTCAGTGGCAAATGCACAAATTTCCGTGCAAGCAAAACAACATTTGCTACACTGATTTGCTACGGACAAAAATTGGTGGCAAAAACGCCGTCATAAATCGTTTGCCACGGAATTTCCGTGGCAAATTTTTCCGTCATAAATCAGTGGCAAATTTTTCCGTCGCAAAGCCGTGGCAAATTTTCGCCGCAGAACTCAGTGGCAAATTTTCGCCGCAGAAACATGGCCGCAAATTTTTAAAAAAATTAAAAAAAAATGGAGCAAGAGTTTCCTACTACTCCAACTTCTTCACAAATTGGAGTTGAGACTAAAGTTGATCTCAAAACATGCGAAGCCAAAACCACAACAAATGAACCCAAATTAGGTGCTGGGACATAAATTGGAATGAAGTTCCTTAGGTGCTTGTGGTGTTCTTAAATAAATAAAAGTACATTATGAGGACAGCACGATAAGCACCTAAATGACTTCACCTTAATTGTTTTCGACAATTTCTTTAAACAACAAGGAAAAGTATCCAGCAGAGTCTGCTCAATTTGCTTGTAGTAACGTATGTTTGTAGTCCGAGGCGAAAGCTCGGATGATAGATTTCAAAGTATAATGAAATGCACATTCTGATTGGGATCAAGCTATCGATTATTCTTGCAAGATGGAGCTGAACAACTATTTTTTGGTGTTTCATATGAAAAACCAGTCTGCGAAAACATCAAATAACTTATCAGAGAAGAAAAACCAGTTTCTAGAACTTTGAGTCCTTGCAAATACCTTTAGATATAAATAAAAATAACAAATATTTTCAATATCATAAAAAATGGAACTTGCCTCAAGTCAATTTTAAAATTTTGGTTTCCCAGCCTGAGTTCGGTTATATCATTATTCTGCAAATCAAGGAGTTGCAGACTGCTGCTGAGGCCATTGCTGAGATTTAATGTGCCACTAAACTGGCTGTCCTTCAGTATCCTGTTAACACATTGCAATAAATTCACCATTGTTTATTCATATACCTAAGGTTAATTTAGCTTCATTCATATGGGCAACATTATTTTTTGTGCTTTTATGTTTTGGTCCACCTCATATTCATTCATAACCATTTTTTCTGTTTTTTTGTTTTGTGTAATTTAGCTCATTGAAAAAAGTTCAGAATATAATCCATTTTTATGAGTTTAGCCAAATATATGCTTAAATACTTATATCATGAAATAACTTAAGATAAGCTCAAAAATATCTCAAAATACTTCCTTAGTAGGATCCACATGGAGAATGAGTTAGTAGTACATTACTAGCATTCCTAGTGCGACAAGTTTTCTAAAATTACATTCTTTCTTCACTAATCTTCTTTTCTGGTGTACTTTACTCTTCTAAATATTTAATATAATACCTATCAATATGATCTACTTGACCTCTTGAAACGCAAAAATTAATTGCTCAAAAAGATAAGACACAGATTAACCAGAGACAGATATGTGGGAAGGAAGGAACAACATACACTGTTGTCAGATCAGGCAGAGTTGAAACCCATGAAGGAACATTAGAAGCATTGAAATTATTGTCGCTCAGATCCCTGCAGATAGTTTTCCATACAAACATGCAGATTAAAATCATTGTATATGTATGATTAAAATTACATATTTGATCTCCTAAACTTTATATACAAATTACAATTCAAAAAATATAACAGAATATCCCTATTATACTACTTACACGTAGATGAGACTATTCATTCCAGTAAGATCTGGCAGAGAGCCGTTGAATTCATTGTGAGATAAATAGCTGCAAATATATAATCAATGCCATCTTTCAGCAAAAGTGATTCTTTAAGAAAGCTGTTAGTGATAAATATGAAGCTTCATAGACCATGTTTCTTTGATTTTCTTACAGCTCGGTAAGTTTTTCGAGATTATTCAAGCTGGAAGGCACTCTCCCATTTTATTTATTCCTATCAAAGCGGCTGCAGTCAAGAGAAATACTCAATTCAGCCAAAGAAATTCAGAGACGACATAAATTGTGAGTGAGTGAAATCACTTAACCAATGGTGATAATATACTTACAGCACTTCCAATGTGCTCACAGAACTAAGAGAGCTAGGAATGCTACCCGTTAGTTGATTGCTGTCGATGCTACCCGTTAGTTGATTGCTGTCGAAAAGCCTGGCAAAAGAGCATAAGGGAGGATTAAATACCAGTTTATAGAAGTTCTTCATTAAAAAATGGTATAGTTCTTCATTTATGTAAAAGTCTTTACAAGTTTGAAGTTTTAATGAAGCTTACACATGTCTTAGAATCATGCTGGAGTTAAAAAGTTTTAATGGTATTGGACCAGTGAGGTTATTGTTTCCGAGATGACTGCAAGCAGTAGACAGATATTAGATCATTCAGCAAAAATGAAAAATATCAGGAGGAAACTGAAAATGAGAGTTTACATACAAGTGATGTGCCTTGAGGAGCAAGTCAAAACCTGGTCGTCCTTGATCATCAGAGACAGGAATAGGCCCTTGGAGCTCGTTATCAGCAAGATCTAGCCAATCAATATTTGCTAGATTACCAAGAGAACGTGGAATATTTCCATTGAATTTGTTGGAATTCAGTGCTCTGCATGAAAAGCAACAAAATGTTTCATGTTTCCATATGAACCAAAATTCTTTGTTACACTGGAATTAACTTGGTTTTTTAATATTTTTTGTAGGTATTGTAATAGAAGAATTGATGAGTTGGAGTCCTTACAAAAAGGTGAGCTGCTTTAAAGATCCAAGTGAATCTGGAATAGGACCAGAGAAACCACAACCAACCAATGCTCTGGATAACAGATGAAAAAGGAACAAATGGTGATGCAGTTAGAAATAAACTTGTTGGGATTCAATCAAATAAATGCAGTTTGTTTTCAACTTGTTTATTAGTAAATAAATTTGCTTTCTTACAGTGATTGCAGCTTTGTCAAATTCCCTATTTCTTTTGGAATTGTTCCTGTTAATCCTGTGTTGTAAGAAAGATCCCTGTATGAAAAATAACAATATGTTATTAATTGAGCTATAACTGAACATTGTATCCACAGATAACCTAATGAAAATGATAAACTTATAAAAGTCTTTTCTGACAAATGATCATTTCAGAAACATTATTTAAACATTAATTTAGCTATTAACTATGTTTAACTCATAAGTAGTAGAACATGTACAATGTATCTAGTTCAGAAAAGGACTGGATTCCTGAAGACAGCTGACCCTCCAAATTCAAGCCTGGTAGTTTCCTGAAAAATATAGCATTCTATTCAGATTCATTTTTTTACCAAATATAGAGTAAGAAACAATCAGAATGGTCCAAAGAAATCAAGATCTAACAGTTCTGTAATTCTTGAATTAGTGCAACCAATTCCGTCCCAATTACCGCCACAAGGATCTGAACCCACCCAATTTAATGGTTTGTTCTTCCAAGATTGTGTGAGAGATGATAGAGCAGTAACTGCAGCAGTATAACTTATATTAGGAAAAACATATTGTCATTTAGCTTCTCAGTTTTCTATAATCTACCTCTGCTGAGAGCTGTTGCATTTAGCTTTAGAATTTAGACCACATATTATTATGAACTAGAATACAAAACCTCGTGAGCCAATTCATGAGGGTAAAAGGTAAAAGAGACAGATCAGAGAGCTCTTGCAAGTTGCACCAACCTGCATTCATTGAACTCATCGCATTCAGGGTCCACAAGATCTTTTGATGTGGTGAAAACATTTGAGGGGGTCTTGATGAGAAATTTAGCGAAAACTTCAAAGTAAAGTCCAAAAAATAGGAAAGACGTTCCACAGCCTAAAAGCAGAGAAAACTATGCTTAAAACAATCCAAAGTGTAGTTTCTATCCGCATTTACGATATATAAACATGAGTTATTCCTTACAATTTGTTGATTAAAATATAGGATAAGGGAATGTTATCAAAACTAAAGCAATACATGAAAGGCAAGCTATATAGTGAAATAAAAATTAGCAACCAAACATGCTTAGTTAATTCAGTAGCTAAACAGAAAATCTGCCAATAAAAACAAAATAGCAAATAGATCTCAACATTACTTGGGGTAACCCTTTGAGTTCGTCCAAAGGCATGGAGGTGAGTTGCTTTAGCAACTGTAAGTCCAAGAATAGACTGGTATTATCAACTGGAGGAAACGTATCCCGCCAGCCCTCAAGTACAAATTTTTGGCACAACATTTCAGGAGCTGACGAACAACAAGAAGCTAGGCGTTCAGCAAAATCTGAAAGATCTATGGAACCTGTACTCATTTGCAACTTGTTCTTCTCATCTTCAAACCGACTTAAGAGCACCTGTAGATGCCGATCAGTAACAGATCAAATAGGAACACACATGCTTATAATTTTCAATTGCAATAGGAAGGCACAAACCTGATTGACCTCCTCTAACTTCATTATAATATGAACGCCATCATCCTCATTACTTTGTTTCGCAATCATAAATGATGAGTTTGAGACACCTAGACAGTTTTAGAATATAGAATGAAATACTACGCATTCACAAATAAACAATTGAGCAATAAATTAAAAAGGAAATAAAACTAACATTTACGCACTAACAATCACACTGCATATTTTAAGAGTCTATCATATCTCTATTTGTCTTCATGCATATATAAGTAAACGATAATAACACTCAAAGATTCCTGAATAGAAAACGATATAAAGGTAAATAGCAAGAAAACAATAAGAAACAAACCCCAGATCCAGTTGATTAGAAGTTCACACTCAAAGATTAATAGATAATAACAACAAACAACAATCTGATAAAATCTAACAAAACCCTAAATAGCGAAACTTATAAAAACAAACCCTATAAAAACAAACAAACAACTGGTAAAATCTAACAAAACCCTAAATAACAACTGATAAAATCTAACAAAACCCTAACATCAATTAAAATCTAACAACAATCATTAAAAAAAAACCCTACTGACAAAAAACCTTTGTGTGAGTGAAATCATTATGAAAATGGAAGTGAACACAAGAACAAACCTGGAAGGCTGAAGCACGAGCACAGAGACAGGGAGGACCTTGAACTGAGATGAAAACTTAGGGTTTCGAAGAGCAAGGCGACGGAGGAGAGCGACTAGGGTTCGAGCGCAGCGAAATTCACTGTGTCGGGAAGAACAACACCCAATCCATTGGAATCGTTCTTGTTTACTTGTGCAGCCATGAGAAATGCTCTGGTTGTCGCAGGAGAGGGAGAAGGTAGGGATGACGACAGAGGTGAGGGTGGTGATGAGGGCTGAGAATGAGAATGAGAGTGAGGGCAGAGATGGGAGTGAGATCGGCGGAGATGAGAGTGAGGGCGGAGATGAGAGTGAGGGTGGAGATGGGAGTGAGATCGGCGGAGATGAGAGTGATGAGAGTGAGAGGCCGAGAGAGTGAGAAGTGAGAGCGTGAGAAGTGAGAAGTGAGAAGTGAGAGATGAGAGTGAGGGTTGAGAATGAGCGTGAGAAGTGTTATCGTGGGTGTTTTATTTTGATAAATGGTTTGCCACGGACTTGCCACGGCATCTCCGTCGCAAATATTTGTCCTTTCACATGTCTGTGGCAAACACCAGCGAGAAATTTCGCGCTCTAACTTTTTACGTATGCCGTCGCAAATCCGTGGCAAATTACCGACGGAATAAGCTCCGTGGCAAATGCTGGTGGCTAAAACAAGCTTTTCTTGTAGTGTTTCAATGCACTGCCATACATAAAAAGACAATTTTCAATGTACTTTAGTGAATGCTTTGCCTTTTTTTAATGCTTTTGTAAATTTGAGGGTATTTTGGTAATTGTACAGGTTAATATGGATGTTTTTTATGTTGATGTACACCACTTTGGTCGGTTTGTGGGTGGGGTTTATGAAGATGGGCAAATTGCTAATTGGGAATGTGATGCGGATAGGTGGATTTTTTTGAAGTCAAAGACTTAGTCAAGGAAATGGGGTTTCTAGAAATAGTAAGTATGTGGTATGAAGTTTTTGGTGTGATGAAAAAATTGGTAGATGACCGGGGGGCTATGGAAATGGTGAGATTGGCTAAATCAAATGGAAAGGTAAATATGTATCTTGAACATGCTGTGTCACAACCTAATATAATTGATGAAATTAGTTTTGAACCGGATGCACAAATTGAGATCGAAACTGAACCTACACATGGTGTTAATAAGCCTGAGCCTGAAATAGTAGCTGACCCAAGTGTTATTGAGCCTGAGGCTGAAATAGTATCTGACTCGAGTGAACCCGCTGCCCAAAATGAAGATGCTGCCCAAACCGAACCTGCTGCCCAAAATGAGGGTGAAGACGGAGATCAAAGTGATGACAGTAACACTGTGAAGAAAGTGAGGTTCAATGACTCTGATGATGAGGTTGGAGAGAATGATGAGTTTCAACAACTACCTGGAAATGCATTGACTAATGATATGGGGCCTAATGTGGAATCAAATGTGGAACCTAATGTGGCCAAAAAGAGAAAGAAGAAAGGATCGAGTAGTAAGAAAAGAGGTAGGCCTAAAAAAGAAACTGTAGAAGCCAATGTTAATGTAGATGAACGAGTTGAAATTCAAGATAGTGATGAAGATGGTCTACATATTGAGTTGAAGGGGAAGAAAAAGGTTACTAGATGTGATAGAGGCATATTTGATGAAGAATATGTGTCTGAAGAACTTGAGACTGAGAATTCAAAGGACTCTAGTGATGAAGAGGGTGCAAGAGTGAAATATCCAAGTTTTGTGATGCCTAAGAGAATGGATGATTACAAATTTGAAATTTTTTTCTCAAGTTAATAGCCAATTTTGTTCCTCAACTTTTAGAAAACTTAAATTTACTCCCTGACATTAACAGTTTTACTAATTAGTGGTTATTTAATTTAGTCCCTCATATACTTAATGTCTCTTTGGCCTGTGAGTTTTACAAATTAATATCAATTACTAGTAAGTCCCTGACTTTTCCAAATATCAGGGATCAAACTAATACTACGTTGTAAAAGTCAGGAACTTAATTGATATTAAGTTATAAAACTCAAGAACCACACAGACGTCAAGAATTTCAGATATTAAATTGAATAACATTTGAAAATATTAGAGACTAATTAAAAATATTGTAAATGTCAAGGACTAAATTGAACTTTTCTAGAATTTGAGGAACCAAATTGACTATTAACTCCTTTTTTTAATTTTCTCCTTAAAAAACCCATTCGACTTGCTGCCTCAATCTTCACTTTGACAACTAAGCATTCCTCTACGTGACAAACTTTGTTTCATTACTTCTAAAAAGCAACACTTTCTTCCATTACTTCTCCATTTCGATGATTTTCATGGTTTTTTCCAATATTCCATAACTAAAGCCCACGACACTGACGAAAGAGTATGTGTGAAAAAATAGAGGTTTTTTGGAAACTAATTTTCGAAAATTAGAATTTTTTTCGAAAGAAATATATTAAAACAATGATAAGAAATATTGTAGTATTCCACGAGAGATGCAGGTCGACAAGTGAGAGTGGTATCACAAGGGTCACCCTGAACCATAGGCGGATCATAATCAAGAGGAGGTAACTACGCACCCTGAAAAAATAAAATTAGCACCAATATTCCCCCATTAAAAAAATTGCCCACCTTGAAAATACTTGTTTGCACCCCAACCCCCTAAGTTTTGCTCCAGTCCATATGCACCACACTCACCTAATCACTAATCGTATGGGGGTTACGTGGATGAACCGATTGTCTAGTGACTTACATTGAGAGACATTTTAATTACATTAACACCAAACTCATTATTCAACAATTTTAAATATGAAATCACATAAAGCACAATTAAGATGTGTATAATTTATGTATTTAATAGATATATTAAAATTTTATTTTTATAACATTTTCAGCGATGTGTATGTGTTTTAAAAAAATTATATCCCCTAATCTAGGGTTCTAGATCCGTCACTAACCAAAATTGGTGGTTTATGGTGGTGGTGGCTTGAGTTGACAAGAAAAAAATAGTTTCAGATCCGCTATCCGCTAGCAGTTGGAACTTGTCAAACATTACTTATTAGCATCTATATGCAAATGTCCAACTCATCTCTATAGCATTATTAATAAAAACGTTACGTGTTACCATATTATCTTATTTTCCTTTGTATAGATAAAATTTAGTGGATCCAGCTTAATCTAGGAGGTCTATCACAAGTCACACAACTAGAGTCTAGAGAAATCAAAATTTTCAACTTGTGAGTCGTTATCTCATTGATTTGACTAATCATTTGTTTCTGCTAAAAATGGGAATCAAAAAGGCCAGTGTCAAAGAAAATGGTTATACCCTATGCTAAAAACAAGTATGTTAGATTATACTACACTCCTAATATTTGAATATGAAATTATAAATTGACTTTGGGGGGTGATTTTAAGATCGTGACGTTCATTATCTACCTTGCATTATCATTATGTCAAAAAGCTACTGTTGCGCTTGCGCCCCTATAAAGAATGTTCATTTGTTTTGGGGATTAAAGAATTCATTTAAACTCTTCAAAAAGTTTCTAACTGCCCATCAAAAAAAAAAACTAATTGAAAATGTGAATATGCTACGAACATCAAACATGTATAAAAAATGAGTTAATTCAAAAGAATTAAATAAAAAACTAATGAACTCAATAGAAGTAACTAATCTCTCTGATTTTATGGGAGAACTTTTCTACCTGTTTTTAACTGTTCTCTCTTCTCTAGTCAAAAAGAACTATTCTCTCTCCCAATTCCATTTTTTTTTAGATAAGCTCTCTCTTCCAATTATAGTTTTACCTAACTTCTTCCTAAATTCAACGGCCAGTAGAAATATAAGACAATAATTTTCAGGTATGAAATCTGAGCTAATCTAAGTTGTTAGTAATTTGATCAAATAATTTAAAAATAAAATAAAATAAAATCTAGTGAGTGTTCGTTTAATTTTGTCGTACTTTTCTTGGATGTACGTGTAAATTTACTTTTATATCACCTCTCTTAAATTTTCTCTCTTATATATATTATTTTATGTATTTTAAGAGAGAGATAGAGAGTGATTGAGAGACTATTGTATGAGAGGATCTAAATTCAGATATCAATGTTATTATTAAAAAAATTATTCAATGTGAAAATGTGTTCCTAAATAATAAATACTTTACCTTTCATTAATAATTTTAAATTAAAAAAACATCATCTGATGACAATTTTAACAAATAATTTTTTTCATTTTCTCGTTTCTACAATACTTTTTCATACTAAATTACCAAACAGCTTTTTTAATTCCTTCTTGAAAACAGTTTTTTAAATGATTTTTAAAATAGCTTACAAAAACCAATAAAAAAATTTATCGATATCAAATATGTTTTTTTTGTGAAAACTGTTTTTCGTCACACTAAGAGGGGTGCATGTGGAAAAAGGAGAGGTGTGGATAGAAAGGTCCTGTTTATGTTCCTGCAAGATTATCCACAATTCCATAAAAAGCATAGCTAGAAAGTGAGCATAGTCATAGGCCGTTGCTTTTCCCACACCCCCTCCTACTCTAAACACACCCCACAAGGGTGTGAAAAGACCAAAAGGCCAGCCAAAACCTCTTTTTTTTCACGAAATTTCACCTGTTCGAACACGGGCCTTCGAACAGGTTCGAATGACATCGTTCGTGTGTGTTAAATCTTGACTTCACACTCTCTTTGAGTGATTTTCACTGTTCGAGCGAGGTCATTCGAACGTGTTCGCATGACCGCTTCGAACCCGCTCAACGACATCGCTCGAGTGTGTTAAATATTGACTTCACACTCTTGCGCGTAATTTCACCTGCTCGAATGAAGTCGTTCAACGCGTGTTCAACAAGTCGTCGAGCGATCTTTAAACACGTGAACTCAGCGGCGTTTCACGCGAGGTTATTTTTGGAATAAAATTTGTTAAGGGGTGTGAAAGAGTAGGAGGGGGTGTGGGAAAAGCAATAGCCTAGTCATAAACATGAGAATGATCAAAAGAATAAAAGCAGATTCAGCTCTCCCAATCGTGTATTTGGTTTCAGCAAGTCTTGCACGATCCATTATTTTGAAGCACAAATGAAAGGAAAAGAACAAAGACATAAAACAAGTTCTCATCCCATTATTGCTTTGGATCTACCTATGGTTCACCACCAAGCTCCACTCGCAGATTGTCATATGGAAATACTTTGGGTGTCTGACACAAAACAAAAACAAAAATCTATCAGCACAAGCTTCAAAACATGAAAATATCATAGAAAATAAAGCATTGAGTTCAATTGGGATACGCAGAGGTTACACATGGCAAGGATACATGCAGAATTAAAAATTCCGTAGCCATAAACAATATACAACACTATTCTGCGAACATCTATTTAAATTTAACCAAACAGATCGTAAAATGATTCCACATATATAGCTTCAGGTTAAAAATTAAGAATAGCCACGGTGAATTCAAAGATGCTGCTAGTACTAGGATGTTAATGAACTTTCTAGAACACCCGCTTCTCAAATGCCTTTCAGATTTGTGAAATATTTGTTAACAATAGGCGAATCTCGGTGAAGGCTCGATCAATTATTTCTTGAATTAAAAGACAG
This sequence comes from Oxytropis ochrocephala, assembly GCA_020916435.1. NCBI lineage: Eukaryota > Viridiplantae > Streptophyta > Magnoliopsida > Fabales > Fabaceae > Oxytropis > Oxytropis ochrocephala. The sequence continues at coordinate 20,215,639 of CM037088.1, forward strand.
CAGGGCCATCTTTTGCTGAAATATTTCTTACAGGTCACTCCAAATCTCGGCTGCGGAGTTGGAGTTGGAGTAGACAACACTGGCTGTAATTTATTTGGAATCAAGGAGCCACTGCCAGGAATATTGTTGTTCCGTTGCCAAATTGAGAAGCGCTGAATATCAGATTAATCGAAGATTGAATAGAGTTGGGCAACAACAAAGCCAAATTTTTTTCTTGACTAACAGAGTCACATTCATGGCACGGTTCTGCAACAAAGTTCTCACAGATAATGGCTGAGAAACCAAAATTAGACAATGATGATAGTCTGATGGTAAAGATATGAAGGGCTTGAAGTATCATCAACTGGATGGAAGAGTCAAGAGCCCAAGACTGAACAAGAAAAGTTAATGCATTGAAGGTGAAGAATGCCTCAAGAACCGCGATTAAGAAACAGAGGAAGTGGCAAAGCAAATCAATAACTTGCACAGAAAAATTGCTCCGGTACCATATTAAGACTAGTAACGGGAGAGTGAAGATCAAATTGGTATTGTTACTTTGAATGAGTTACATAAATACTTGATTACATTAGACGGAAGAATATCAGAAAAGAAGCTGAAAATAAAAGAACCAAAAATTGAACTGCCTCAACCAACCGTAACTGTAATACAGCTCTCTCTACCTTCCCTGAGAGCTGGCGTCCCGACGGTTTCACTCTACGACGCTTTACTCAGCCTATCTGGTCAGCTTCTCCACAGGTAGCCCTTTCTGAGACATCGATAACCAATAACCAACACTGATACCAATTGATAAGCACCCAAGCACTTATGGAACCCTCCCAATTAAGTTAGTTGTTATGAGGGGAGAACCAGATATGGGACTTGGCCATTCATAATGCCCAAGTTCCAATTAAACACACAATAAGATCATCGCAAATCAAAAATCAATAATCGTGTCACTTACCCCCAGAAAGCACAAAGAAAATTTATGAAAGCATTTCTCAATTTTAAGACATTCAATCACATCTTCAATTAAGACTCAGATTATGATGTCCTTAAGGTAGTGAAAATTGCAAGTAATATGGCAGACACATGTTATTCTACATGTTTTACAACCTTGAATGAACCATATCTTAATTAAAAACTCATTTTTCTGGAATGACCGATGACATTAGATTCACATGCTGGAACTTAAACTCAGCGGGATCTCGAGATCTGAACAATCCCGGATGATGCACCAAACCTGGCAATAACCCGTCTGAAACCCAGAAAACCCACCAAAATTAGCCCTTCACCTATACTACAGAGTGGCTGAATTTAACACACATTAACGAAATTTCAGCCCTTGGCTGATACATATTGCAATGAGCTCAACTGTAAGTTTGGACTTCAGTTTTACAATTGTCAGGTGAATTCCAGACTCTAAATAAGCTGCAACTCAGGTGGTGGGGGACTGGATGCTGCATTTCCCCTGGCTTCCAGACCCTTGTCTTTCTAACTACTTCATTTCTTCCCTTTGGGAACCACATTATTTGGAATTGGAATTTACCAAAATATCATCATTCACTATAGCTACAAGTTGCTACTCTACCTTCTACTTTATAAAACTCGATGCCATGGTGAGGCATGGATATGAAAGAAACCTATGCCAATGTAGAATTATGATACATAAAATAGATGAAAATGAAGGAGCTTATAATATAAATCTCTCCTTTTTATTGATTATTACAATCCCCAGTTTGAACTTCTTAGTTCTTACAAACTCCTAGGAATGAAAGGTAAGATCTTACCTTCTAGGTTAAGATGTAACATTTTACATTTTTCCAGCCCAATCCTAGGAAGGATCTATGAATTTGACAACCTTGGGATGCATTTGATTTACTAAAAAAGGAATAGACAAAACAACAATACTTGTTCTATGTTTGATTTTAGAAAGAGTTAGGAGGCAGAACAAAACAAATGATGAAACACGTGACAGAAATATTGGAAGGACAAGTTTTTGTCTGACCTAATATTATCTAAAAGAACACTTTTTTCCTTATATTAACAGCTCACTTTACTGAGTCTTTCCCTCCCAGAACCCTCTTCCTACCTCCTTTCAACCTTTTCCTACCCTTGAAACAACTTGTCATATAGGATTAACCACCAAATAGAAAACAAATTAAAAAGCTGTGTTGTTACTCAACTATTTGAACTTCCATGAGTGTGCATCAAACACACTCATTACAATCATGTTCATATAAGACTTGTGTACCCAACGGATCTAAAGTATACATAACTCCAAATAAATCCAGCAAGAAACAAGAACAACAATATCCAATTCAATCAAACTCAAAACAATTCCAAGTTCCAACATTCGTCACTCTCGACCACAATCACCCATAAATATACTATTTGATGACAAAGCTTAATAGAATTGAAATAAGCAAACATTTTATAGCCGTGACAAATAACAAAGCAGAACCAGAAGCAGAACCAAATCCAATTCTAAAACAAGCAGGAATTCACATATAGGAATTAAAATGAAGCAAGTTGAAGTAAAAAACTTACAAATGGATACTTGGAAGCTTTGTCATTCCACACAGCCAATAATCCCAAAGCGCCGAAAAAACTCAATCCCCCACAAAGCCAAGCCAATGCTTCATACTGATTTCAAAATAAGATTCATTAAATTTATGCATTTATATTAAATCCTAAAATTTCCATAGAGGAAAAAGTAGTTACCTTTCCAACAGTATCAGCAATACGATCTATACAAGGTTCGGGAAATGGAGTACCGTTGTCCCATATAAGTTCATCATTCATGTCAAGCTGAAAAATCCACAACGCGAATCAAAACAAATTGAGGTTTGTCTTTAAGATTCTACAAAATTGAAAAGCGAATATTATAGAAAGGTTAAGAGAAACGTACGGGTTTGTCGGGAACCCTACATTTGCCGACGGGGAGGCCCATGCCGGAGCGGAGGCGAAGAGAGGAAGCTACTGATCGGTGAACGACGCCGTTTCCGCCTAAGATCTTCGATGCTGCGTTTGCCAATCTACCTGCCATGATTTGATGTTTGATGATTGCCTTCTCTCGATTCTTCTTCCTTATTGAATTCTTATTCTCAGTGCAGATTCTAATGTAATGTTTATGCCACTCAGTCAAACGACTTCGTTTTAGGAATTGTTTTCTTTTTTGATCAGTAGGAATTGTTTTCTTTTTTCTCTTTCTTTTTTTTTTTTGGTCAAGAAATTCTTTTTTTTTTTGGTTTAAACTATTTTGCAAGCGGGTTGGATACTTGGATCTTCTTTTCTAGTTTCTTCCTTTAAGAGGATAGTTTTTGCACCCCGTCTGTTAGTTATACACTCCCTTCTTTTATACATTTTCAAAAATACCTCCTTAGAAAAAACACAATTTCAGTGATACTACTAGCATTTTACACATGCATACGCACGGGTGATACTGTGTTTGCAACATATAATAAATGAAAAATGAAAAACTCAATAAAAGACGATATTTCAAATTTATTAAAATAGATTTGTTGCAATTTTAAAAAATTCAATATTTTATAATATTAATAATTGAGTAAAAATGAGGAAAAAAGAAAATGAGATTTAACATAAAATATGCAACCTCGTTGGCACTCTCGTTGTTGCTCCCGTTGGAGCTTTGTGCGGCTCAAAAAAACAAATGAGATTTAATTATTGATTTTTTAAAAAATAAAATAAATTTGGAATTTTTGCTATTGCTATCGCATTTTTTGACAATTAGTAGTGGTTAAATAAATTTGTTTTAGTAGTTTGAGTATTTGGATTTTTTGCCAAAAGCTGATGTTTTTTATTTTTTAGTGGCTAAATGTCTAAAATGCCCAAAAAATGGGCACGTGGTGCGTAGGTGGAATGTCTAAAATTGTCAATTTGTTAGCATATTGTTTTATTATGTTAGTATTAGCTGCTAATATAATAAAAAAAGAAAAAGTTGAGTAATTTTGTCTTTTAGTGACAAAATGATAAAAATGCCCAAAAAAAATGGACACGTGGCGCGCTAGTGGAGTGTCTAAGAATGTCAATTTCCTAGCATGTTTTTATTATATTGAGAGTAGATTAATATTAGATATTAGATTAGTATTTTTTTACCAATAGATTAGTATTAGATGGATATGTTTGAAGTGGAACAAAATAGAAGTAAATAAGAATAAATAGAGATGGAAGAAGAAAAAGAGAAAGAAAAGAGAGAGAGAGAGAGAGAGACAGAGAGAGAAGAGGATAAAATAAAATAAATTAAAAAAAGAGATAGGAGAGAGATGATTGGAAAGTGTGTTAGAGGAAAAGTAAAAAGTTGAGTAATTTTGTCTTTTAGTGGCAAAATGACAAAAATGTCTAAAAAAATAGGCACGTGGCGTGCTAGTGGAGTGTCTAAAAATGTTGATTTCCTAGCATGTGTTTTTATTATATTGAAAGTAGATAGATAGATAGATAGATTGTTTTCAAAAATGGTTTGAAACCACTGCGGTGATTCTCCCTTTAACCATTGTGAAATGCCAATATGCCTCAGCTGTAAGCTTCTCTCATGCCTCAAGTGATTCTGGACCTTGGTGCTTCATTGGAGATTTTAATGTGGGTCTGGGATCACATGAGTATAGAGGGAGAGGAACTCCTCTTTAAACGGCTAGTGATGATTTCATTGAAAGGACTAACCAAAATGGCCTTATTACTCACTTAATGACCAGAGAGGCCTAATTCAGTTGGTCTAATGGTAGGAGGGGTTCTAACCTCACAGAAAAAAGATTGGATAGGGCTACTTGCAATAATTCTTTTCTTCAAGAATGAAGTGTCTTGTAGCACTCTCACTAAATTCTAAATCTGAACATTATCCCTTGCTTCTTAAGATGGAGAATGATGTTAGGAATCATCCTTCTAGTTGTTAGATTTCATAAAATGTGGTCTTTACATCCAACTTGTAAGGATCTCATTGCCTCTTCACGGTAAACTCTTGTGTTAGGTTGTCCTATGCATATCCTTAGTCAAAAGCTCAAAAATCTTAAGGTGATTCTTAAGATTGGAATGTTTCCACTTTTGGGAATGTGAATGAAGCAGTTATTAATGCTTATGCTATCCTAGATTCTATTCAATCAAGAATTGATTCTGAAGGTAGTAATGATAATTTGACAGATCAAGAGAGGGAGGCCCAATTATTTTTGGATAAGGCTCTTAGTTGCATGAGCAACTATGGCAAGAAAAAGCTAGAATTAATTGGATTCTTGAGGGGGATACAAATACAAAATACTTCCACAAACTTCGAGATATGCCACCAAATGAATCTCTATGCTGAAAAATAATGGGGTTGTTATTGTTATGGACGCAAAAAGCACAGAGTTTCAAGGCTTGGCACTTGGAGCAATGTCTTTTAAATGCCCTTGTAGTTGAGATTTTATAGGAATTTAAAATTGTAATAAGCCAAACATTTTTAGGCATGTTATTTTCTTCTTTTTTTTGGTCAAAATTGAACTGATTACCATTAATGGGCAAGGCCCCAACCAGTACAATCAAACATTGTAAACAAAGCATCAGAACAGAAATCTGAGCAATCCAAGGGACTTACAACACAGCTGCCCAACATGATACAAACATTAAAACATTAAATGAGGGCGCCGAAATCTAAAAAAATAGGAACCGTTGCTCTTCCTTGATGTGTGTTGTGCGTTGATTGAATTGATGGGTGCAGCATCTAACAGTTTGGATTGCAGGTGATGGGAGAGCGTGGTAACAATTGCATGTGCATCCATATATGATTGATTTACATCCGCTGATTCTTTCTTCCATTTCTTCGCATTAAATCTTGACCGTTAACAATGTCATGTATTATTTGATAGCTGACGTGGGTATGACGTAAGAATACGCGTCATTCTTTTTGTCTGGTGACGTGTCATGCATACGTCAGCTATTCATGGTTATATATTATTAAGATTCAATGAAAATTAGTTTAAGACTGAAAAGTGAAACAATAAATTAACAATAAACATGATCACACTTTGACATTGTGTACTTGATCACCGCATGACCATTAACTCGATCTTGATTAAAAAAATTATAAAAACTTAATTTACTAAAACTAAGCTCACGAAAAACTATACTTTAATTTATAAATTTCATAGATGTAAAACTTAATGTATTAATAAAAATTGTACTTCAAAATATCTTATAAATTATACTTTAAACTACCATATTTATATATATATATATATATATATATATATATATATATATATATATATATATATATATATATATATATATATATATAAGGAAAATATATACAAATATATGATTAATTTATACATTGATTGAAAATAGCAAATTATCAATGCATCTAAAATCATTCACGTTCTTTCATAATCTACATGTTATATACTTTTTTTGTAACAATTATCACAAACTTTAGATGGCGAGTGGTAAGGCATGTGTGGCACCAATGCATTGTCACGGGTTGAATCCCCTGTGTTTACAGTTTTGGCTTTTAATAAAATTATTAAATCTTGCGGTCTCTCTCGCTAAACGTCACAATTAGCGACGGAATTGAGGCAAATAGCGACGGAATTGCAGTGGCTAAATGCAAGGGCGCCAATTTGAAATTTTGGGCATGCAAATACATGGTGGTTAGCGACGAAATTGCTAATCCCTCGCTAAACCCTGACACGCCTGCAGATCTGACTGTTTCACAGCTTGGGAAACGCGAAAACAAGTGGCACTTAGCGACGGAACTTCCCTCGCTAAACCTGTCGCTAATGGCCAGTAAAACTTAAACTCACGTTCTCTCACTCACTCAGCTTACCTCTCCTTCCTTTCTTTCCCAAACCGAACCCTTCTCTCTCATTTCGCCCCATACCCTATTTCACTCCTCCTCTCTCATTTATCCACCACCAAACAACCACCACCACCACAAACCACCATCTTCCATTTCTTCCCCATACCTTATTTCGCCCCTTCACTCCACTTCTCTCCTCTCTCATTTCTCCACCACCACACAACCACCACCACCTCACACAAAGTTACTTGTTTGCCTCTCTCTCTCTCTCCTCTCCTACGAAATATTCTCTCTTCTTCTCTCCATATTCCACCACATCACCACCACCACCACGAAGTGAACAGTCACCACCACCACCGGAGCTCTCCTTTTGTAAGTTTTAATTTTTTTATAATATTGTTTTAATTTTAATTTGTTATTGTATTTGTCTTGATTTATGTTTGTTGGTTGAAATTGAAATGATTTAGGATTGGAATTGGGTGTTTGAAGTCTCACTAAATACACTCATCTTATTGTTGATGATTTCTTTAGGAATTAGATGAGTTTCCCAAAGTACATATTTCACTAATTTGGTGTATTTTCATTTGTTGCATTGGTTTTGGTAGTTGTCCCCCTTGCTTGTATTATTTTTTTTCTTTTTTTGATTAATAAATTAATAGTGTGCTACAAATGATTAGTGGGGGCAGGGGTGTCAACCTAGTTGAGATGTCTGTCTTTCATAATGATATCATTACACTCCCCTTTGTTGCTTGCTTTATATCACACTTGTATTTCTATCGCTTATCATCCCCACGCTAACTTATTTGTTACTTGTAGCTATGACTAAAAGTTAAAAGTGAAAGGTTATATATTTGACGTGTTTTATCATGTATTGAAAGCCAAAAATGACTTTAACAATTATATTTCGCTTCAGGACTACTAAATACACTAGTATTAACTCAAACATCATAAATTATGTTGTTATGTAAAACTTATATCAAACATCATAAAGTTAAGGTTTAAATACTCTTCAAATTCCTGAATTATTTGAGGATTTCTAAATAGACTCTTGAGCTAAAAATGTAATTGGATTGAAACTTTTAGATAAACTATAATTAAAACCCAATAAACTATTGAGTCAGGAACGAAAATAGATGAGTTATACCAAACCCTAATTTCTCACTACATTTTGGATAGGGCCAATATTTCCTTCCTAAAGTATTCTTATACCAGAGGAAATTTGATTCTCTATTGAACAAATGGGACAAGTCCTAAACCTACTCATCATAGTTGTAAGTCAACATCCATAGTAACATAGTTTTTTGGATGCAATATTTTAGGATCACGGTTTTCAAATAATAAAATCTACGACAAAAGTAATTAAAATAATATGGGTAAAAGTGAGAACAAAAAAAAGGAAACGATAAAAACTAAGCTTAAATGCACTTTTGGTCCCCCTATTTCTCTAAATGTGCAATTTTGATCCCCATATTTTATTTTGGGCAATTTTGGTCCTCCTATCTTACAAAATGTGTAATTTTGATCCCCCTATTTTAATTTAGGCAATTTTGGTCCCCCTATTTTCCTAAATGCGTAATTTTGATCCCCCTATTTATTTTTGTGCAATTTGGTCTCCCTATTTTCCAAATAATTTTTGTATAAATAAACTATTTTAATATTTTATATTTTTAAATAGTTAAATATTTATTTAAAAATAGAAAATTATTAAATTCCTTAAAATAAATAAACTATTTTATATATTAAATAGTTAAATATTTACTTAAAAATTGAAAATTATTTTATTATATAAAAAATATAAACTATTTAATTATTTAAACATTTAAAAAATTAAAAAATATCTATCTATAAATAAATTAGTTTTATAATTTATATTATAAATAATTTATTAAATTATTTAAAATTAATAAAAAAATTATATTTGAAAATATAATCTATAATAAATAAACTATTTTTATATTTTACATCTAAGAAAGTAGAAAATAATTTAATTTTTTAAAAAAATTAAATTTTTTATTTTAAGTAGTTTAAATTTTTTCTATTTTTAAATAAATATTTAACTACTTAAAATATAAAATATAAAAATATCTTATTTGTTTATATAATTAAATAATTTTCTATTAAATCTTTAACTATTGAAAATATAAAAACAGTTATTTATTTTAAATAATTTAATAATTTTCTATTTTTAAATAAATGTTTAACTATTTAAAAATATGAAAATATCTTATTTATTTTATATAATTAAAAAACTATTTTTTAAATAAATGTTTTACAAATGAAAATATAAAATACAAAGATAAAAATTATTTGGAAAATAGGGGGACCAAAATTTCCCAAATTTAAATAAGGGATACAAATTGCACATTTAGTAAAATTGGGGGACCAAAATTGCCCAAAATAAAATTGAAGGATTAAAATTGCACATTTAGTAAAATAGGAAGACCAAAAGTGCATTTAAGCTTAAAAACTATAAGGTCAATTGTTACTGTAACTATTTGGTAAAAAAAAGTCGATAACAGTTAAGTTAGCGGATAAACTAATTTATACCAAATTAACTAATAGTGGATAAACTGGTTATAAATATCCATTGAAATAAGTTTAAATTTATAAATAATAATTAAAAGTGAGAGAAAACATATTAACTTATTGGAGGATAAATAAGGAATTTAAACATAGTAATAAAAATAAAACAAGAGAAAAATTGAAACGTTATAAGCTCAAACGTTATTTCAAGTAGAATTGAGAAAAACATTAACTAACAAAAAATGTTGAGTTAGTAGTACCAAACTTATACATGAGGTTATCTACTATAAGTTATCCACAAGACACCAATTATTTGACCTTGCGAAACAAAGTCCAACATCTGGAAAAACACAGTGATTGTCAAACTCTTCTATTTTGCTTCTACAAATTTATCCGTTGCAAACTATCCGCATAACACTATTTGTTAGGTCTTATTACCAAATAGAACCCCAGTAAAATAGCACCATTTTTTCCATTCATCACATGTCCTTTCTTTATAGGGGTTTTAAAGTAGTTCAAATCCAATGAACATAAGCAACAGTACTTTGCATTGCCATGATGAAATGTGGGTGAAGCACAAAAAACCACAATCACCTAAACTTGAAAGATCACAATCACATAAAATTGAAAATTGACTGGTAAAATGCTAGTACACACACCTCACTAGATCGAGCCATCATTTTAGATGCAAACAAAGGGTAAACAAAAACTCTAGCACTGGAGGGTAAAAAAGTATCAAGTACTGATAATTTAGTCCCCAACACATCACGATGGAAGAAAGAAAACCATGATAGAACTAAAGTTCAAAACTAAAACTCAGTGATAGTGAGTGCAAAAGTTACACAATATACAGTACGTGGCTTCATCACAAAATACAGCTCAAATGCCCAACTGAGTCTGAACCTCAAGGATGGTTTTGGCTGAATCCCTAAGCCTCTGCTCCTCCTCTTCATTCATGTGAACATTGGTTATACCTAGCACTCCTCCTCTACCAAGCTGAGCTGGCAAGCTCAAAAACACTTCCACATCACCAATTCCATAAAACCCCTTTGCCAGAACAGACACAGGGTGGATCTTTCTTTGGTCCCTAATAATGGACCGGGCCAAGCTAGCCACGGAATACCCAATGGCCCATGAAGTGTAGCCTTTTAGACTGATTACTTCATAAGCACTGCCTATCACGCTCTTGTGTATATTCTCAAGGGTTTCTTTCTCATATTCAATCTGCTGTTTCTCTAAAAAACTCAGCACTGGAACACCCCCAATGCTTATGCTAGACCATAATGCCACTGAACTATCCCCATGCTCCCCTACTATGCAAGCCTGTAATGCAATAATAACTTTTTTATTACAATAATCATAAGTAAATAAATATTTTAAGTGCCAGATTATTCGTTTCCGGATGAATTGTCTTCTGAATGTATCGAAAACATTTTGCTAATACTGAATTTATTTATTTATTTTTTTAAAAAAAAAAATCCAGAAAAGGACATCCAACAGTGAACAAAACCCACTACACTAACAAATTAAATTAGTCCATGAGATGCTAGTTTCAGGTTAACCAAAGTTCTGAGATCGAATTCAGTCTTGGACATACAATAGTGTTAACTCTCTCTTGAGGGTGGTGAGCTATGAAGCTCTGATATTCCAAAATAGGCCACGTACCCGTATCCGATAAGTATCCGATACCGATACGTGTCGGATACTTCCAGATACGTATCTTGGAAGTATCCTAGAATTTATGTTTATTTTTAAATCAAAAAAAACACCAGATACTTACTGGCAGGGCCGTCCCAAACAATTTGGGGGCCCTGTACAAGATTTAAAAATTGGGCCCTCAATATACTTTTATTGAGTATTAATTTCAAAAATAAATAAATAAATAAGATTAAGAGAAAAAGAATAACATTAGAAGGTTATAACAATTTCTCGTTTATTGGTAAAGATATTTTAATGAATAAATATGATAATTTGTTATGTGGTGTAGTGGTATGCTTTAACGATAGAGGCCTTGGGATCTCGACTTCGAATCATGCCTCCAGCTTTTTAAATAACTTTTTTTATCCCATTAATAATATTGCAAAAACACAAAAAACAGCCCTTGCAAGGATTGAACTCGCCACCCGGTAGTTGAAAAACGGAAAAACAACCACTGCGCTACAACTTCAGATGGTTAACTAAAGTCATTTTATTTCATATAATATAATAACAATGTGTGGTAAAATAAAATGGAGGCCCTAAAAAAATGTCTTTGGGCTTGGGCCCTGTGCAGTCGCACAGCCTGCACATGCTCAGGGCCGGCCCTGCTTACCGGATACTTATCGGATACGTATCAGCTGAGAATATCCTAAAATTTATATTTATATTTATATTTAAATCAAAAAAGAACTAAATGCTTACTCTTTTATACATTATTTGAAAAGAAATAAAATGAATCCAAAGATGTGGGCATTAGTGGAGATGCACATGATCCACTTGATGGTCTTGGAACTGAATTAGCAAAGATATCTCTTGATGAACTAGAGTTGGAAGCTATGTTATTTTTTGATGATGGAGTTTCCAGAAGCTTTACAGATAACTAATCTACGTTGGGGAACCTGGCTGGTCACGAGTACTCAATTTTGCTAGCCTGTGTGGTTCTCTCCTCCAAATAGAGTTTTTGTCACACTCATATTCAAACTCAAGGCCTTAAAATGGGATCCGAGTCCAATTATACTCAGACCAACCCTTGTTGGTACTATACTTACTTATTTTGATTACAAGTATATTTATGCTTTATATTTAAAATTTTAATTTAATTTTTTATTGAAGTATCCATGTTGTATCGTAGTTTGATTTTCAAAATTTTCCTGTATCCACGTATCGTATCGTGTCGTATCGTATCCCATATCCGGGCTTCATAGGTGGTGAATTTTGCCGCCTATTGTGGTCCTATCCAACCTGGAGGATTTATGCCGATAGTTGCTTGGCGTAGAGATCACGGTTTATATAAAAAAAGTCCCTACACTTATTTCCATTTATTAATTTAGTCCCTAAAATGTGTATTTTGGTAATTTAGATACTAAATTGACCAATAAAAATAAATTTTAGGACTACTTAATGAACTTTTATGATATTTTGTCAAAATAAAAATGAATTTTATAATTTATAGACTATAATAGAAAGAGGAAAGTGAGAATGACCTGAACGTCCTGCGCGTTGACGTTGAGATGATCAGCGATGAGGAAACGGAAACGAGAGGAGTCCAAGTTGGTACCCGACCCGATGACCCGGTTAGATGGGAAACCGGAGAGCTTCCAGGCAATATAGGTGAGGACATCGACGGGGTTGGAAACGATAAGGAGAACGGTGTCCGGCGAGTAACGAGCGAGAGGAGGTATGATGTTCTGGAAGAGGGAAACGTTCCTTTGAAGAAGGTTAAGCCTAGATTCACCGGCGATCTGGCGTGCACCGGCGGTGACGATGCAGAGATCGGAGCCGACAGTGACAGAGTAGTCCACAGAGGCGTTGATCGTTACGCGGGGGAGGAAGGCGGCGGCGTGTTGGAGATCGAGCATCTCGCCGCGGAGCTTGTCGGGTTTGTTATCGACGATGACGAGCTCGTCGGTGAGGTCTTGAGTGAGGATAGTTTGGGCGATCGCCATTCCGACATTTCCGGCGCCGATTACTGAGATCTTGTTGTGGCGTTTGGTGGGAGAGGGAGGGGCAGCGTTTTGTATGGGCTTGAAGAAGGCTTGGGTTAAGTCCAGGCCTCCGGGGCCCAATGTGGAACCTGAACCGCTTTTGTGCATGTTGCAGAGATATAAATAGCAAGTGCAGGTTGATGTTGCTGCTAGTACTAGACTACTAGTTCTACTGTGATCTGTGAGAGTAAAGAAGAAGAAAAGTATGAAACTTGGATGTCTTAATAACACTGAACCGCCAAGACAGACACGTGGAATATTTGGATGTCTTCAAATGTACATTAACGATATTTGGACAAAAAATTTCAGACAAATATAGGCAAAATTCAATTCACAACACCGATTAACTAAGTTTTTTAAGTTATTAATCAAGTAACCAATTAACCAAATTTTTAGTTAATAACTTAAAAAACTCTGAAAAGACTTGTTGATTAATAGCCTAAAAACTTGGTACCAGTTATCATGAGTCATGAGAGTGAAAGTGTTTGACTATATTATAAAGTGAGTGTAATAAAATATGGAGTGAACACCCACTTTACTCTTTGACATAGGTTTTTTTTCACTCCCTTCCTTCTCTCCCAGACCTCATAAACCCCTAAAATCCAGAAATATTCTTGAAATTTTTAAATAAAAAAAATGAATATTTCCGGGTTTATCTCAATTTATGGTAAATCTGATTCATAAAATGGGGGTTATGATTTTAAGTTTGCGATTTCCGGATTTACCTCATACTTAGGTAAATCAAGTTCATAATTATGAACCGGATTTACCTGCGTATGAGGTAAATCCGAATTTTTATTTTTATTTTTTTTAAAAAAAATTGTGTATTAAATTGTGATTTACGCGCGTTTTATTTTTAAAATACGATACGAACGCTTTACGATCTAAAATACATCAAAATATATATAAAAAAACCGAATACGAAATACAAGTACAAATACAAATAAGTAAAATATAACTACGGGGCCAAAATGTCTAAAACGACCTCAAAATAACGACGTGAAGTATCAGGTGAACGGTCGACACGTAGCGCATCCCGGACCAATGCAGCTGCTCTCTGCATCCAGTGGCGCATCCAGTGCTCATACTCTGGGTGGTCATGGTATGGCTGCCCATACACCTATGAGGTAAATCCGGGAAACCCCCTTTTTAAAAAAAATTATTTTTAAAAAGATACGCGCTTGTTACAATTTAAAATACGATACGAACGTGTTACGATATACGAGTCGAGATACGTCTAAATATACTAGTAAATATACAATACGAACGCGTTCCGAACCTATTACAAATTGAGGTATTTTAGATCGTAATTAGACGTATCTTTACTTGTATATTGTAACGCGTTCGTATCGTATTTTAAATCGTAACAGGCGTGTATCTTTTTAAAAAAAATTAAAAAAGGGGGTTCCGATTCATAAATTGTGAACCGGATTTACCTACCTATGAGGTAAATCCGGAAAACCCCACGAAGCATATTTTTTTCAGATTTATGAACCGAATTTACCAAGAATTTAGGTAAATCCAGTTCACAATTTGTGAATCGGATTTAGGTGTAACTGAGATAAGTTCGGATATAAGGGGTTAGTTTTTCGGGATTTAAGAAAAAAAGAGGTAAGTTCGGATTATGAGTTTGGTATTAAGAATGTTGAAGGGTTTTTTTTGTTCAAAAGTGAAAAATGGGGGATGGGAGAGATAAGGAGGGGTTACCAAAAAAAAACATCCAAAAATTTCGTTAATCAATTTGGATTATAGTAATACATTGGTTTTTTTTTTACACCCACTCCATCCCTTCATACCCCCACCCACCATGTGAATAAACCAAAATACCCCTGCCTTTTTACAAAATCACAATTTCTTCACACTTTTGGTCATACCTACGATTGACCACCTTCACTCGCATATACATATCTGAAACGTATATACGAGTGAGTCAATTTCACACCACTCGCATATACATCTTCATCAACCTATATATGATCCACATTATTTTACCCATCGTATATACCTTATTAAGGTGTATATACGATTACACCTCATATCAGCCACTCGTATATACGAGTGAGGGTTGTATTCATGAGGATCAAATTGATATTAAGTTATATAAGTCAGGACCAAACGTGACGTGGCACATCGATGTGAATTTTTTTTTTAGTATTTAATTCGGTCCCTGAGTTTGCCACAAAGACATTCAGCTCCATTAATATCATTAACTAACTACGATTGACGGAAGAACTAAATTAAAATATTTGAAAAATAAGGAACTAAATTGAACTTTTTTGAAAGTCCAGGCTAAATAAGCTATTAGCCGATACTTTGTGCTTGTAAAAAAAAGGAGGTAGGGAATCTTAAAACTCAGCGTCGTTGAGACCGGTGAGAGTGGAAGCGTCGATTGATTTCCGAGTTTCTTTCGCCAATCAGAATGGAAGAAACCCTGGTGGAGTTAGAGCGAGTTCAAACTCAGCTCCTACAACGCATATCACAATTAGAACATTCTTATCTTTCAACAACTACTTCCCCTGTTATCGATGACGACCCTCTCACTGACACTGACACTGACACTGTGGCTCGTCTCTCTTCCATTTTGCGTACTAACGGCGTCGACGACTTCTCCTTCAAACGAGTCCCTCCAGATTACTACGATTGGCCTCTCGAATCCCGTCGTGAAGCCCTTGACGCCGCTTCCGTTAACCATCTCTGCAAAAGCATCGTTTTGGTTAACACGCAAGCTCCTTCCAACGTCGTTGATTGTTCTAATCGCAATAACTCAAAGTATTATGTCGTCGTTGTTCAGGTTAACTGCTTTTGTTCTCGCTCTTTTACGTGTCGTTCTTTTGATTCTCTCATGGCATAGGCTTACAATGCGTTTTGCTTTTGTTTGCAGTACACTGCTAGGTTCAATGCTGAGGCTGTGAGGAACTTTCTCTATTCGCTCAACAATGGAGCTATTGCGAAAAAGAAATTCAATTGTAAGCTATTTTGTCTTACTCACAACATAAATAGAATATAGTTAGACGTATTTCTTGAGATTAGGGTTAATGTGTTCAACGAAATCCCGTTGAATATTGTGGCATGGAAGGGATTGGGATATAACAGAATATAGTGGAGATACCAGTGAGTTGTCTCTTCTCACTCACTATCAAAACACTAGCAAGTTGATATAATTGGGAAATTGGCCTGTGTGTAATTGATAGTTTTAGTTGCTGTAATTGACAATTATAATGAAGTAGAGTTGATCAAGGAGGTTTCCCTGCTAAATATAACTCTTCTCTATTTCAGTATTAGTATTATTAAGCCATGAACTTTTTTGCATTGAACATATTTGGGAAATGGGAACTATTATACATTAGTCTGATGCGATAAGCAAAAACTGGTTATGCCTTTCTGTAATCTATTGTTTACAACAGCTTACAGCACAGATTTTGCTTACTTGTGTTGTTAAATCAAAACATAATAGCTATCCTTGTTTCTTACTGACTCTACATGGCAAAAGTCTTATTCTCTCTGTATGAGGAATTCACCGTCCGTTGGCACTGCGGCCCAAATTGTCAATTCAGTTCTTAAGTCAGTTTGATTTATGCAGTATTTGTCCCTTGCCGTGTTGTTGAAACTGGGTTAAGATTGAGGAAAACCTTGAAAAGAAGGGATGTGAAAGGAACAAAAAACCAAAACTTTTCCCTTTTTTTTAAAACATTAATATGTGGTTGAAGATAGTGAATGGGAATAGGTTGTTTTTCAAGAAAACAAAATTGAAGTCTTTCTTTGAGGTGTAAAGTGGTCTTAATGAGTTCTAAGAACTGTATTGCAGCAACTCTTAGATGTGTGCTGGGTTTTTGACATGATTAGAAGATGCTAACGTCAGGTGAAGTGGTTTAAAGTCCCTCATCTCGTGTAGAGATTATTTGATTATTTGGCAACTTAGAGGTTGTCAAGCTCATGGGTCTCTGAATGTGCACAATGGCTATCAAGTTCAATGCTTAAAAGTTTCAATTTTGGAGCGTAAACCGTAACTTTGCACTAGCAAGTAGCAAGAGAAGAACAAGTTAATTGTAACATTCATTGAAATAGTTTTGAATTGTCAACTGTAACTATTTAGTAGCAAGAGATGAAAAAGTGAATATTCACATTCATCAAATTAGTTAATGCAATGCATCATCTCACTTCTGATTTATCTACCTTGAACTTCTGCAAACTGCAGCAAATGAAATTGCAGTGGAACTGAGACCATAAAGGCTGGACCATGTAATGGTTTTTGCATGAATGTTCTAAATGGTAGATAATAAGGTAAAGTGTGGGAGGTCTATACTACTTGACGCCCATCACTTTGTAGTACCTCTTTCGAACTTAAAGTATACTCACCATGTGAAAATGTTTAGTAGATGTGTTAGAATATAAGTGTCTTAGAGTATCTTGATATTATTGTAGTCTATCTCATAAGATATTTTATAATCTTAGATTATCTCATACAATTATTTTATTACTTGGTTATTATTGTGATTTTTTTCCTAGTTTCCCTATTTAATTAGTAGATGTGTTAGAATATAAGAAAGTGTCTTAGAGTATCTTGATATTATTGTAGTCTATCTCATAAGATTATTTTATAATCTTAGATTATCTCCTGAGATTATTTTATTACTTGGTTATTATTGTGATTTGTTTCCTAATTTCCCTATTTAATTAGGATTGAGAGTCTTGCATCCCTTTACATAGGGATTAGCGTTTAATCTTTTGTATCAAGTTATCATGTTTACTATCAATCATAATATCAAATTCAAAGTCCTTATGCTTCTACTTTTCTTTTATTCAAAACCATAACTTCAACAATATGTTGTGCTCATTTTTAATACAGTACCTCTTTTCTATTCTCTACCTTGAATTTATTCAAACTGCAGCAGAGACCATAAACCCTTGACAATGTAATGGTTTTTGCATAAAAATTCTATGTGGCAGTTCTATGAAGGAAATTAATGATTAAGTGAAAGTTTGGGAGGTCCTTACTTGCTGGCACTTATCACTTTGTAGAGTACTAGTATATTCATTATGTGAAAATGTTTTCTATTCGTTGTAATCCATGTGTCCATATGGATTCTGGCTCTACTTGTTATTCCTGTATCTACTATTCCTTTTTGTTATATATTAATGGACATATCTCATGTTATGCATCTTCCCTTTATGTTTGAACATTTTTTTTGGTGGAATTTATGTTTGAAGATTTACAGTTTCTATGAAATATATATCTGTAACTTGCTATTGCTTAGTAGTAATAATATTGTTATTAATTACACAGTGAGGCTAGCTCCTGAGGAGACATCATTAGAGTTAACTGGATTTGGGCACAATGCAGTGACTTGTATTGGCATGAAAACAGACATTCCGGTAAAGACTGCAACTGTGATTACTATTGGAATCTTGATTCTTATTAGGTCTGTTCAAAATAACCGGTTAAGTGGCCCTGTCCAGAACCAGTTTCCAACATTTAAAAAAAAACAAGTAAATTTACTACAGTTTATGATCTGACCCATTTGACACTCAACCGCAATATGGGTATCTTGTTTTCTAAAGCAGTTGGATACCCTTATTTGACACTCTCAAATGGAATGAATCCTAACCCTAGTGGAAGAACCCTAAACATAGATAGTTTCTTTATTTGTGGGAAAATTGATGAACCCTAGTCACAACCAACTGATATGTGAGGTGCCGGAATGTGATATTATGAATGGTAGCAAGAAAATCACACGTCCAAGCCAGTGGTCAATTAGGGTTTGACAATTTGCTCAAAAACAAAGAAACTATGTGTGACTAAGGTTCGTCAATTAGGGATTGGCGATTTGACAAACATGCAGGGAAAGGAAAGGTGAAGACGGAGAGAGAGGACACAGAGGTTCTGTCCGGAAAGGTTTTATCAAACAGCTTTAGAAAACCAAATACCCAAATGTGGTTATGTTTGTCCGATGGGTTGCATCATAAACTGTGGTAAATCTATCTGTTTTTTAACCTATTTGAACTTGGTCGTGGATTCGGCCACTTTAACTGGTTATTTTGAACAGGCCTAACAATTCATTTTCTTTCACAGTTATATAGCATGATGCCTTGTCTGTAATCTAGAATATTAGCCTTCAGCTTCTTCCTTTATTGATTGGATATTATGGGTCGATTTCAGGTGATTTTGGATGAAGCTATTGTAAAACTAACTCCAGATTTCTTTTGGTTGGGTGGCGGTGAGGTTGATCTGAAGCTAGGGATCCGGACATCCCAGTTAATCAGATTTATCAATCCGTTCATCGTTAGCTGTAGCAGCAATTGATTTTGTTGGTTAAAATTTATAAAGGGGGCAGGTTACATACTTACATAGATAGCTTCAATTATTGTTTTGTACGATTTGAATTATTGTCCCTTGAGGAAGGCATGTCATTTTGTGCTCTGCTAAGGGTAAGCTAGCATTTTGTTTTTGATTGACTTTCTTACAAGTTACAAGTATAATACGGGAAGTAAAAGGCTTGAGTTTTAGACCGGCACGAAACAATTGGTAGGGTGATTATTCTTCGCTATCACTTAGAATGTATGACATAGGAATGTATCAGCTCCTAGCTCCTGTAAGTTTGTTACCTTAGTTCACCCTTTCCGTGTGAAGAGGTAACCAGATTAAGATTTTTCTCTTATTTCTTTACTATAATAAGAATCTATATACATGAGAAATGTTTGATGGTAAGAAAAAAAGTAAGAATAACAAAGCAATGCACTTGGTGTGTTGTGTTAGTTAGTTCCTACCATTTAGCTTCCAGTGTATTTCTTACATTTTTTACAAAAACTATTCTTACTAAATAGCATTGCTCCGAATAATATTTAAACTATTTAAATTTGGTATACGTGATTTTCAAAATATTCTAATTGTCAAATTCTCACTATATCAAAAGGTTTAAAAAAGAGGTTTTTTTTACAATAAAAAAAAGAGGTTGTTAAATATGTTTTGTACCAATAATTCAACAACATAGTGCGAGGAGCAAAATTTTCCCATGGTTTAAAGCGCATCGCCTAATCAGCTATTGATTCCCAAACATTCCAATGACTGATGTGTCCTATTCAAGTTCACTTCAAGTTATGAATCGTCTCTTAAGTTGAAAACCACTTTCCTTCGGCCTTCACGACTGACAAAGTGACAATTTAAGTTCAAAATGGTTACGCATTCCGTTTAATCAAATTGGGTAAGGATTTATAGATGCCCTTGTTAACCAACAGCCAACTACAGAGGTCGTCTGTTTGCCCTGGCATAATTCTAGGTTTTTAGCTGCAAACCAACTTGGAATCATATCTTGGTTTTCGAAAAAACCATGTCAATATTTATAAGGCAAGATGGTCAAATTAACTAAGTGGGTTCAGGGTCCGATCAAATTTAAACTATTTAAATTTGGTATACGTGATTGTCAAAATAATCTAATTGTCAAATTCTCACTATATCAAAAGGTTAAAAAAAAGAGGTTTTTTTTTTACAATAAAAAAAAAGAGGTTGTTAAATATGTTTTGTACCAATAATTCAACAATATAGCGCGAGGAGTAGAATTTTCCCATGGTTTAAAGAGCGCATTGCCTAATCAGCTATTGATTCCCAAACATTCCAATGACAATGATGTGTCCTATTCAAGTTCACTTCAAGTTATGAATCGTCTCTTAAGTTGAAAACCACTTTCCTTCGGCCTTCACGACTGACAAAGTGACAATTTAAGTTCAAAATGGTTACGCATTCCGTTTAATCAAATTGGGTAAGGATTTATAGATGCCCTTGTTAACCAACAACCAACTACAGAGGTCGTCTGTTTGCCCCAGCATAATTCTAGGTTTCTAGCTGCAAACCAACTTGGAATCATATCTTGATTTTCGGAAAAACCATGTCAATATTTATAAGGCAAGATGGTCAAATTAACTAAGTGGGTTCAGGGTCCGATTAAATTTAAACTATTTAAATTTGGTATACGTGATTGTCAAAATAATCTAATTGTCAAATTCTCACTATATCAAAAGGTTAAAAAAAGAGGTTTTTTTACAATAAAAAAAAAGAGGTTGTTAAATATGTTTTGTACCAATAATTCAACAACATAGCGCGAGGAGCAAAATTTTCCCATGGTTTAAAGAGCGCATTGCCTAATCAGCTATTGATTCCCAAACATTCCAATGACAATGATGTATCCTATTCAAGTTCACTTCAAGTTATGAATTGTCTCTTAAGTTGAAAACCACTTTCCTTTGACCTTCACGACTGACAAAGTGACAATTTAAGTTCAAAATGGTTACGCATTCCGTTTAATCAAATTGGGTAAAGATTTATAGATGCCCTTGTTAACCAACAGCCAACTACAGAGGTGGTCAATTTGCCCCAGGATATTCACCCTGAAATATAAATGAAGCCTACATAATTCTAGGTTTCTAGCTGCAAACCAACTTGGAATCATATCTTGATTTTCGAAAAAACCATGTCAATATTTATAAAGCAATATGGTCAAATTAACTAAGTGGGTTTAGGGTCCGAGCAAATTAACTAACCAATTTTCCAAATCTGAAACCAAATTTAACTTTTTTTTTTATAAGCAACAATTATAAAAAAAGGGAGTGCAAGCGAAAACCTCAACCGTTACATATACAAAGGTTCTCATTAAAACTTCCTTGGGCCAAAACTCCATAGGAAAAAGTACCCTGTGAAACCGGCTTTGGAAAAGAAAGAAAAAACAAGTTTTGTTTTAAAATCCATCTAATTTTATTAATTTTTAGTTGGACATGGGTTGGATATTGATAAATCCAAACAATCTTTGATTGTCAACATCTATCCAGTAACATAGCAGTCAAATAGATATTCAGCCATGTCTATAGTCAACAAATTACCACATTTGCAAGCTTTACCCGAGAAAGGGAACTAGGAAGCAACCCTCTTACGTAACTACCAGAAAGACTCTTCTAAGTCAAATTTATCTACAACACGCACAAGATATGGTACATCCATATTTAAATTAATTGAAAATATAGCTTAATCTTAATTGATTGAAATCCAAATATACATTAGATTTTTCATCAAAAAACACATACATTCATAATTGACATGTACTCTTAAATATGCACGATGAACAGAAAGAGTTGAGACGATGAAAACTAGGAAATCAGGAAACTTTTCAACATTAAACAGGTTCTTAGAATTTACAGACAACTGTACATGCCATTGAGAGCGATGTTCGTTGTTATTGAGTGCCATAGCGAAATTATGAACAAGCCAATGAGAGAGAGAAACAGATCATACAGTGTAATTCTATGTAATGCTACTGAGAAATCAGATTCCCAAAGGTGTTCTCCCCACTGTAAGTGACATAAAGAAACCCATCTTCATCCTTCTTCTCATCATATATGGCAGACATAATTGCTCCTGAACAAATTGAGAAACCCCATCAAGTAAGTAATGGGCTTATACTGCTCTAGATTACAAGACTAAAGAATCATCTTTGGAAGGAAAATAAATAAAGTGGACGACAATATAATTTGCTGGGGTTTACCTGTAGGTGGAAGGACATTGTCCACAAATATAAAGATTGCCTTTTCTGCACTTAATTTAATTCTTTTGCGGATAACATAGACAAACTGTCCAACTGTCAGATCAGCAGGAACAAGGTACCTACAATTAATTCATTCAGTTTGATAGCTAAAACGAATGACATACGGCTGATAAGGGCCAATTGCAACTTCATAATTTAAACGTCTATTCAGTAAAATCTAAGTTATAACAAAACAAATAAAACCACATCCAACAAAAAATCTGAGTTATAATCTAACAGAAGCAAACACAATCCCATCACTGACAAGCTGAACCAACACAACCAAATACTCAAAGAATCAAATTCTTTTGAAAGTATCTTGAATTGGTAGAAAATTTGTCAGCTATTGAGATAGCTTATCATGCCAAATTCAGTAATATTATCAATGATCAATTTAGTACATCTACATTATCAAGACTATCCTTACAAAAAAAAAAGAGATGTTCATCAATCCTGCTATTGAATTGTAAGTGTTTGTCATGTAGAAAATTGCATGACACATTTTAGTGAATCAAAACAATGGGAATAAAATCAAATGCTTGAACTATCTATTCTTTGAAAAGTATTCTGTATGTTAATTTCAAAGCAAGGAATAGTAGTATGAAACACTCTCAACTTTTGCGTAACTTTGTGATCATGACTCATGAATCATGATAGACACTTTCAATCCAATCCACTGTGGATATTGTGAAACGTTCATTTGCTCAAACACATTCATTGGAGCAAGCTTCTAAACTTACACCGAAGGAAAATTTTAGACCAAAAAAGCAAGCTTCTAAATATAAGAAACAGTACATGATTGAAATTGTAACCATCGCAGCTAATTATAGACAAACAGATGAACATACATGAATATTCACAAGGGAGAGAAAACCATGATTTCTCACCTTTTGAAGTGACAAATATATGAGTCGAAACAATTAATGTGACATTTCCAGATTATACAAAAAGTATTGACAAAACTTACTTCTTCTTGTCAATACTTGGGATATCACTTCTTTCTGCCTTTTCCACAATCACCTTCAGTCACAGCGAGAGACAATTTAGTACAATAATAACAAGAATGTATCAGAAATGTACATTTTCAATTATCACTGGTGCAGAAGGAAGCAAGTAGATTCATAAGCCAACATGAATTACCTTTAACTGATATTTAATAGTGTTTTTGTTACTGAAAACTTAAAATATTCTTTCAACGCTTCATATTACTATCTCATTAAATTGACCCTTACTGACTTAAATGACGTGACTATAATATTAAAATCAGAGAGTGAAATAAAATGGAAATGTTCAGGCTCCTTAGCATGTAAAATCATAACCAAGAACAAGTTTAAAGCATCAAATAAAAGATCTTGAGGGTATAAGATACATCCAATACTGAATCCAAACCTTACAAAAGTCCACAAATGTACGGTTTCATGAGTAAAATAAAAATTATTCAAGTAATCTTCCTTGAATTGGATTCATTGCATAATGCATAATGCAGTGACTCTGTAATCAGTCTCCAATAAAGGATTTCCCCATAAAGATAATTCATACATGTAGAGATCGAAATTAGCAGAAGATAAAAACAAATGACAATTTGGCGTGCAATATAACTTCCAAAATGTTTTAAAACCAAACTGGACCAGACCGCCCAGTCAAAAGTCAGACCACGAACCAACTTTGCATTTGATCTAAATGTTACTTGGTTCAACCAAAAATTTAACAAGTTAAACCAATCAAATTATGACCTCAAGGTCTTACTGGTTCTTTCTGAACCACATTCTTCCAAGTTTCAATAGTGTGTCTCCAGAAGGAGCAACACTAAATCCTGAATATCAAATATGTAATATGTAATTATCAACATAGATATTACAACATCAACCTAGTTTCTCTTCACGGTAGGTTATGGATGAAGCATCAAGGATTCGACACGCAACTCAGCTATATACCGCTAAATCACGACAAGAACGAGAACAGATACAAAACATAATTTAAGCAGCAAAAATGCATTGAAAAGCAATGACTCGTCGACCAGAAAAACAGAGAGAATAACAACATTGTTACTATCACAAACACGATTCACACAGATCACAGATGAAATCAATCAATAATTGCAAAGAAAAAATCAGTACTAGTTCTCACCGGGATACGGTCTGGGTATTTCTCCCTAATCCTAAGAGCCTCAGCTCTTCTCTTCTCTGCACACAAAACCAACCATTTATTTGCATATTATTACTCAACTTTCCACATACACACAATCAAAGTAATCAAGTCACCATTCACCAACCAAAAAAAAGAATGAAAAAAAAAACAGCGTGTACCAAGATCATGCTCTTGTTTGAAGTAACTCTTTGCCATTCTTCCTGTAATTACCATCAAACAAAAGTCAATTAAGCCCAAGAAAGGAGAAATAATTAGTCGATCACTTCAAATTTAGAAATAAAAAACTACTTTCAGAACAAAAACTTCCAAATTATTATCAAATAATAATTCAGCAAAAATCACGAAAAAACAAGAAAATAGCACACGGGCTTACACAAAAAATTATTTGAAATAGAAAAAGATACAAACAAACAGTACATTAATCTGAGTTAAATTATAAGAAATTAAAAATAGCCCTAAATTTCAATTAATTTTTTTTTTGATGAAGTTTCCGATCATCTTCAAGAAACGGTATTTAGGAAAAGAGATAAACCTCTAAACAAACGGGAAAGATACTAAGCGGTCCCAACAATTTGCTTCTTGAAAGTTTATTGGTCGATTAACAACTTTCGAGACCGAAAACCTTTCTCTTTTTTTGAGAAATAGACCTAAAACCTAAAGGTTGAAAAAATTGATATAAGTTGTGTACACTGAACCTGGTGAAGACGATCGAAAAATAGAAGAAAATCAACGCTCTTATCTGTTGCTGATCGGAACTCCGTAAATAGCCAGCCTTGTTTGCTTCAAGAAAGGATATATATTGCTACTTTGCTTGCTTTTATAGCCTTATATTAGTTATGATTTGTTTTTATTTTATTTTATTTTATAGATTTTATAGAAGCATTTAATTATCTAGGCAATTTTTTTTTTAGATAAAAATTATCTAGGCAATCTTTAAAATTGTAAAGAGGTACTATATTACGGCACAATCAGAATATTTTTTAAAACTATTACAAAAAAAAATAATAAAAACGGTAGAAGAGAATAATTGTTAAAGCATTGTTGGTGTAAACTTTTTACGCTAATAATCATATACAATTCAGGGTATGAGTAGCACATAAAGTATTTATGAGTTGACTCATTTCTTTTTAATGACATGATAATTTGTAATTAATTGATAGTGTTATACATTTATACAATGTCTATAGATTAAATTCTTAACTATCATGTATAATCTCAGATCTCACCGTAAGATTTTCAGTGCGGAAAAAATTCTATCACGACCCAAACCTAACTGACTAGTTTTCCCAAAAATAATATAAAATAATTCCTAACTAGATTTGTCACCAACAAAAATGTTGGATTCTGCACATCAATAACTCGAGAAAAAATATAAAACATTTTTGTTTTCTTAAAATACTTTCAAAATTAATATCTAAACTATTTAACTTCTAAGGCTCTGTTTGGCAATACTGATCCACTAGCTTATTGCGGATCCACTAGTTGTAAGTGTTCGTCACAACTAAATTTTAGCGTTTTTCCACTGGTGATAATTTTTGAAAACGCTACTTGAAGTAAAGATTTGAGAACATAGGCACATAAGCGTTTCATTTTTTCTCTCAAAATTACCCTCATTACTTTAATTAAAGTAATCATTTATCCTCCAATAAATGAATTTCTCTCTCATTTTTAAGTATTAATTACATATGTCTATTTGTGTAATTTTATTTTTATAAGTTACTTCAACCGCTAATTTTATCAAACACTTTAAATTCAATCCGTTAACTCATCGATTTTCCACTACTTCATCTGCTATAAACTAGCGTATCCACTACTTTTTGTCAAACTGAGACAAAATCACTTATCCATAATCCATAATAATAACAAATAACAAATGGGTCATCTCTATTTTTTTAAACAACAATGTTATTTAGACATAGGTTTTTAGATAAAAATCGACAAAAACTAACTCACAACACAATTAACCAAGTTTTTTAGATTATTAGTCAACCTGCTTTTTCACAGTTTTCGAGGTGTTGTTTAAAAACTTGGTTAATTGATCACTTGAGTAATAGTCTAAAAAATTTGATTAATTAGTGTTGTGAGTTCGTTTTTGTCGATTTTTATCTAAAAACCTATGTCTAAATAACATCGTTGTTTTTTAAAATAACAAATGGGTCACCCAGGTGCCAAGTGCCAACTCATCAGCTGAATGACTACTAGCGTTAAAGCGAAAGTGTGAGAGAGATGGATAGG
Organism: Oxytropis ochrocephala; assembly: GCA_020916435.1. Taxonomy (NCBI): domain Eukaryota; kingdom Viridiplantae; phylum Streptophyta; class Magnoliopsida; order Fabales; family Fabaceae; genus Oxytropis; species Oxytropis ochrocephala. Next base: position 20,242,557 of record CM037088.1, read on the forward strand.
AATTTCGGAATAATGGGTATATTCCTTTTTTGGTAGCATGAACCACGTCCATCTATTTTACGGGTGGGTGTATCTGTTTAAAACTTTGTAGAATAATGTTAAGACTATAATAATTAATATTAATTTTAAGAAATTTGTTTTTAGGTTATGAATTATGAGTTTAATTTATATACACAAACTGTGTATACATGTTTTACACTATCTACCAATGATAGTTTGTGATGCTCATTAAAAAGAAATTACTCAATTAAGAAGCACAACATGATGTAAACGCCTAAATGCATTGTGATTGGTGGATAGTGTAATAAGCTTTACACATAATGTGTATACTAATTAAACTCATGAATTATTACTCAAGGGAAGATATTTCAGCACATTTTAAGAAACTACCGTGCAGTTTTTCTAGTCTTTATGTGAGACATTAAGTTCTCATTGCAGGTTGACATATTTGGTTTGAAACTGTGGATCTTAGCTCATATATAAACTTTTTTTTTTTTTTGAAAATATATAAACTTTATATATACATCAAGAAAAAACTGGAAGCTTTTCCAACAATCAATGTACAAAATTGTCAATTACCACCACCTCTGGCTTTTAATCAATGTTTAGACAATGGTCACTTGATTTGCAAAGATCTGTCTTAAAGTCATTGGTCTCTAGAGAAGGCAAGAAACTGTTTTGCTTATGCATCAAACGCCAATCTTCAATATTGGTCCCACGACAGAAATCCACACTGGGAAATGCTCTCTTTTCAAGCATTTCTATAATCTTTTTGGTTTTACCAAGAATGTAAACTGCATGTCTCACACTATCTTCCCTCTCTTCAATGCGGCTATTCAAACACTTAATGGATATAACATGAGGCAAATTGGTGAGACAAGCACCCAATATATCAGAAATCATCACTGTTAGTGCTTCAAACAGCTTCTCTCCTGTAGTGTCTTTTATGATTTCATGATTCAAGAGAATGGTTTTGCTTATTCTGTACATGGAATTAGCTGCCAACACTTTCATAGGCCATGATGAAGGGACAACTTTGATGCATATGTGATTATATTTGGCTTTAAATTTCACATACCTTGTTTTTGCTGCCTCAGCTAGTGCCTCTAGTGTCTCTTTGGGACTCTTGTTTTGAAGTGAGAGGTTATTAAGATCCACATCAAACCACTTACTATAGAGATCAACTCCAAGCCACACAATTTCTGCTCCCTTCCTCACTTTAATTAATTTCCCATCTCTATCAAGGTTCTTCTCTATGAAAGTCACAAAGGGGAGCCCTTCACTTACAGTACTAGCCATTTTTTTGATTGAACACTTATTGATATTTGGTAGTGCAACTAAAATGCTAGCTAGTGTGACCAGAGGAAGTGACCAACTATAAGGAGCTTCCACAGCATGCAAAGAGGAACTTGGTCACTGTCAAATGCTCCAGCTCCTTTAAATCCTTCCAAGATTGAACACTTTTCCAACAATTCAATAACAAGTTTTGGTTGCTTCTTTTCCCCTTGCTGAACCCAGTGAATAGTCGCATCGCGATTGTTTTTCAACATAACCCCAGCCAGTTCTTCCTCGCCTTCAAGATGGAGAACAAAACGCCTTAGATCAACCTTTGGACCCGTTCCCGAACTAATACTCGACACAGTAGATCGAAATTTGGATTTCAACCTCTTGCAATAATCACAGCACGCCAAGGCACAACACATAAGGGATAACGAAACAAATTGAGTGACTTTACACATTACCACAATCCCCACCTGCAGCTTAATACACCAACAAAACAAAAGCAGTTTCACATCATGTGCCAACTTCCTAAACTGCCGATTTGAATCGAAAACCAATCGGACTTTCTCGAATCACCACTAGCTTATCAGTCCAATACCCTTCTACTTGAAATATCGTCCTTGTAACCCTTATTCCTCATATGTGGACACCTATATTTTATAACAACAAACCATCTAAATGCAGGAGCAATAGTACCAAAACCAACAGCAGCAACTTGAACTATAAGAATCAAAACCGTAGACCATTTATAATCACATTCCCCAGTGCAAAATTTAACAGACCAAGACATGAAATAAGATCTAATAATAGCCTCAACTAATGTCAAAGTACTTAAAAGACAAAAAGCACCAGAAGCAGTACATAAAACAGACCTTCCAAGTAAAAATTGAGGACTACTAGTATGAGCCATCATCCAAAACTTCATCAATTCATCTCTAAGTTTGTTGACTACTTTTTTGTTGACTTCTCCAACTTCATTTGAACATTCTCTAAGTACAGTTTCATTGATCTTATATTTCAATTCCATATAGTGTTTCATCTTTGGAAGACACAAAGCAGAAGAAGTCATTGTAATAAGCAAAATAAGCATAAGAAACATAACCACAATATGCTCCCTCCAAAACTCATAGATAACACCAGTAACAAATTGAATACAGATATTAACAATCACCGTGATTACGAGTATCGCCATAGCCATAACATTCATCATAGTTTCTTTATTCTCGGTTACGCCGAGAGAAGGCATGGAATTGGAGATAATTGTGCAGATCATGGTGGTGGTACTGAGTTTTGATAATTGATCGTGACGGTTAGGCATCGGAGTGTTGAGATCGACGGAGAGTTTGACGGCGATTGCAATTAGGGTTAGGGTTGTTGCGTTTAGGCAAAAGTATTTACAAGGGAACCAGAATTTGCGAGAACGAATTCCTTTGATTAGATCTAAAGTCATTGCTATTAAACAAGCGAGTGATGCTGTTGCTATGTATATTCCTATCCATGGCATCGGTTTGTTGAATTTTGTGTCATCTAAGTATCCCTCGCTGTTGCATCCACTTATTCCCATGCTTCTCTTCACTGCTTCTGCTTCTGCTTCTGCTACTCTTAATTACTTTCCTGGACAAAATAGAATGAGTTTTTTATTTCTATTTCTATTTCTACCTGGAATATTCTGGTGAGATTTGTTGAAATGTGTTGATTGATGATATTTTATAGAGTGTTGAAAATTGTGGATGTGGAATTGGAAATGAGAGGGAGAAAGTTTGACTGATAGTGACGTTGCAGTGAAGACAAGATTAGGTGCAAGAAGCGTGTCGAAGTTGTTGACAAAAATGTCTTGAGTCTTTTGTTTATCGATGGAGAAATGTTCTAGGGCGTTGATGAAGTAGGAAGTGATGTACTTAGAGACGGAAAGGAAGAAGATCGTTACTTGAGTGAGAAGGAAAAAAGTACATTTGGATTAAACCAGATACACCGCACTCACTCCCTCCATGGTACCCAGGGGACGTCCGCCAACAGCCAACTCGAGCTTAGTCTCAGACACAGACATAAGACTAAATCAGATACACACGAGAGTCATCCCAAGTAGGTAGCTCAGTTGGCGAGCTAAGAGATATCGAATGAGTGCAAGACGGAGGTCTCAGGTTCAAATCCCGGAAACTGACATTTCTCTCACCCCTAATAACAATTGGCTGATCTTTAAGGCGCTAAGCAGTGTTACTACATGTCCCTCAAGTCAAATCGGAAGGTCAAGAATAGGCGGCGCGAATCTCGATAGCTCCATCAAAGACCGAAGGAAGAAGTCCACAACGACTTCGAACTTTTTCACTTCGCGCGGCCAGCCTTCTCGCTGATTGTAACACCCCAAATCTACCCGTTCGTTTTATTAAAATCAGAGTGCGGAAATTAAAAAACTAAGCATGCAATGGAGTGTCACATTCGACATTTAAAATCCAAACAACGTGAAATCAGATAAAACGTGGAATCACTTCGATTGAGTTTACATCACCAAAAATGACAGACATTTCAAAATCCACAACTTTAAGTTCAAATCGAACAATGCAATAAAACAACTAAATAAAATAGTGTTCATCCCCTCCCCGAGTGTTACGTATCAGAGACGACACCGGCTCAGCTGGCGAAGGTAGACAAGTCTTCACTCACTATCACCTGCATGTTACCAACATAGGGGTAACATTCAAACAGAATGGGTGAGTCTCTAACAGTATAATAGCATGTATGATAAACAGTATACTAGAGTTAAGACAACTATAATTACCACATCATTACACAACAACATCATTACACAACAACATCGTCAATATCAATCACCCAAGGAAAATCATCAATATAATGAATGGGAGATGAAATGCAACCCACACCGACGGACATATGCATGTGGTACCATCACTGAAAAATAGCCATCTTGTGGCATCATCACCAATATTGAGCATAGCTCAAAGGCCGAAGCCCTACATCACTGGAATGTGCATATGAATGCATGTGACACCATGAACACCACCGAACAACAGTCAAATATCATGATGCAACAACACCATCATCGTTAAGTGGTCATATTTGACCCAACAACACCATCATCAAATACTTGGTCATATTTGACCCATCGCGTATCACCTTAGTTAACACAACACACCAATTATAGCATTTAAAACTAACACCAAATTTCCGCAACCGCACCAACACTTAAGACACCAATTAGTTTACACACCAATGACACGGTGTTTGCTGGTGTTTTTAGCAAACAATCACTAGTTTTCAATATTGTGATTGTGAGATCAAACTAGAAAATCTCTTTGACAATTGCCCTTGTGTTTTTGTGTTTTCAACGATCTTAAGAACAGTAAATGGTGCGAAGAACGAGATTAAAAGTAAAGCAAAAGTAGTAGTTGCAATAAATGTAAAGAGAAATAGAAGATTGCATAAAATTGAAAGTAAAGTGGTTCACAAACACGTACAATGAATCTGTTTCACTCGTTTTCGCTTTCGTCTGGAAGTTGAGTTTTCAGAGTTCTTGTGAAATGTTGTGACCTCGATTTCCTATTACAAAAGGGTATTTATACTCTTGGAAACTGTAGCGACCGAAAAATCCGGGAAAGGATTCTTCGAAGTTCGAAAGGAAGCCGCCACCAAATTTTAGTTTAAGGGCAAATTCGGAAAATCCCTTTTAGGTTTAAGACAATGCATCATTTAGGGTTCGGGAGTCGTTATGCGTGGGGAAGGTATTAGCACCCCACGACATCCTTTGGTCTAATTAATTGTAGATTTATTAATAATTACCCTTTTATTTGTAGAGAAAAAGACTTATTTAAATTATTAGTTTTTAGTGCTTGACAAGAGTTGAGTCTTGCTCCTACGTACCTCCGGATGCAATGGAGGAATCAAAGTTACGTAGTTCTTCCTGAAAAAAGTTTGTTGGTTGGTGTTTTTTAATGTAGGGTCCTAGGATTCCTTGAACTGCATCTGACTCACTCGATTCCTAGGACACCGACTAACCCGATTGTACAACCGACTTAGTCCCTACTTTTTGAAAATGATTTTTGAATTTTTTTGAAAGGAGTTGTGAGATGGGTTGATTTTAGAATAGGTATTCTAGAACTCCCGAATCTGACTCATTAGTTCTAGAACGCCGACTAACAGGTTGTACAACCAACTTAGTCCCCTATTTTTAGGAAAAATAGTTTATTTGTATTTTATTAAGTTTTCGGGATTCTTTGAATCTATGCATACTCATTGGTCCCGGGGCAATGACTAACCCGGTTGTACAACCGACTTAGCCGTTTATTTAAGGAAAAATGATTTATTTATATTTTATTAAGTTTCTTTAGGATTCTTGAACTATCTGACTCATTGGTCCTAAAATAATGACTAACCCGGTTGTACAACCGACTTAGCCGTTTATTTGACTTCGAGAGAAAAATTATTTATGTTTGAGTTAGAAAATAATTAAAGCGAAAAAGGAGGTGAAAATTGTAAAATGAGGTTTTATTAATCGCAGGGGGCTGTATAATTAATAGGAGGTGGGGGGAAGCCCGGTTCGCATATGCGAAGCGGGCTTAAGTGGGGAGGTGTGCGCATGAATTGTAGAGAGTGCGAATAGCGTTCGAATATTTAAAAAAACAAACAAAAAGGCCCTATGTAAGGCCCAAACCTAAAAACCTAAAACTCAAGTCATCCCTTCCTTCACTTTTGCCAATGTGTGCCGTGAGTGAGACGAAATCATCAATTATATAGCTAATTAATTCTAAATTCTAAGTCATATGTATCATGATCTTTGCAAGATATTTTAGAAAGTATACGCTAAACAAGGAAGAATATTTTGTTTCTAAGGTATAAATTAAATGGTAAACTTCCTAATTTGTCACGTAAGGTAAATGGTATAACTATATAGATTCTGACTAATATATATTACTACACTGATTTAGAACTAAAAACGTATTTGACAAAACCTACCTACTACTCAAACAGATTGGTCTCCTCAGGCTGTTTGAATGATTGTAACCAATCGCAACTATTGTCGTATATGATTTGCTGGGCTGCTATTGCTTCGTTCTTTAGATCTCAAAAACGACTTGTAATCAGTGTTTAGGGGATTAGGGTTTCAATATGAAACTCTAATCCTATTTTTTAGTGATTCTCGCAATCTCTTTCTGCCTTTTTCTCTGTGTGTATTTTACTGTGGACTGACTGCTTATTTATATTAAAAACTTAGGGTTTTGCATTTATTGTTGTTTGTGCAGGCTCTTGCAGATCGATAATGTGGGCTTCTTGAAAGCGATCTTGGAGAGCAAGAATGCACCCCCAGATTCCGATGCTACTCCTTTATTTATTTATTTTTTCTTGTTTTTTGGATTTGTATTTTTGTATTTTTAATATTATCATTTTTTGTATTTTTGGACACTTTGGACAATTAGACACTTTTTAAAATGTAAATAAAATTAAATAGATTTTTTTGATATATATTTTTTTGGACTATATATATATATATATATATATATATATATATATATATATGTATATGCTCAAAATAAGGACGAAATAATAGAAAAGAAGTCGGAACGATGAGCCCAATTGCGAGAAAACAACTCGAATAAGCCCATTTGCAAGGAAGCGACTCGGATAAGCCCAATTAAGTTCGACTAGGCTCAAATACGAAGATTCGACTAAAGAATGCGCGAAAAGATCGATCATTCGCGCGCATTTAAACAACGACATTTCGACTTAGTTGAACAGGTTAGTTGAGATTGGCTTAGGTTAGTAAATGAGACACTTTTTTTTAATAATTCTCGTAATCTCGCGACTTGTAAGCGACTAAAAAGAATACAGACAAAATTGGGGTATAATAATTGCCCTCTCTTTATTAGTATTTTACTAGAAAGTGATGAGTTCTCGAACTTTCGTAGTAGAAATAGGAATAAAGATAAGATAGACGCTAATTTTGTTCGTTTAGAGGGGAAATAGAGGGTTTAAGAATATACAGGAGCGGTTAACACTTGGTGTATTAAGCGAGAACAAAATGAAGGATCGCCGGGATCCAAGGAGCACTAAGGCTCACGAAGGGCCGCTTGGGGCCTTAAAGGAGCATTAAAGCTCGAATGACCACTCGGGGTCTAGAAGGTCGCCTAGGCCTTAATAGAGGACCATCGTGGTCTCAAGGAGCGCTACTAGCTAGCTACAGTACTAGTAAAACGATCCGAGGGCCTTTAGATTCGGCGCCGGGGTCAAGATCAGATCCGAATCGATATGTTGACCAATAGAGGACGTCCACCATGTCTTAGGCCGACACGGCTAGTCCGAAGGACCACGCAGGTCCGGAAGGTCCGTCGGGCTCGACTACGACGTTTGCGACACTGGGCCACTTAGGGTAATCGAAGGAGCGTAGTGCTCGAAGGACCACTGGGAGTCTGAAGGATCAACACGGTGATCTCGTGATATGATATGAGATCAACGCTTAAAGCTAAGCGATATTAGAGGAACAAACTATAGGGATCGACACTTGAAGTCATTTCATGTAATGCATATACAATGCCAATAATACATGCTTGATTGATTTTTGGCGATGTGATGAATGAAATAGGTGATTCTTTTCTCTTTTTGTTTTTAGTTTTTTGCTTCTTTTTTGGTATACAATAAATGCATGAAATGCGAATGTGGATGAAATGATTGAATGCAAATGCTATGGTGCGATGATATGAAATGATTGATTTGGGTGTAGAAACATTTTTTTGTGATGATGAGATGTGAGACTTTGGATGTGAGAGGTGGAGATTGATCATTCATTGGAAAGGCTAGATTTGATTCAAACTTGGCAATCTCAAAGTTGTTATTTACTGATAATCGATGTGAAAAAGTACTATATTTGCAAGCTCGCTTCTTTTTCTTTTCCACTATGATGCCCCATGATGACCGAAATTTGGGTCCACAAAGTTAACCAAGTGGATTTTCAGATCATATTATCAACTTGTGTTCTCTCTCTTTGAAGCATTGATTAGTAAAGATGTATAGCAATGTATATATAGATGAATGAGTCGATTAACTTGGGGTTCTAGGGTGTGGACATTTGTGGCACATAAAGAGGTGAATGATTGGTGGTCTTTGTCAATGTCATGAAAGGTAGGTTTTCCTGACCAAGGAATGCAGGACTGCCCGAATTTAGGTTTGATGACGGTGAGTGTCTGCCCCTGTCTAGTGGTGACAAGCTAGGGGTGTAGAAGATGATGAGTTGGGAATGCATTGGCTTTGGAATGAAAGGTGGCAAGTAGGAGATGTTGTCTCAACCCATAGAGTTTGATGTTTCCCTAATTATGGTAAGGACAAGATTGCCCCGACTAGAGTAGAAACATTTAGGATGGTGAGTTGAGAAATTGCCCCGGTATGCTTTTGTGGTTGTGAATACGGCAAGGGGATGAGATGGGTGTAGGGTGAATTTTCCCATCTGAAGGTGGAGTTAAGAGCGACAGGATTGCCCCACTTGGAATAGTATTTCGAATGGTTGGCTTTAGTGAGATTGGAAAAGGTGACGGAGTTTGGGTTTTTGGAATTTGTGCTGTATGACTATAAATTTGGATGTGGTATGACACTGCACAAAGTTCCCCAAGTTCAAATAGATGGTGAAAGGGATGCCCCGCTTTAGGATATAGGTGACGATCCTAGTATAAACTTTTGGTTATCTTTTGAATGACTCTCACACTATGATAGTCTTGAGTTTGCTATGATGAAAACTGCACTTGGTGATAACTAAGCCTTGTGTTTATATCAACGGAACTTGAATGAATCTCTGGGGTGCAAGCCCCTTTTTTTTGTTTTTTTTTTTGAGAAATATATTTTTTCTAGCAAACATATTGTAAATAAATAAACTTATTTGTCCTAAGATTAAAAACTTTGAGAAAACAAAAGCAATCGGTCATTGATCGGAATGGATTTTTGGGGTTGTAATGTGGTTGATGGTTAATGGTTTATGAAGGAAGGGATAATTGGGCTCAAAGAAGATGATTTTTTTTGTATTGAGCAGTATAATTTGACTAATGGTTAATGAAAGAAGGGCTTATTAGGCTCAATGAGGTGTTTGAGGTTTTATTGCGATAAGAACCTCTTATGTGCCTCATGGTAGAATGGATCTGTTTAGGGATGTGACTTGGCCAAGGGTTTATGAAGGATAGGATATTGAGGACGAGGGAAGTGTTTGGGGGTTTATTTCAGACAAGGATCTCTTATGCATTTAATGGCAAGAAGTATCAGCTCATAATTGTACCACTTTTGCTTTTTCGTGGTTTTTCGATCCTCTTTTGATTTCACTTTCTTTTTTGATTTTGATTTTTTCTTTTTCTTTCTTTCGAGCTGAGTGACTTGATAAAAATGATACACCATTTTTGATGTGGAATTGATCCTTGTCTAGGATGATTGGAAGGTTTTTAGATCTTGGCTTAAGGTGGGTAGCACGGGTTTTTTTGAGGGTATGGGAAGATGGTCAAACTTCATTTCAAATCATGATTGCTCGTTTTCTCAAAAATTAACTTAAGGACAACAATTTACTTATTTACAAAATATTTGCTCTCTTTTCTTTATATATTTTTTTTATATGCCCTAATTTTTGCTTAGGCCGCTCTTACGAGTTTTCAACCTAACGGGCCTTTTTGATTTACTTTTTTTTGTAAAGGACTTGCACCAAGAGAATACAATGTTGACAAGGTATTTTAGAGATCACACATTTGCCCCAGTATGGAGGGCCTAAAGTGTTATTTCACTAGGGGAACCAAGCAGAAATTATGTACTGATGTGGGGAGTATGTACTTCATGGGTGGTCGGGGTGGGATTAGACCTTGACAGGGGATGATGGTAAGGTAGGGGCGCTAACTGACTCAAACAAAATAAACACACATGTTACACAAGTCACTACACAAATGCTTCGTAGAGAGTTAACATTAGTTAAAACATGATAGAAATTTTTGATGGACATTTCGGTCATTTATCATGGGATGGAAGAGATGCAACGTTTGGTTAAAAAATGTGAGCAAGCTAAAAATTTGAAAAACTGAGTGACTTGAAACACCTTGAGCTTGCAACGAAGTATGACTAAACTTTTTCAAAAAGAATTATTTATCTCACAAGAATGCCTCACCTCTCATCACAATCTTTCTCTCAAAATTATGTTTTTTCGTTTTTATAATGCATGATGTAAGTATGCAAATGAATGAATGCGCATGAAATGAGAATGCGAATGTGATGTATGTGTATGAAATGATAATATATGATTTTTTATTCGTCATGTCGGGAATTATAAACTTTTCATTGGAGAGTAAAGTACAAAATTTAATTTTGACTTGGCGTGCACGCTTCTCTCCAAGGTAAAGATTTAAATTCACGACGGTCATAAAAGTGCATGTGAAGAGATGTTTATTTGCTGTATGCATGTGGTATATTTTCTAAAAAGTAGTAAAAAAATGATTTTTGGTTTTTTGATTTTTTAAATTTTTTGGGTAAAAGGCGGTATGCATTAATGTTCGTTTGAATGCAAGAGTATAAAGCTCCTTTGTGACCCTAGAAGGGTACCCTATGGAGTGGGTCTAAGGTTTCTTTTATAGTGAGTCTCACAAGGGTAGTTTTAAGAATCCTATACAAGGTTCCTAGAGCCAAGGACCCCAGCCAAGAATACTGACCCCAACAATAGGCAAGCTATTAGAAGGGATAGCATCCTTAAAAGGAATCAAACTCTAGGTGAGATTTTCATGACCACCCAACGAGACGCACGCGTCCGCAGTGCCATCACTACGCAATCTCGTTCTAACTTAGGGTACACTCAAGTCCGGGTAGAGGACCTTTCTCACATGTGTGTGCAGAAGTGTAATTGTGAAGTGTGTGTAGGAGCAATTTAAAAACAACCCAAAAGCTGCGAACAGACAAACAAACATCTATACAAATATCGTCTTCTATCCTAGGGTTCATAAATCACATAAAAGTATAAGATGCGAAAAATAAAAATAAATAAATAAAGGAAGGGTAAAAATTAAATTAATCCTACAACTAATTAGACTAGGTTTTGACTCTCTAAAAGGTTAAGTCCCCTGTGAAGTCGCCGGTAGAGCGACCAGAAAAATCCGGGAAAGGATTCTTGAAGTTCGAAAGGAAGCCGCCACCAAATTTTAGTTTAAGGGCAAATTCGGAAAATCCCTTTTAGGTTTAAGACAAGGCATCGTTCGGGGTTAGGGGAGTCGTTATGCGTGGGAAGGTATTAGCACCCTACGACATCCTTTGGTCTAATTAATTGTAGATTTATTAATAATTACCCTTTTATTTGTAGAGAAAAGACTTATTTAAATTATTAGTTTTTAGTGCTTGACAAGAGTTGAGTCTTGCTCCTCGCACGTACCTCGGATGCAATGGAGGAATCAAAGCTACGTAGTTCTTCCCGAAAAAAGTTTGTTGGTTGGTGTTTTTAATGTAGGGGTCCTAGGATTCCTTGAATGCATCTACTCATCGATTCCTAGGACACCGACTAACCCGATTGTACAACCGACTTAGTCCCTACTTTTTGAAAATGATTTTTGAATTTTTGAAAGGAGTTGTGAGATGGGTTGATTTTAGAATAGGTATTCTAGAACTCCCGAACTGCATGACTCATTAGTTCTAGAACGCCGACTAACCCGGTTGTACAACCGACTTAGTCCCCTATTTTTAGGAAAAATAGTTTATTTGTATTTTATTAAGTTTTCAGGATTATCGAATCTGCATGTACTCATTGGTCGGGGCAATGACTAACCCGATTTGTACAACCGACTTAGTCGTTATTTAAGGAAAAATGATTTATTTATATTTTATTAAGTTTCTTTAGGATTCTCGAATCTGCATAACTCATTGGTCCTAAAATAATGACTAAACAGGTTGTACAACCGATTTAGCCGCTTATTTGACTTCGAGAGAAAAATTATTTATGTTTGAGTTAGAAAATAATTAAAGCGAAAAAGGAGGTGAAAATTGTAAAATGAGGTTTTATTAATCGCAGGGGCTGCATAATTAATAGGAGGTGTAAAAAGGGAAGCCTGGTTCGCATATATGGAAGCCCAAGATGATAAACGGGCTAAGTGGGGAGGTGTGCGCATGAATTGTAGAGGTGCGAATAGCGTGCTCAATATTTAAAAAAAAAAAAAAAAAAAAAGGCCCTATGTAAGGCCCAAACCTAAAAACCTAAAACTCAAGTCATCCCTTCCTTCCGCTTTGCAATGTAATGCCAGTGAGTGAGGACGAAATCATCAATTATATAGCTAATTAATTCTAAATTCTAAGTCATATGTATCATGATGCTGCAAGATATTTTAGAAAGTATCTGCTAAACAAGGAAGAATATTTTGTTTCTAAGGTATAAATTAAATGGTAAACTTCCTAATTTGTCACGTAAGGTAAATGGTATAACTATATAGATTCTGACTAATATATATTACTACACTGATTTAGAACTAAAAACGTATTTGACAAAACCTACCTCTACTCCTCGACAGTGATTGGTCTCCTTGTGCCTGTTTGAATGATTGTAACCAATTGCAACTACTGTCGTATGACTGCCTGGCTGCTATTGCTTCGTTCTTTAGATCTCAAAAACAGCTTCAGAACCGTGTTTAGGGGATTAGGGTTTCAATATGAAACTCTAATCCTATTTTTTAGTGATTCTCGCAGTCTCTTTCTGCCTTTTTCTCTGTGTGTATTTTACTGTGGACTGACTGCTTATTTATATTAAAAACTTAGGGTTTTGCATTTATTGTTGTTTGTCTGGGCTCTTGCAGATCTAATAATGTGGGCTTCTTTGGAATCTTGAGAGCAAGAATGCAGACCGAGAGATTACGATCGATGTTGCTCCTTTATTTATTTATTTTTGCTTTTTTTCGGATTTGTATTTTTGTATTTTTAATATTATCATTTTTTGTATTTTTGGACACTTTGGACAATTAGACACTTTTTAAAATGTAAATAAAATTAAATAGATTTTTTTGATATATTTTTTTTTGGACTATATATATATGTATATGCTCAAAATAAGGACGAAATAATAGAAAAGAAGTCGGAACGATGAGCCCAATTGCGAGAAAACAACTCGAATAAGCCCATTTGCAAGGAAGCGACTCGGATAAGCCCAATTAAGTTCGACTAGGCTCAAATACGAAGATTCGACTAAAGAATGCGCGAAAAGATCGATCATTCGCGCGCATTTAAACAACGACATTTCGACTTAGTTGAACAGGTTAGTTGAGATTGGCTTAGGTTAGTAAATGAGACACTTTTTTTTAATAATTCTCGTAATCTCGCGACTTCAGAACGACTAAAAAAGAATACGGACAAAATTGGGGTATAACAGAAACAAAACGTGGGAAAAGAGAATAACTGCCTCCTAGAAATAAGGAGAAGTAACTGCCCACTCACTGTTACTCTTTGCATTTCGACTAAAACGTCGTCAACCGTTTGGCGAAGTGTTGAACCCTGCTTTGTCGAAGAGTTGAGCCTTCTTTTGTCGAAGGTTTCTTGCTTTTAAGAGCTAAGCTCGTTGAAGCTCATTCACATTGCCAGCACTTTCATACCTTTCCTGTCGAATTGATGGTGAATTGGCTTGAATATTGACCTGTTATTTCCAAAACATTATTAAATGTGAAGTCAACCCCATTTAAAGCTTCATTTAATGTACTGTCGAAATTTTGAGGTAACAGATTGCCCCCCAAAAAATGCTTCTTTCGACGGAATAAGGAATGGAGGCAAGAAAGGGCATTTTTTGAATACTGCAATGGTCATTTCTACCGCCTTTTGCACTTCAACAGTAGTCGAAAAGATAGTCATCATGACTTGCACAGATAAAGTGAACTGTTTCATTGGCACACGTAATATAGTAGGTGGGCCATCACGTCCCTCAAAGGTCGCAAACGTGTGAGTAATGGTGAACGTGCCAATAACTGTTGCTTCCAAACATATATAAACGGCTAAAATCCTTTCATATTCCTTTTTACTCAGTTGAACTCCTTGTGAACAGTCTCTTTACCTTCCTCATCTCTGAACTCTGCAAAAACCCCAAATCAACGAAAGTTTCAAACTTTCACCCTCTTTCTTCAATCCAAACCCAGATTCCAACCTGCATTTACTTTTCCACACTTATGGCTTCATCATCTGCTGTTGCGGTACAACCTGAAAGTTCGAAGAAAAAGGACGAGCCCAGAAAAATCCAAACTCTCGATGGCTTCGTTGATGAACCTGACATCAATGACGAACGAACCATCCAATGGCAAACTCAGGTACTAATTCCTTCCACTGAAATTTATACCCATGCCTATTTGGGTCCCCTGCCTAATATTTTGCTGGAAACCGATGAGGTTTTAGAAAATTTCCCTAGTCCTCGTTGTCTTCAACCTAATTTTTTTTGTTAAAACACCCTTTCACTTAGAATTCCTGAATAATCCTCCTAGGGTTTTTAGGTCCGCCCCTAGGCTTGACCAACAAGTCTATTTGGATTGGCTTGACAAGGTAGAGGCTAAGAAAGCCAAAATCTGGAAACAACAAGGTATTTTCGACCTTATTCAGTTGTCTAGGTATGGGCCTAAGAATGATAGCACCCTAATCTTGGCAGCTATGCAGTTCTGGGATTGTGCTACCCATAGCCTCCACCTGAAATGTGACATGTTGTCCCCCAATTCAAGTAAAATTTTAAGGCCTACTATCAAAGCCTCATACTCAGCTTCATTATTGGAGCAAAAGTCTCGAATTTTGAATCTATACTTCGTTGGAATGTTTTCTGGAGAAATGATTAAGATCCCAATACCCACTCCATTTTTATGGCTCGAGCCATCAAGTATAGCTTCAAGGACGTATGTCTAACGAATATATCTCATGTTCGACAACAGAATGGTCTACTATGAAATCAAAGCAACCACTTGTCCTTTGATTGATTTAAGAGACTGATAAGTTAAGTTATATTCTAACAAAGCTAAAGCCCATTTACCAATTCTACTATGCAACATTGGTTTTGATAACATATGTTTAATAACATCAAAGTGCGAATAAACATAAACATCTCACGACTTTATATACCGCTTTAATTTCGTACAAGCAAAGGCATAATTTTTCTATTGGACTATACCTTGTTTCAAAGATCAATCAAAACCCTACTAAGGTAATAAATGGCTCTTTCGACACCATTATCATCCTCTTGTGCTAACATGCTACCTATCGTGTTATCGTAAGTCGCTATATACAATTTTAGCATTTTGTTTCTAACAACAGCAACAAAATTGGTGGTTTCATTAAATAAGACTTAATTGCATCAAAAGCTTCTTGATGGACTTGCTCCCATTTGAACTCATCTTCTTTCTTGATCTCAACAATGGCGAAAATGCTTGTGTTTTGCCACTTAGATTTGAGATAAATCTTGAAGGAAATTGATTTTTCCCAAAGAATGATGAAGTTCTTTCTTCGTCGAAGGAGCCTTCGTTTCCATAATTGCTTTAGTCTTATTTTGATTGATTTCTATGCCTTTCTTGTGTACTACAAAACCCAAGAATTCACCGCACGCATACACGAAAGCACATTTGGTTGGATTCATTTTTAATCATATTTCCTCATTCGCTCAAAAGAACGTCGAAGATGGTCTAAATGACCAATTTCGAGGATGACTTAACCACCACATCATCTATGTATATTTGCATAAAATCATCAATAAAATCATGAAACATAGAATTCATTGCTCTTTGATAAGTGGCACCAAGATTTTTAAACCAAAGGGCATTACTACCCATTCATAAACGCCTAATGCCCTGGACATCGAAAAGTCATTTTTTTGACACGCCCTCTTCAAAGAATAAAGATTTGATTATACCCGAATAACCGCTTCTAGCATACCGAGATAATCAAATCTCGTTTGCTGAATCTATTAGCATTTCGCTCTGTGCATAGCGTATTCATCTTTAGGTGTTGCATTATTTAGATCTCTAAAGTCTACGCAAACTCTAAGTTTTCCATTTTTCTTCACATCGAACAATATTAGCTAACCAATCGACATACCGCGCTTACGATGAATTTGCTCTTGAACAGCCTTTCGATCTATTCCTTGATTTTAGCCAATATTTGCGGAGCAAATCTTCTTGGTGTTTGCTTTACTGGTTTCTTCCCTGGTCGAATAGGTATTTGTAATTCTACTACCTCTCGACTCAAACCAGGCATTTCGTTATATTCCCAAGCAAAGCAATCTTTGAACTCCTGCAAAAGTGAAATAACTTGGGTTTTGAATGCAGCATCAAGGTGTGCACTGATGTATGTTGGCCTTTTAACTAAGCCATCTCCCAAATCCACTTCTTCCACTGGATCTTGAACTTGCATGCGTTTTGTCGAATCTCTAGGATCCTTTTCAAAACCTAATGGTTCATCATCATAAATGCAATCAAGCTTGTCATCTATGACTTCACCATTTTCTTCAGATGAAGCTATGGCTTCGACAAACATTGTTTGTTGAATTACCTCGGCTTCCAAAGCCGCCTTTACTTTATTTTCGGCCATATAGGCCGTAATTCTATCAAGCATTGGGCAATCGGCATCTAAACCTTTTTAGGATTCAAAGTGTCCCATCCCGCTGGAGGTAGAACACCTTCAGGATAGACACTTGTATCTTCTATTACCTCCCTTTCCCAAACAAAACCATGGGTTGGGTATAGGTGAACTGAGGCAAGCACATTATCAGAAGAGGTATATGCTTGATTAGAAGATGTACATGGCGCAATGTTCGTCATTTGCTTTTCAAAATTTTCCTTGGTGACATTGTTCACATCAGCAAGAAAATAACTGCGTCCGCTGCTCGACGTATTCCACTAGACCATTCTCTTTCCACATCACCAATTTTTGATGTAGACTTGAAGGCACAACACCTACTCCATGTATTCATTCCCTACCAAGGAGCAGATTATAGCTTGCCTTAGAAGCTATGACAAAAAACATAGTGGTTCTTTTGACAGTGCCTACCACTATCTCCACTTCTACGGCCCCCAAAGATCGGCCAGATTTGCCTTCATAGTTGGTTAGGACAATATTATGAGGTTTGAGGTCCGTGTCGAACATCCCTATTGTCTTCAACAACGCTTGAGGCATCAGGTTTACTGCAGCACCTCCATCCACCAATATCTTGTTGATACCCACACCGTTGACTTTGGCTTGAACATATAGTGGCTTTAAGTGATGTTGCATGCCTTCATCTGGCTTCTCGAAAGTAGCCATTTGGTCTTCGACACAACCGTTGTTCATCACATAATAACAAACTGGCTTATGGTTAGCCATATCTTCAGTAAAATTTTCCTCGACATCATTAGGAACTGTAATGACATCATATTCACTGGGTAGAATAGATACCACATTGCATATGACATCAAAACTAGCTTCAGAATCTTCAAAATCTGAAATTATGTCCTCATCCATGTCAAATTCGACGTCTTTCTTTTTCAAAGGTGATAGTTGTCATACCCCAATTTTGTCCGACTAATTCAAAATAAAATTGTCTTTTCGCAAACGCGAGATTCTAACAGTATTTGTCTCGTAGTTGAAAAGGGACTCAAAAATATATGTCGAGACACACGCGCATTATTTTTAGCTGGGTACGCGTGTTATTTTAACCGGGTACACACGTTATTATTAATTGCGTGGGCATTTTTTTCTATTCTCGTACGCGCGTTTAATTTTGATGATCTGGCACTATGTTATTTTCGTGGCGGGTGCGTGTTATATTTAACAAAAACAAAAAATTTATAAAGGAAGCAATAGGCTTTAGCGTGAGGATTTAGTTGCTGAAAGTAAATGTATAAACTATGGTAACCCACTTGTTCATATTACAAGCACAAAAATTAGAATAAAACTGTAAATAGACAGCATAATAGAGTAAGCATCATCAAAGAAGACAAGGAGAATAAGCCAAACTTGTTGCAACAATAGACTGAGCTTCAAAGCTTCAAATAGGAAGAGGCTCTTGCATATAGGATCTGTCCAAGTTTTCCATACACAAATAAAGCATTAGGAAAGTTAAAAAAAAAGGCACTGTGGTCAAAGAACAAATTGGTGAATAACACAGAATGCTTGGAGGAAGAAAAGGGGGTGCTCAGAATTTTTCATACACAAAAGAGGAACTTCCTGGAACCAATACAAGGCAGAGAAAATAGACCCATCAGTGCATCTATTCATACAATCTTGACTATAAATTAAGCTTCAAAATGCAACTGAAAGGGGGGAGGACACGCATAAACAGAGCAAAGAAAAAACTCAGAACAGGGGAGGAAAACAGAGAGAGAACAAGATACCCAGGTTCACATGCACCAACACAAACACACAACCAACTCAACACACACCCAGACAGCAAGAAGAAAAGAAAACTGAGAATAAAAAAAACAAAGAACCAAGAAAACTGAGAATCGGAGAAAACACAGCAACAAAAACAAGCACCCTGAGACACAAACACAAACCCAGCAAGATAATAGCCAAACAGAGAGGAGATGAAGGAAAACTAAGTGCAAGGGGCAGAAATACCATCGTACACAGCCCAGACATGACGCGCGCCACCGTCACGAGCTCGCCGTATCCGCCGCCACCACCACCAAACAACAAGCGCAGAACCGGCGTTTCCGGCACCGTCACCGGTCGCGCTATTGTCCGTTGCCGGCGACGTTTATCCCTCCGGTGTCTTCCCTTCACGCCGCGCCACCGTCACGAGCCCACCGTAACCACCGCGCCTCCACCGCCCTCACCTGCACTCTCTCTCTCTCTCTCTCACGGTACCTCCTTCCTCTCTCTCTTCCTCTCTCACCGCCGATCTCTCTCTCTCTTTCTCTCTCTTGAAAGCTTTCTCTTTCTCTGTTTCTAAAAAGAGAATGGCACAATGAAGAAGATGAAATGAATTTTGGTTTTTTTCTCATTTTGAGTATACGGTTTGCATCTGTTATGGGCTTTGGGTTTTTTTTTTTTTTTTTCTTTTAATCTGATTGCTACTTACACCCCCTCCATTTATGCTGCACACACCTCTCCCCTTGTTTGTTTTTTTTATTTGTTTTTTTAGTCAGATCAATAATCGCGCCCCCTTTTTTTTTATACAACACCTTTCTTTTATTTTTAAACTTAGAACACTATCACACCCCCTTTGCCTAAAAATCATTCAAACTCTTTTCCAATTAATGCAAGTTATTAGTGACTATCACCCAAAGCCTTGGCTTGTTTGATTGTCATGAACGCTATCAAGAGTTATTAGTAATGATCACTCAAAGCCTCGGCTTGTTTGGTCATTACGAAAGCTCTTCCCCTTTTCAAAAACCTTTCCTTAACATTTTCAAAATAGAACTACGTCGCTTTGATTCTCATTTGGGATACGTAGGAGCGAGGCACGCTCGTCGAGCGCAACAAATAAAAATCATTTTCACAACCGTAAACATTAATATTTTCCATAACAAAAAATCATTTTTAAACCCATTATTGCCAGTGGCTAATCAGAACCTTTGTTCGTCTAGCCATTGGCAACAATGCCTTTTTTCCAAAGAACAATAAGCGATGATCACTCATAACTTTGGTTAGTTTGATCATTCGTGCCAATTAATCTCTTTCAAAACCGGTTTGAAAAGATCAAATAAAAACGAAGTTGCTACTAATCAATCGTAACCTTTGTTAAATCGACTAGTGGTAGTGACTCATATTTTCAAGAGTACTTAGCGGTGATTACCCATAACCTCTGTTAGTTTAATCATCCATTTGAATACTCGTCATATTTCGAAAACTCACTAAAAAAGATAAAAAACAAAAACCCTTTTCATGACAACCAAGAACTACGTAGCTTTGAATTCTCCATCGCACTAGGAGATACGTAGGAGCGAGAAGCCAATTCTCGTCAAGCGCCAAAAATAAAATTTTCATTAAGTTTTTCTCATTTATCTTCAAACAAGAAATAAATAGGCAAATCTAGGTATTTTTCAAATCAAACGTAAAACCACACACTTAATTAAAGGTTCCCTCTCAGTAGAGAGGACGTGTGGGGTGCTAATACCTTCCCCGCACGTAATCGACCCCCGAACCCATAGCTCTAGTTTTCGAAAGACCATCTGCCTTGTTCAAAAGACATTTTTTCAATGTTTTGGTCTTAAAATTAAAATATTGGTGGCGGCTTCAAAATTTTTCCACGTTGTATATCGAGAAACCCAAACCGGATTTTTCGGGGTGCAACAGCTGGCGACTTCACTGGGGACAAAAAAACATTTTTCTTTAAAAAGTGGGTCAAGCCTAATTAATTAAGTGTGTGGTTTGTGTGATTGATTTGGATATCTTGCTTTGCCTCCCTCTCTTATCATGTCCCCTTCTTCTTTGCTCCCTTTCTTGAGGTAAGAAGTGCAATGTTGTTGGCACCTTAGATTAGTTGTATTTGATTGATATTAAACCCTAAGGTAGACAATATGTTATTATTTGCTATTGTCTGGACTGCTCTGGTTTTCATTTCAGGTGGGGTAGTGCTAGGGAAAATGCCCTTGACACACACTACACTTATACCTTGTGATTACATGTTTTGAGTGGGACCATAACCCAGGTCTGCAAAATTTAGGAGAGTGGATTCGAGTAGTGAGGGCCCATCAGGACCTTTGTCCGTTTGGCTACTTGCGAAAGTTTCAACCAGAGTTGTGCTCTTTCACGATGCCTCACACCTAGCAGTTTGCTGCATTTGTGGGGAGTTTTGTGAAAGGGACTGTGGCTCTGGTGGCCTTTTGAGGGAGTGAATAGAGCTTCATGGAAGGATTACCCTTTAAATTGCCCTAGATCGTAAGTCTCACCCCCTTTTTTAGGTCACAAGGGCGTTTCCAAAATTGTGTGTTGCATTACTACATCTAGTTTAGTTCTTTTCCTTCAACAATTTTCGAAAAAACAACAAAATCAAAAAAAAAGAATATATTTTTTTTTCCTCTTTCATAAATACCTCTATGAGGTGGCATATAAGGTATACTGCCCTAATTTTCAAACCATTACTTGTCAATATTTTTTTCTTTATGTAAATAATACGGAAAAGCATCCTCATCATCCGCACTTTGCATCATAACATCATGCATTACATAAGCAAAATTAAAAAAAAAGGGGACTTCATGTAGCATTCTTCATGCATCTAAATTATTTGCCGGTGATCTTGGAGTAACTTGGAATCTTGTCATAGGCGTGAAAAACGAGATAACATGGGATCAAGGAGCGAGGGTATGCTAAATTCGAGATTTCCAGTGGTAAAGAAAGCAGATGTGACCGGTTTTGATGAGTGCGCTCTCTAATGGGGACCAGGATGAGCGTGGGTTGTTTGAAAAGACTTATGGGAATATTCTTGGTTGCTACAATTGGATCTTCAAGAAAATCTTTGTGAAAGCCCTCAGTCAGTTCTATGACCGGATCTCCATTGTTTCATCTTCAAGGATTTCCAACTCTCACCAACTTTAGAGGAGTATGAGCAAATTTTGGGTTTCTATAGGTGGAGGCGACGCCTATCAAAGTGCGAGGGCATCAATATTCGAGATAAAAGACTCTCTTTGCTATTGCAAGTTGGAGTGGGAGTTAGAGCTCGAAAAGAGAAAAAGAACCGTATAATGGGGTTTCCACCGAGTTATTTTGAAGACTTAATGAGGTCACATGCTCAAGCTAACAGATGGGGTCCCTTCAAGCGAGCATCGCACTAACCATTTTCGGATTGTCCTTTTCCCACAAGTTGAGAAGTTCATTGATGAGGCGCCATTGGGGTGTTCTTAGCCTTCATAAGCAAGGATAATCCAATCAACCCAAGTACCACCGTCCTTGCATACACTTACTACTCCTTTACTCATCATCGGGTGTTGGGGAAAAAGAAGATTGCCTGCTCTCTTCACGTACTATATGCCTGGTTCCTCAACCATGTCATTGCTCACAAGGGGCAAGCCACAGATCTGTTGGGTTATGCCTTGAGTTGTGAGGTGGAGGCCAAAAGTGCTCAGGAGTGGGTGCATACCTTAGGGAGTCTCAATGCCCTCAAGGTCCGCTGGTTCACTCATTCGTGTTGGAAGGATGGACCCTCCGTTGTGTTTCAAAGTGTGGAGACTTTTCGAATGTGCCCCCTAATGGGGACTCAAGGCTGCATCAACTATAATCCTTCCTTGATTATCCGACAGCTTGGGTACCCTATGAGGAATATGCCTGCTGAAGACATGTTGGCTCCCGTTTTCCTTGACAGAGAAGATCCAAAGAACAAGGGTTTACTTCGAAAAATCTCAAAGGCATGGGAGACTGTGGTCCGTAAAGATAAAGATGAACTCATGAAAAAGGTTGGTGATGTCACTTTTTACCAATGGTTGCATGAAAGGATCCAAAGTACTCGTACACCTTCCGAAGAGGCACTACCAGTCGAGAAAGAGATGCCAGAGCCTCGCCTTCCTACCCCTGAGGAGTTGAATGAGGTTAAATCAGCCTTAGCAAAAGCAGAGGAAGAAAAAAGGGCGTTGCAAGCAGAGTTGGAGAAAGTAACCCTACAAAAAAGGAAGTTAGAGGAAGAGAATGAGATTAAGATGATAGCTGTTGAGGAGAGTGTCAAGCGATTCAAGGCGGAAGAGAAGAGTAAATTAGAAACTCAGAAATACCTAAGGGGGGCTAGAGATGAACTCCAAAGATACAAGCAGAAAACAAGAAAGGCCCTTGAAGAAGCCAAAGAATGGAAGATTGTGGCGACTGAGCCCAGACAAGAACCTCACTTGGTGGTGGAGTTGAAAAGTCAGCTGAGGAGTCTTGAACAAGAAAGAAACTCCATTGGGAATGTTCTCAGGGAATACCAAGAAATGTTGAGGTATGAGCAAGGAAGATCTGATGAATTGGAAAGGAATCTCTGGAACCTAGAGGAGTCTTATAGGCAGGTGCAAGCGGAGAGCCAATACTGGGAGCAGCGTTTCCTAGCACTAATTGGCAAGATAGAAGAGCAAGAGATTGTTAAAGAGCTAAGAGATGAGGTCCAGCTCTGGAGGGGTAAATTTTCAAGGTTGGCATGGCTAGCTAATCAAGCTGTAAGGGATGTCCCCAGAAAGCTAAGGAGGGCTGAGGCTGAAATGCTTCCTTTCAATACCCCAGTACATGTGTACGAGTTTGTGAACTTCTGCAAAGTCCTGACTGAGGAGCTCATGGAAAAGGCTGAGGGAGCCGCTGCTGCAAGCAAAGAAAGAGAAAAGGAAGAGAAGTTGAAGGACATATGTTCCCTTTAGAATGTTCTCTAGGAAGTTGTAATTTTTCTTGGGAATATTGTAATTTTCTAAGAGCTTTGTATTTTTCTTTATATTGTATTGCACTCTTAATGGTATTGTACTCTTTTTCTTTCTTATGAATGTTTTAAAGCTCGAATGAAGTATGCTCATATCGCTTGTTGATTCCAATTCTCGTTACGCTTTTAAAATGTTTCGATCTTTGCTTATGACAAGAGCGAGTTATCTCACGATTCCCGGGCTAAAATAACATAAAGTCATGTGCATACGCATCACATTCATTTACGCATTCATACTTGTACTCATAAAGATGTTCTACCAACAGAAAAGAAAGGCAAGCTGGTTCGCCAACACCGATATTACACTCGTCTACAAGCAAGATTGATGGCTAGCAATCAGGATTTCGAGATTGAGGACTGCCCGAGTCAAGATGAGTTGGCAGTGGAGATTCTTAACCCTGAGCAGCTGGCTCAGGAGAATCAGGCTTTGAAGACCAAAGTTGAGGCTATGGAAGCACAGATGGCCGAAGTAATGAGTATGCTACGGAACCGAGGGGTGGGGGCATGGCTGGGCTGCCTCTATTGTGAATCTGAAGGGGTTGCTACTTTCGTTTCTCCTCCGGTGGATCTTTGAAGTTACAACTACTCACACTCCTCCCTGGGAGCAGGGTCGACCACTTTGCCTATCCTCCGGGGATGAGCGACGTGAGTCACCCAAATGCACGAGCATATCCTCGGGGATGCCAACAGGTTATGTGCCGCCCGTCGCCTGAAGCTATTCTGTGGGGTCGATCCAACTCGCCACGGTTATACCTAGTGGGCGCTATTGGACCACAAATTCATACTCCCGGTCTTGGTATTGTGCTGCCAAGAAGTTCACCTAGTCTACTACGGGAGCCGCCATAAATCCTCAGAATGCTATCCATCATATGGGGAACCCTGCTCAGTATGGGGGTGTTACCTCAAAATTCCAACAAGGGCATTAAATTAAGCTTTAAATGGTATTGATTGCACATTTAATAGTATACGTGAACTGCAGTCAATGTTCAAGTCAATATACCATAAATTCAACAACAGAAAGTTGTACAAGTGCCGACAATGCAAGTAAACTTCGGCGGACTTGGTTCTTCAAGCTACGAAGCAATGCCGTAAACCTTCGACAGAGAGGCCCAATTGTTCGACAGAACCGGGTCCAATGCTTCGCCAAATCCTTCGACAACAAGTTTGGTCGCGCAAGGAGCAAAGAGATTAGTGGGCGGTTATTTCCCTAGTTTTTAGGAAGTGGTTATCGTGCTTGCCCACGATTGTGTCGAGAGTATAAATACTCCTTGTAATAGGAAAGCGGGGTCACCACATTTTACAAAAACACCGAGAAACTCAACTTCCAAGCCAAAGCGAAACAAGAGTGAATCAGATTATATTATGCGTGTTGGTGTACCACCTTCTTCTTTCTATCATTTTAATGCAATTTTTACTTATTTTCACGTTTGTTGCTTTCTTACTTTCATTCTGCTTTCAAACTATCTCTTCCTACTATTTTCTGTTCTTACGCACGCTAAAAGACACAAAACACAAAGGCAATTGTCAAAGAGATTTTCTAGTTTGATCTCACAGTCTTAATATTGAAAACTAGTGATTGTTTGCTAAAAACACCAGCAAACAAATTGGCACGCCCGGTGGGACCTTTGCCAGTTATTTTGTGTCGTTTCTGTTAAGTGTATAAACTTGTATGCACTTGAGGAGTGGTAGGATGGTACGCACCAATTCTAACAACGCCTCTAGTTCCGATACTCGTGATATCACAAGTGCAAGGAACAACGGTAGATTCTGCCAATGTCCACGGTGGAAATGTTGCAGGGACTACGGCCCCAGTGACATCAATAACCGCTCCCACGATGTCAATGACCAACGTTGGTTCGACATCGTCTATGGCCTTGCCACAAAGTATGGGACTTCCTTCTAGTCCTTATGTGGCAACAGGAATAGTTTGGAAACACGTTTCCAAAATACGAGTCTACCACCATACCCTTTTGGGGTATATGGCATGCCCTTTGGAATGCCACATGTCTCGACCTTTTCTCCTTCACACGTCTCTTCTGAGGGCGTACTTGGTCGAAATCCTACTGCATTAACCAATGCGTCCTTGTTGGCGTTTGTCATACCCCAATTTTGTCCGGCTTAGGTCAACACCCTAATTTTCAACCAAAAATAAATAAATTAAGGCATGGCATGCATTTTAGAGTTTTAAAAGTCATCCAAGGGTTTTAGAACCATGTTTAGAATAAAAATGCATTTTTGAGCAAATTAGGACTTTTTAGGGTAAGGGGCATTTTGGTCATTTTTCGCAAAAGGATGATTTTCTCGTCAAAAATATGCACACACCAAAAGTACATTTTTCTCTTATTCAAGAGAATTTTTGTACAATTTTTAGAGAAAATATTCTAGCCTAAAATAATTAAAATGCACTTTTCCTATTTTTAGTGCATAAAAATGCCAAAAGACCATTAAAAATTCCCCAATTAATTAAGTGACAATTTTAATTGTCTAGAATTATTAGGGAGGTTATTTCATGGTGTCCAAAAATATGTGACATGTTTTTAATAGGTGCACTCCCAAATTACATGCCCAAAAGATTCAAAATTCAAAAAATAAAAGGAGGAAGTGTCCTCAATAAGACAAAATACCAAAAACCATCATTTTTATTTTTCCCCTCACATTTCAGCTGATTTTGCGTCCCATACCCCCATTCCTTCTAGAAGTTTCTACACACTCCATTACTTACTCACCAAGTTTTAATTTGATCATATCCTCAATGTTGCCCTTTTTGGTAAATTAACCCATGCACTTACACTAACCTTTCCACCAAAAACCCCATCTTACCTTTTTGAGAACATTCCCTCACCAAAATACCCTTAACCCTATTCTACAAAAATCACCATTCCCAAATTAGATTTTTTTGTTCACAAATTTCCTTTTTTTCCTTCTTTTATGCGCCACCTCACCTATTTCCTCACACACTTGTGTTTTCTAAATACCCTTGATCCATGTGACCACTAATCCTAACCATCCATTCAAAATTAAGATCCAATCCTAGAGCTCCATCAAAGCAAAAAGTCCTAAATACCCTAAAGCCTCAAAACCCCTATAAATAGCTCACACTTTCTCTCTTCACCAATCTTTGGCTATCATTCTCACCTTCAAGAAAACCTAGCACTCTTCTCCTCTCCCTCTCCTCCTCCTCAGGCCGAAGCCTTCTCCTCCTTCCCCTCCTCCATTACTTCACCTTCATCCACCAAAACACCTTGAATCCACCTCTCACACCCTTAACCTTCCTTTCTCACTCAAGAAGTTCATCACACCACCTTTATCTCCTTCCTTTCCTTGCAAGGCCGAAGCTTTCTTGCATTTTCCTCCTCCATTTCTTCAATTTTCTCTTCCATTTTAGAGAAAAGGTAAAATCCATAACCCTCTTTGCATCATCTCCAAATATTTTGCATTGAATCTCATTTTCTTCCCCTCATTCCTTTCGCATAGCATCATCTTTTCAATGTAGTTTGTTGTGGTTGAGGGGTGAGATTTGTTGTCTCACCCTAAAATAAGTTGATTAGTGTTGTTTTCATGTTAATTTTTGAGTTTTCTTGTTAAATAAAATGAAGCAAAGTTGCGTATATACATGATTTAAAATGTCTTTAAAATTGATTTTGTTGTTTCTTTGTTTAAATCTTGTTGTTGGTATTCTTCTTTAGTAAGTTGTTGAGGATTTGGCTCTATGATTCCTACTAGTGCCAAGTGCACTTTGATCTTAGTAGTGAAGAGAGCTAGAAATGACTTTTGTTTAATATATTAGCTTATGTGCTCATTATTTCTTGTGTTTTAGTTTACCTTTTGTTTATTGATGATCTTGCAAAGTGATTCTCACTACATGCCTAGTGCATTTCCTTCAAGTGGTGAAGATTGCAAGAGAGGATTCAATTTATTTTATAGTTGATATGTTTATGATCTAGCTATATTATTGTTTAGTTAATGATGATCTTGCAAAATGATTCTCACTACATGCCTAGTGCATTTCATTCAAGTGGTGAAGATTGCAAGAAAGGATTCAATCTATTCCCTAGTTTAATAGTTTATGTGTTCTTGTAGTCTAGTTATCTTGTTGTCCACTTGTTGATGATCTTGCAAAATGATTCTCACTACATGCCTAGTGCATTTCATTCAAGTGGTGAAGATTGCAAGGAAGGATTCAATTTATTTCATAGTTTAATCTTTTAAATAGTTCTTGTGAATTAATCATAGTTTTGTTTAATGTTCAAAGTTTTCTTTACATACTTGGCTTAGGCCATGAGCCCATCTCATTGAATAAAATTCTCCATTGTTATACTCAATAGTACTAGGGTTTTGATTTTTTTGTTTTGGTCCCCTCATGTGTGTTCTTGGGGTTAGGGTTTTAGGTTACTATTTTGGTTTCCTTAGACTTTTAGGTTGAATAAAAATGCCTTGCTATATGCCCATTTGGCAATTTCCTATGTTAGTTTAGGTTTATGCCTACATGTTCATGCATTCATTTATATCCATATCTTTTCAAGTTTACTCATGCATATATTAATATCATGTTTTGCATCTCATAAATTAAATGTTCATGCATTAATATCATGTTTTTTTCCTTTTCATAAATTAAAGGTTCATGCATTAATATCATGTTTTTTTCCCTTCTCATAAATTAAATACTCATGCATTCAATAATGTGGTATTTTGCATTCCATAATTGCATACTCTTGCACTCATATACTTGTATCATTGTGCACCCAATTGTTCATAGCAAATTGTAAATACTCTTTTGATTGCTTTGCTTGTGTCCCAATGGTTGTTTTGAGCTTTTGACTTGTAAGAAGGATTTGAAATGTTATATTTCCTTTTCAAGCTTGAAATCCTATGCTTTTTTAATAAGAAAACCTAAGGCATTTTTCTAAATAAAAATCATTAACCATCACTCGGCCGCCGTTGCTTGTTTGATCGTTAATGAGGAGCTATTAGTGGTAGTCACTCGAAGCCTTTGCTTGTTTGGCTATCATGAAAACTCCCACACATTAATTAAACAACAAAAACAACTAATTCAAACTTCCAAAATAACACGAGCTATTAGCTCACCATCTTTTTCCAAAACTATTTTCAAAAGAATAATACGACGTTGTCGCTTGTAATCACTCGAAGCCATTGCTTGTTTGATTACCAGTTCCAACTCACTTTTCTTTCGAGTTAATACCGAATGCCACTCGAAGCCTTTGCTTGTTTGGTGTTCGCGAACACTCGAGTCTTATTTCAAAAACTCCAAAAGCACTTTCAAAAATCACAAAGCCGTTTTCACACGCAAAACCTGAGAACTACGTTGCTTTGATCCCTCAGCCAGTGAGGGTACGTAGGACCGGGTTCATGTCCCGTCAAGCATACCTTTAAAAAACCTGAGAACTACGTTGCTTTGATCCCTCAGCCAGTGAGGGTACGTAGGACCGGGTTCATATCCCGTCAAGCATACCTTTAAAAAACCCATAAAAAACAAGAACTACGTTGCTTTGATCCCTCAGCCAGTGAGGGTACGTAGGACCGGGTTCCTGTCCCGTCAAACACGCTTTTCAAAAATCTTTGTCTTGTTCCGCTTTTCAAAGATATCAAAAACATCCCTTTTTCCCGTTTTCAATAAAGAGATTTCTCAAAAAGAAAAGAGGATAAATAGAACAATGTATTTCAAATCAAACATTTCAAAACCACATCAAATTAATGGTTCCCTTTCGGTAGAAAGGGCGCGTGGGGTGCTAATACCTTCCCCACGCGCAACCGACCCCCGAACCTACATCTCTAAGTTTTCGAAAGACCACCCGCTTTCAAAAAGGTTTTTTTCAATGTTTTCCTAAAATAAAATATTGGTGGCGCTCTCTCGATTTTCACGTTGTCAAACCGAAAAGTCCCAAAACCGATTTTTCTGGCGCGCGGTGGCGACTCCATCGGGATTTTTCTTTCTTTATTTATTTAAAGAGAGATGAGGTCAAGCCTAATTAATTTGATGTGGTTTAATTTGTTTGATTTGAAAAACTATGTTCTGTCTCTTCCTTTTCCTTTTCTTTTCTTTTCTTTTCTTTTGTATGTTTATGGTTGTGTTTATACATGCATTCCTCAATTCCCATGATCCTCTTCTTCGCTCCCTTTCTTAAGGTAAAACATGCATTCCCCATTCTATTATGTCCCCTTCTTCTTAGCTCCTTTCTTGAGGTAAGCAATGCGTGTAATCTCTGTGGACTTATTAGGATGTTTGTATATTAAACTAGTGTATGCATGTTGAACCCTAGGGTAGACAAATCGTTTATCTCGGGACTATTCTGGTTTCTTGCGCAGTGGGGTGGGTAGATTTTTAGAAAGTATGTCCTCAATCACACACTTTCACACCTTATGATTTATGTTCTTTGAGTGGGCTCCTATACCCGGATCCAACAAACATTTAGGAGAGTGGAGAGCGATTAGTGAGTGTCATTCGAGACCTTTGTCCGTCTGCGATACTCATGAAAGTCTCAACCAGCAGTACGCTTTCTCATGACGCTTCACACTTGGTAGTTCTCACATTTGTGGATGTCGGCATGGGGATTCTATAGCTCTGGTAGCCATTGTGAGGGTGTGAATTAGAACTACATGGGAGGAACCTTTGAAGTTGACCTAGAACTTAGGATTCCCACCTTTGTAGGACACGAGGGCATACGAATTGTGTCTTTGCATGGTAATTTAGGGCATGTCTTCCTCAAAAAGGAGCTTTTTTAAAAAAAAAACTTTCCAAGAAAATACAAAAATATTTTCATTCTTTCAAATAAACCGATCCTGAATTTTTGAACCTCCATCCTTATGCATCGCTTTCATCATCCCTACATACATCATTCATATCATAATCGCATCATGCCGCATTCATTAAAACTAAATGTTGTAAGCATCTCGCATTCACACCGCATCTCATTTGCATTTGCTTGTCGGAGCCTTTGAGTAACATACCGTCTTGTCATAGGTGCATCAAAATGGAGTTGAGTAGCAAGACTTCGCTCATTTCTCGCTTCCCGATTATGAAGAGGTTGAGATTGGTAGTACGAGGCGATGTGCAGCCCTTATGGGCCCCATTGAGAGAGTCCTTTGATCAAGCATACGGGAATGTTCGTAGAGATTGCCGCAATTAAACGTTCAAGAGGACGCCTTATAGCTTTGAGTCAATTCTACGACTACGATGTGAGGTGTTTCTTCTTCAAGAATTTTCGATTTGTCACCCACATTAGAGGAGTATGAGCAGCTTTGGGGTTCGCGGATCACATGCTAGGCCTTACCAATATCGAGCGATCTACTATCACGATGAAAAGCTCGCAACGCCGCTCGGGATTAGTGTGGACGAATTGAGGTCGCGAAGTTAAAGAGAAATGGTGTAGCCGGGTATCCACAAGAGTACTTCGAGGGCCTATTACAATCGTATGCGCGGCTAAGAAGTGGGGACCGTTCAAATTAGTGCTCGCTCTTACCATATTTGGGGTGGTCCTCTTCCTCAACTAGAGAGATATGTTGATGAAGATGCAATCGGTGCATTCTTGGCCTTCAAAGACACTCGAGAACCCTATCAATCCGGTACACTGCTATCCTTGCTAACACGCACCACGCTCTTACTCGCGCTCTGACCCGGTTCCATAAAAAGAAATTATGTCTTTCCTCCCACATTCTCTACGCGCCGGCTTATTACCCATGTGATCCACAACCGAACCAATGTTAAGGAGCTAATCTCTTACCCTAATTTGTGAGGTGGAGGTCAAAACCGCTATTGAATGGGTTGAGTATTTGAAGAATCTCAATGAACTCCAAACCGGTGGTACACAGCTACTTGTTGGGATGATGGACCGGTGGTAGTGTTGATTGTGGAAGCTTTCAAAATGTGCCTCTCATGGGGACTCAAGGGTGTATCAACTACAACCCTTCATTGACCTTGAGGCGGCTCGGTTACATCTGATGAGGAACTCACCCTCCGAAAGCATCTTTGTCCCGCATTTACCTCTATAAGGGGATGCCTAATTGTGGCGACTTGCTTCGAAGAGTTCAACAGTCATGGGAATCCGTAGTGCGGAAAGGGAGTGAAGAGTTGTCAAAGAGAATCAGTGACATCACTTTCAATCAATGGCTCAAGGAGAAGCTTCAAAATGCAAAATCGCCAATTCAAGGGATGCTTTCCCTTGAAGAAGAGATACCAGAGCCTTATGTCCCTACCCATGAAGAGCTAAACGAAGTCAAATCCGCATTAGCGAAAAAGCGTAAGAGGAAAAGAGGCACTCGCAGCTAAGATAGAAGAGATAGCTCTAGAGAAAGAAAAGCTAGAGGAGGAAAACAATGTCAAGATGATCATTTGTGGAAGAAAGCGTTAGGCGATTCAAGAAGGAAGAACAAAGCAAGATAGAAGCCCGGAGGCATCCGAAGGGGGCAGAGAGGAGCTCCAAAGGTATAAACAAAAGATGAGGAAAGCACTTGAAGAGGCTCAGGAGTGGAAGACATTAGCCATGAAATCAGGGCGAGAATCACATTTAGTGGCAGAGTTGAGGAGTCAGTTGAGAAACCTCAAGCAAGAAAAGGTGGCCATTAATGAAACTCTCAAGGAATACCAGCAGGCTTTGAGCTTTGAAAGAGAAATATTTGGTGAATTAAAGAGAGACCTTCATTGCTTCAGAAGATGCCTACGGTGCAGTCGAGTAGAGAGAGCGATGATTGGGAAAAACGCTTCCTAGAGTTGATTGGAAAGATCGAAGATCAAGAGGTCATTAAAGAACTCAAGGATGAGATACATTTGTGGAAGGACAAGTTCTCAAAAAGTCGCGAGTGGCCCGTCAAGCTATCTTTGGGAATCCCTAAGAATGCGAGGTTAGCCGAGGTGAGATGCACTTCTTCAATACCCCACTTTGAAGTGTATCGGTTTGTGGAATCTTGCAGAGCGTTGATCACAGAATTCAAAGAGCAATCTCAAAGTGCAAGTGCAAGCAAGAAGAGGAAGAGAGTTGGGAGCTTAGAGCTATTTGTATCTGAATTGCCTATTTGTATTTTTGATTTAGGAGTTTGTTTCAAGCTTTGTATTCAAGAATATTGTAACGCTCTCTTTATGAACATTGTAACGTCTTTTCCTTTAATGAAAATCGGTGAAGCTTTGAAATCGTGATGAGCGAAGTGTGCTATTTCGATTCCTTGTTTACTTCAATTAAGTAAATCAAAAAGTTTGCGCGCGTATGACAAGGCAAGGTACCGCTGTTCCGGCATCAAGCAAACATTGTGCATGCATTCATACATTCATTCATAAATTTATTTTGTTTCTTATGTAATAAATGTCCGAATAAGCGAGAAAGGCACGCTGGTTTTTCCGTCACCGATACTTCACCCGATCGCAAGCCAAGCTAATGGCTCGGCTACGAGAACATCCGGATGTTGAGATTGAGAGTAACCCGAAGCAGAAGACATGGGTGTACAAATTACGAATCCCGAGCACCGCTCGGGAAAATCGGACTCGAAGGATAAGATGGGTACCATGGAGGCCCGAGTCCATGAAATGATGGTAATGCCGCAAGGTCGAAGAGTGGGACAACCGCTGGGCCGTCATTTGTAGTGGGTCCAGATGGGGTCACTTCTTTCGTCCTCCTCCAAAGGTGTCGATGAATCGCCGCAACCACAGTTCCTCCGGATGCGGGGTCGGTCATCCGTGTTCGCTCCCGAAATGAATGTGTCAAACCGATACCTTTCGCATGGAGATATCCTTGGGGTATGCTGCTGGTACTTACCGCAACTGTTGGATCTACTCCCGTTGGTGTAGCTGCACCTAATCAAATTTCGTCACCATACCTGGGAAGGCTAGGAGGATCTCGAGAATCGGGCTCCTATCCTCATGCCATACACAATTCCACGCCGGTGGTTCACAAAGACGACCTCAAAATGTTCCTCGGCCGGGAGGAGGGTATTACTACAAAGATGGGAGTCACCCCAGGGGGCATGCGTTTGAGGGGGCTCATCCAAATGATCCGATCCGAGCACTAGAAGAAAGAGTGAGAGCTATGGAGGGTACCGAGTTAGGGCCAAAGAAGCCCGTGAGCTATGCCTAGTCCCGCATTTGGTTCTACCGCCAAAATTCAAAGCTCCAGAGGTGGACAAGTACAGAGGATCGGATCGCCTGCAGAGCCATATTACAATGTTCGTCAGAAAAATGGGTCCCTATGCCAACGATGACAAATTACTAATCTATCGCCTGAAACGGTTTGGTGGGAGCTCCTGCGGATTGGTACATGAAGTTGCAATCTTCGAAATCCGTTGTTGGAAAGATTTGTCGAAGCTTTCATGAAGAAAAAGATATAAGTATAACATGGACATGGCTCGGATAGGTCGCAGATGGCAAGCACATGAGTAAGGGTGAGAAAGAGACCTTCAAGGAGTATGCTCAAAAATGGCGAAGCACACCGCCTGAGTTCAACCCCTTTGATCGAGAAAGAGATGGTGTATATGTTCACGGAAACTCTGCCAAGAATCTATTATGACAGTCGATCACAAGTGTCTCAACCGGTTTCTCGACATGATAGTCTCTTCGGGAAAGACTTGAGCATGGCCTTGAAGCGGGAAAATTTTGAATCACCTTGGTAATGCAGGAGTTACGGTGGGTCCAAAGAACTGAAGAAGTACCACCCCACTTCCCTAAAAAGAAAGAGGAGAAACTAATGTCATCTCGTGGGGAAACTCATCTTTTGGTACTCCTCCACCCCAAACTATTCCATTCTCTGCTCGGTGCCATCTCAAAGAAGGCGATGACCGTCCCAAGACTCAAGATTACCAGTTCAAGAAGCGGACTAGTTTTGATCCAATTCAGATGACATATCTTCGAATTTGTTTAATCACTTGACCTCCAATAATCGATCAATACTCGACCCATGAAAGTAGTGCGACCACCATTTCCCGGAGGATACAATGCTAATGCCACTGCAGTTTCCACGAAAAATTCGGTCATCTTTGTGGAAGATTGTAAAGCTTTCAAGCATGTAGTGCAAGATTTGATAGATGCTGGTTGGATATCGTTTAAACAGAACCGTCCAAATACAACAATCAATCCATTACCAGGTCACCAGGGAGCGGCTACCAATGTTATAGAAGTCTTTGTTGGCAAGTTCTTTGAAAAAGGTGCAAGAGATCAAGACTCCTCTAAGTGTCATTTATCTTTGAGTTATATGCCGCCAAGGTTGTTAAAAAGGGTGTTGCCATGAAGAAGGGTGTGCTGACTCTCTGTGTGGGGGAGGTTGTGAAACTTTCAAAATGATCTTGCAAGACCTGATGGATCGGTATGTGGTCCAGATAGGGACTTACGGTGTGGAAGATGAAGTGTGGACCCTACATTCAGACAGTGATAGAGAGGCCAAAAGCCGATTGAAATTTGCACAATTACGCTCTGAAATTGGTTCAAGCCGAGGGACCGCCCAAGAGCTAATGAAGACACGGTTCCCTTCTCATGCAAGGAAGAGATCAGTGAAGAGGTAACAGTGCTGCCTACAAAAGAGGGACGTTGGGACACTCTAGGAGAGCCCAGCGGAAAGTTTGATTACTTGGTCAGATATGATGCTCCTGAAAGTGCTCTAATCCGAATAGAAGATATCCGCCCCTTTGGATGGGGTGAGGTAGATGAGCAAAGACAACCAAGTGGTCATCATCATGAATGGTTCCGAACGGAGAAGTGTGGACTTTGTGACCTCGACAATGATAGAGGAATCGAGAAGGCCTATTGAGATTCCTTATGATTTCAATCCTAGGTCGATGCGAGCAAATGCTCACCAATAGTGATTGAGGTACCACTCCGCTTCGTTATGAGTCAAATAAAGTTCCTCGGAAATACACGGCAGAATGCTCTCCAAATGCTACCACTGTGACCAACATAGCAGGATCAAGTGGGATCACCAGAAGTGGAAGGGTGTATGCTCCAGAAACCCTCCGGGCAGAAACATCTAGGGAGGCTGAACAGAGAGGCCGCAAGGATAAAGAAAAAGAGCCAGAGGCTGCTCCAGAAAAAGTAACAGAAAAAGAAGCCAATGAATTCTTGAAGTTTGTCCGGCAAAGCGATTACAGAGTAGTTGATCAGTTGAAACAGACGCCTCAAAGATATCCATGCTATCATCGTTGCTCGGTTCGGAAGCCCTGTAAGCGACCACGATGAAAGTGCTCGGTGAGGCTCACGTTGCGAGAGGACATTTCAGTGAATCAGTTTGATGGAATTGTCGGGAGTGTGGTGGCTGCAAATCACCTAACTTTTGCTTGATGATGAATTGCCTTGAGCGGAAAAGAACACAATCAAGCTCTTCATATCTCGGTGAAGTGTGGGGACTATGTCTTTGGCAGAGTCTCGATTGACAATGGTCTTCACTAAACGTAATGCCAAAGTCAACCATGGACAAGTTAGATGTTGATTGTTCCTATATGAAACCGAGTTCGACACAGTGCGAGCATTTGATGGTTCCAAAAGGAAGTGCTAGGAGAAATGGAATTTCCTATCCGGATCGGTCGAAGTTTTCAGATCAATTTCCAAATCATGGACATTACCTCCTCATATAGTCATCTCGCTAGGGAGACCCTGGATCCACATGGCTGGGGCAATTCCTTCTTCTCTACACCAACGGGTAAAATTCATGGTGGATGACAAAGTGGTCGTAGTATTCGGTGAGGAAGAGACTCGTTAATAAGCCATCCGAGTTCAAATATGTAGAGAAGCCAAGAAGAGTCGTTGGAAACAGACTTTTCGGGATCTTTGGAGATTGCCAATGCGGTGTTTGGAAAGACCAAAGAGGAGGAGATGGTCGCCAAAATTATGATAGCCCAAGGGTACAAGGCTGGTTTACGGCTTGGGAAAGACCTGGTCAAGGATTCTAGCTCCTATCCAACTCAAGGAAAACAAAGACCGTTTCGGGCCAGGATACACCCAAGTAAGGAGGAAAGCGGATAAGTGGCGGATGAGCGAAAGCGCCGATGGTTGGCCAAATCCAGAGGCGAAGACCCGTGGGCCCGAGAGGATCCCAATTTGCGACCTTAGTCGAGTTTTGTGAGTGCGGCTTGTGGGACCCCAATCAAGTTCTTTGTTATCGAGATGTTTCGAATCCAAAGAAGCGAGGCGAGTCCGGGTTCGTGCTTGCGGTATCGGTGAAGAGTTAAAGAATTGGAAGATCGCTGATTCTCCTGTGACTCTTAATTTAAAGTAATCATTTGTAATGCAACCCCGTGGCTCGCCCAAGCCGCCGTAGGACCAGTTGTTAGGGGCACACGTGTTTTTATTTTCAAAATTATCATCATCAATAAAAAGCGCTTGTTTTGAATTCCTCAATTAATAAAACCAATTTCTCTTCATTTGCATGAGTCTTTTATGCGCTTTATTTGTCCATTTGTTTTCTTGTTTAGCGCTTTCATTACGCTTTTTAAGCTTCGGCAAAATGCGGATCCACAAAGAATGGTCTCTCGAAAATGACAAAGGTCGATGATCCACCTTTTGACTTTGATCACCCCGCCAATCAAAGCCGTGGGGATGTTGAAGAAGATGGGAGACTCTCCGAACTTTTGAGGTTAATGAAACAAGAAGAAAGGGTAATCCACCACACGAAGAGTCCCTTCGAAGTGATCAACTTGGGTACAGCAGAGGATAAGAAAGAGGTTAAAGTAGGCACCACCATGAGCGAAGAAGACCGCATAAAGTTAGTTCAGTTGTTGCGGGATTATGTGGATGTGTTTGCATGGTCGTATCAGGATATGCCTGGGTTAGACACCGACATCGTGGTACACAAGCTACCAGTCAAGCCCGAATGTCCACCTGTCAAACAGAAATTGAGGAGGATGAAACCAGAGATGTCCCTCAAGATCAGAGACGAAGTGAAGAAGCAATTTGATGCAGGATTCCTGGCAGTGGCCAAATACCCGCAATGGGTTGCCAACATTGTCCCAGTTCCTAAAAAAGATGGGAAGGTCAGAATGTGTGTCGATTACCGGGATCTGAATCGTGCTAGCCCTAAAGACGACTTCCCTTTGCCTCACATTGATGTCTTAGTGGATAGTACAGCGCAACACTCGTTATTCTCCTTCATGGATGGATATTCGGGATATAATCAGATCAAAATGGACCACGAGGACATGGAAAAGACAACTTTCATAACACTTTGGGGAACATTCTGTTATAAGGTTATGCCATTCGGATTGAAGAATGCTGGTG
Source organism: Oxytropis ochrocephala (assembly GCA_020916435.1). Lineage (NCBI taxonomy): Eukaryota > Viridiplantae > Streptophyta > Magnoliopsida > Fabales > Fabaceae > Oxytropis > Oxytropis ochrocephala. The sequence goes on from CM037088.1 coordinate 20,280,335, forward strand.
CAACCTATCAGAGGGCCATGGTTACCTTATTCCATGATATGATGCATAAAGAGATTGAAGTTTACGTCGATGACATGATCGCAAAATCTAAAACCGATAAGGAGCACATTGTCAATCTGCAGAAGCTCTTTGAACGGCTGAGGAAATATAAACTCAAGTTAAACCCACCAAGTGCACGTTTGGGGTAAGATCGGGGAAGTTGTTAGGTTTCATTGTCACCGTGAAGGAATTGAGGTGGATCCGGACAAAGTAAAAGCTATCCTCGAAATGCCGATTGCACGAAGCGGAAAAAGAAATCCGCGGTTTCCTCGGAAGGTTGAATTACATCTCTCGATTCATCTTCCGATTGATCGCTACTTGTGAGCCAATCTTCAAATTGCTATGCAAAAGTCAAGAGCCGAAGTGGAATGATCGATGTCAAGCGTGCCTTTGAGAAAATCAAAGTGTACTTGCAAAATCCACCGTCTTAATGCCACCCGTGGCGTGCGGAGCCGCTTCATCTTGTACCTTACGATTGCTAGACAATTCAATGGGTTGTGTGTTGGGTCAACATGATGAATCTGGAAAAAAGAGCATGCAATATACTACCTAAGCAAAAAGTTCACCGATCGTGAGACAAGGTATTCTATCGCCGAGAAGACTGTTGTGCTTTAGTTTGGGTGCTCATCGTTTAAGCGCAAGCGATACATCTTTGAGTCATACAACTTGGTTGGTTTCAAAAATGGATCCAATCAAGTACATATTTGAGAAGCCACTCTCACGGGACGAATTGCCCGATGGCGGATGCAATTATCGAATCACGATATCTTGTATGTCACACAAAAGGTTTGTTAAAGGTAGTACACTCATTTGAATATTTGGCATGTCACCGATTCAGATTACGACCAATGCGCATGATTTTCCCGATGAAGACATCATGGCACTATTCGACGAGGAAGTCCTACGAAAGTGAAAGATGGAGAATGATATTTGATGGTGCGTCAAATGTGTGGGGACACGGAGCTGGGGCAGTGTTAATCTCTCCTGATAATCGCTTCATTCCTGTCACTGCAAGGCTAAGCTTCTATGTCACGAATAACATAGCAGAATACGAAGCATGCATCCTGGGTATTCAAGCAGCCCTAGAGTGGAAAGTTAAAAGGCTAGATGTATACGGGGATTCAGCTCTAGTTATTTATCAAGCAAGAGGTGATTGGGAGACCCGAGATCCTAAACTGATTCCTTATTGTGATTACCGCAAGAGTTGATGAAATCCTTTGATGAGATCACCTTCCAAAGATATCCTCGAGGTGAAAATCGGTGGCCGACGATTAGCAACATTGTCTTCCATGTTCAATGTTACCGTGACAAGAACTTGACTAAGATCGATTCAAAGACCGGAGTCGCTGCGCATCACTCATCGCATGGCAATAGATGAAGAGCCCGATGAGAAGCCTTGGTATCATGACATCAAGCAGTACATCACTAGTCAGGAATACCCACCTAGGGCATCAGAAAATGACAAGAGAACTCTCAGAAGGTTGTCGAGGAATTTCTTCTTGAATGGTGAAGTTCTTTACAAGAGAAACTATGATATGGTTCTCCTAAGGTGTGTTGCCAAAGAAGAAAGTCGAGAGAATCATGAGAGATGTGCATGAAGGCTCGTTCGGAACCCATTCAAGTGGGCACACCATGGCTAGAAAAATCTTAAGGGCGGGTTATTACCGGCTCCGGATGGAATCGCATATTATAAGCTTCGTAAGGAAATGCCACAAATGCCGGATCTATCGCCGATCACATCCATGTGCCGCCGCCAAACTAAATGTTTTGATCGCATCTTGGCCGTTTTCCATGTGGGGCATGGATGTCATAGGTCCAATTGAGCCCAAAGCGCCAAACGGGCATCGCTTCATTCTCGTTGCAATTGATTACTTTACCAAGTGGGTTGAAGCCGCTTCATACTCGGTATAACCGATTCGATGGTTGCTAAGTTTGTGAAGAAAGATCTCGATTTGCCGATATGGTCTACTCGACAAGATCATCACCGATAACTGGTAGCAATTTGAATAGCAAAATGATGAAGGACATGTGCAAGGAATTCAAAATTCAGCACCATAATTCCTCTCCTTATCGCCCAAAGATGAATGGGGCGGTTGAAGCGGCAAACAAGAATATCAAGAGAATAGTGCTGAGAAAATGGTGGTAACCTACAAGGATTGGCATGAGATGCTTCCTTTGCTTTGCATGGCTACCAGATTTGATGCGCTTACATCGACCGGGCAACCCCTTTTCCTTGGTGTATGGATCGAAGCGGTACTTCCCATTGAGGTTGAGATACCCTCCTGCGGGTTCGATGGAAACTAAACCGGAGGAAGCAGAGTGGGTACGGTGCTCGCTGGATCAACTAAACCTCATTGAAGAAAAAGGATTGCGACTACGTGCCATGGCCGGTGTACCAACAAAGAATGAGAACCGCTTTCGACAGAAAGTCCGCCACGTGAGTTTAATGAAGGAGATTTAGTACTCAAAAAGATATCGCTATTCGAGTGACTCAGGGAAGTGGGCACCCACTTATGGACGGCCCATATGTAGTCAAAAAGCCTTTTTCGGAGGAGCGCTGATACTCACCAACATGGATGGCGAAGACCTCAAAAACCAGTCAATCGGACATCAGAAAGAAGTATTATGCACGAAAGAAATAAACGGAAAAAGAGAAAGACAAGCCAAGTAAGAATTAGCTCGCTAGGTTGAAAACCCGAAAAGGCGACTTAGGCAAAATCGTGAGCGACCGGTGGATTGAAAACCCGCAAAGGCGATCGAGCAAAAATTAGTGGTCGAAAACTTGAGCATGAAAAATAATGAAAGGCGCACAACTTCCCTAAAGGCTTGAATGAGGAGTGATCAAGGTCAAGGACACAAATGTCAACAACGCCCCATTGAGGCGGACAATCGAAATCACTTCTTTCCTTTTTCGTGTCTTTTGCGGTTTAAATTCTCAAATGTATCTTGAGCAAATGGCGTAACATTCATGCACGATCGGCTTCCATATCAATAAAGCTCAACTTTTCTCATATCGTGATTGTTGATATTTCCGTTTTTGCTCAAAATAAGCGTTTTTATGATGATGGTGATACTGAACTGTAAAACATGTGCATACATCATAAGGCATTACAAATCATTGCGAAATCTTTAAAAGCCATGGGAAATCAGCAAATTCCTAAAGATAACTAACCTTACAAAAAGGGTTGCGCGCTCACAAACCGTTCCGCGGGCGCGAACCATAGAGCAAAGCGCGTTCGGTTCACAAGCCTTGCAGATTTCCCTCGGCTTTTGGTCTCATACCAGAGTATCGGAAGTCGGTTGAACGATAGAAAATAAGCCTTGCCAAAAAGCAAAAATGAACGGTCAGGAAAAAGAAAGCTGATCGAAAAGAAAAAACATGAAAAAACAAATAACCAGAAAACAGAAAGCTGGTCAGAAAACAATCAGAAAAGAATCAGAAACAAAGGAAAACAGTCCACCACATGCATCATCACATCAAAATCATAGCATTGCATGCACTCGCATAACATACTCCTGCATAACATGCCTTTGCATAACATGCACCCATGCTTCATGCATCATTCCTTGCATCAGCCCGACATATGCACGGTACCTTAATTCAACGCGCCCGGTAGCGGATCATCTCAATCGATCAATCAACAGGATTTGCAAATCCCTTCAGGACCCGTGCATCCCTTCAGGACCAAGGCGTCCCTTCAGATCTCGTCGTTATCGAGCACCGACGAATCATCAGACCCCGAGGTCCTTCAGTTTAGTTCAAATCAACAGTCCAAACAGCGACTTTGAACTCGACCTTCATCCCGCCAAGTCATCACGGAGCATGACGGATCGGCCCCCCAGACTTCGCGTCCTTCAGACCAGCTGTGCCAGTGTAAAGCATAGTGCAAGTCCATCAAGGTAAAATGTATCAGCCTCCACAACTTGATACAGAACCTCAGGCCGCTCGAGTAGGCCACCTTCAGAGCCCAAGCGTTCCTTCAGAGCCCAGACGCTCCTTCAGAACCCAAGCGTTCCATCAGAGCCCAAGCGTTCCTTCAGAGCCAAGCGTTCCTTCAGAACCCAAGTGTTCCTTCAGAGTCCAAGTACTCCTTCAGAGCCGCAGACGCTCCTTCAGAACCCAGGTGTTCCTTCAGAGTGACGAGCGCTCCTTCATCACCGCACTTTTTGTTACTTTCTTCCCAGGTGGTCTTGGCTTATCAAAGGGCAGTACCTTCTCTACTATTCTATTTATTGTTTTACTTCTTCTTTGTTTACGCCACCCGAGGGTCGGCGCCCATGTGTTTCTGCTTTGTTAGCTTCATCGAGGGTTAGCACCACATTCATTACTGTTAGTTTTACGGCTAGTATCCATTCACCAAAAAAAAAAAAGAAAATTCGGGTTTTTCCCTAAGTTGGCAAAATCGGTATAATTTCTGAATTCTTTATCTCTATTTTGCCTCGGAATATGTTTCGCCAATTCATATTCCTTGTTAAAATCTAGATAAAGAGAGGCGGTATCATACCCCAATTTTGTCCTGGCTTTAGGTCAACACCCTAATTTTCAACCAAAAATAAATAAATTAAGGCATGGCATGCATTTTAGAGTTTTAAAAGTCATCCAAGGGTTTTAGAACCATGTTTAGAATAAAAATGCATTTTTGAGCAAATTAGGACTTTTTAGGGTAAGGGGCATTTTGGTCATTTTTCGCAAAAGGATGATTTTCTCGTCAAAAATATGCACACACCAAAAGTACATTTTTCTCTTATTCAAGAGAATTTTTGTACAATTTTTAGAGAAAATATTCTAGCCTAAAATAATTAAAATGCACTTTTCCTATTTTTAGTGCATAAAATGCCAAAAGACCATTAAAAATTCCCCAATTAATTAAGTGACAATTTTAATTGTCTAGAATTATTAGGGAGGTTATTTCATGGTGTCCAAAAATATGTGACATGTTTTTAATAGGTGCACTCCCAATTACATGCCCAAAAGATTCAAAATTCAAAAATAAAAGGAGGAAGTGTCCTCAATAAGACAAAATACCAAAAAACCATCATTTTTTTATTTTTCCCCTCACATTTCAGCTGATTTTGCGTCCCATACCCCCATTCCTTCTAGAAGTTTCTACACACTCCATTACTTACTCACCAAGTTTTAATTTGATCATATCCTCAATGTTGCCCTTTTGGTAAATTAACCCATGCACTTACACTAACCTTTCCACCAAAAAACCCCATCTTACCTTTTGAGAACATTCCCTCACCAAAATACCCTTAACCCTATTCTACAAAAATCACCATTCCCAAATTAGATTTTTTGTTCACAAATTTCCCTTTTTCCTTCTTTTATGCGCCCACCTCACCTATTTCCTCACACACTTGTGTTTTCTAAATACCCTTGATCCATGTGACCACTAATCCTAACCATCCATTCAAAATTAAGATCCAATCCTAGAGCTCCATCAAAGCAAAAAGTCCTAAATACCCTAAAGCCTCAAAACCCCTATAAATAGCTCACACTTTCTCTCTTCACCAATCTTTGGCTATCATTCTCACCTTCAAGAAAACCTAGCACTCTCTCTCTCTCTCTCTCCTCCTCTAGGCCGAAGCCTTCTCCTCCTTCCCCCTCCTCCATTACTTCACCTTCATCCACCAAAACACCTTGAATCCACCTCTCACACCCTTAACCTTCCTTTCTCACTCAAGAAGTTCATCACACCACCTTTATCTCCTTCCTTTCCTTGCAAGGCCGAAGCTTTCTTGCATTTTCCCTCCTCCATTTCTTCAATTTTCTCTTCCATTTTAGAGAAAAGGTAAAATCCATAACCCTCTTTGCATCATCTCCAAATATTTTGCATTGAATCTCATTTTCTTCCCTCATTCCTTTCGCAGATAGCATCATCTTTTCAATGTAGTTTGTTGTGGTTGAGGGGTGAGATTTGTTGTCTCACCCTAAAATAAGTTGATTAGTGTTGTTTTCATGTTAATTTTTGAGTTTTCTTGTTAAATAAAATGAAGCAAAGTTGCGCATATACATGATTTAAAATGTCTTTAAAATTGATTTTGTTGTTTCTTTGTTTAAATCTTGTTGTTGGTATTCTTCTTTAGTAAGTTGTTGAGGATTTGGCTCTATGATTCCTACTAGTGCCAAGTGCACTTTGATCTTAGTAGTGAAGAGAGCTAGAAATGACTTTTGTTTAATATATTAGCTTATGTGCTCATTATTTCTTGTGTTTTAGTTTACCTTTTGTTTATTGATGATCTTGCAAAGTGATTCTCACTACATGCCTAGTGCATTTCCTTCAAGTGGTGAAGATTGCAAGAGAGGATTCAATTTATTTTATAGTTGATATGTTTATGATCTAGCTATATTATTGTTTAGTTAATGATGATCTTGCAAAATGATTCTCACTACATGCCTAGTGCATTTCATTCAAGTGGTGAAGATTGCAAGAAAGGATTCAATCTATTCCCTAGTTTAATAGTTTATGTGTTCTTGTAGTCTAGTTATCTTGTTGTCCACTTGTTGATGATCTTGCAAAATGATTCTCACTACATGCCTAGTGCATTTCATTCAAGTGGTGAAGATTGCAAGGAAGGATTCAATTTATTTCATAGTTTAATCTTTTAAATAGTTCTTGTGAATTAATCATAGTTTTGTTTAATGTTCAAAGTTTTCTTTACATACTTGGCTTAGGCCATGAGCCCATCTCATTGAATAAAATTCTCCATTGTTATACTCAATAGTACTAGGGTTTTGATTTTTTTTGTTTTGGTCCCCTCATGTGTGTTCTTGGGGTTAGGGTTTTAGGTTACTATTTTGGTTTCCTTAGACTTTTAGGTTGAATAAAAATGCCTTGCTATATGCCCATTTGGCAATTTCCTATGTTAGTTTAGGTTTATGCCTACATGTTCATGCATTCATTTATATCCATATCTTTTCAAGTTTACTCATGCATATATTAATATCATGTTTTGCATCTCATAAATTAAATGTTCATGCATTAATATCATGTTTTTTTCCTTTTCATAAATTAAAGGTTCATGCATTAATATCATGTTTTTTTCCCTTCTCATAAATTAAATACTCATGCATTCAATAATGTGGTATTTTGCATTCCATAATTGCATACTCTTGCACTCATATACTTGTATCATTGTGCACCCAATTGTTCATAGCAAATTGTAAATACTCTTTTGATTGCTTTGCTTGTGTCCCAATGGTTGTTTTGAGCTTTTGACTTGTAAGAAGGATTTGAAATGTTATATTTCCTTTTCAAGCTTGAAATCCTATGCTTTTTTAATAAGAAAACCTAAGGCATTTTTCTAAATAAAAATCATTAACCATCACTCGAAGCCGTTGCTTGTTTGATCGTTAATGAGGAGCTATTAGTGGTAGTCACTCAAGCCTTTGCTTGTTTGGCTATCATGAAAACTCCCACACATTAATTAAACAACAAAAACAACTAATTCAAACTTCCAAAATAACACGAGCTATTAGCTCACCATCTTTTCCAAAACTATTTTCAAAAGAATAATACGACGTTGTCGCTTGTAATCACTCGAAGCCATTGCTTGTTTGATTACCGGTTCCAACTCACTTTTCTTTCGAGTTAATACCGAATGCCACTCGAAGCCTTTGCTTGTTTGGTGTTCGCGAACACTCGAGTCTTATTTCAAAAAACTCCAAAAGCACTTTCAAAATCACAAAGCCGTTTTCACACGCAAAACACGAGAACTACGTTGCTTTGATCCTCGGCCGATGAAGTACGTAGGACCGGGTTCATGTCCCGTCAAGCATACCTTTAAAAACACGAGAACTACGTTGCTTTGATCCTCACCGGTGAGGGTCACGTGGGACCGGGTTCATATCCCGTCAAGCATACCTTTAAAAACCCATAAAAACAAGAACTACGTTGCTTTGATCCCTCACCGGTGAGGTACGTAGGACCGGGTTCTGTCCGTCAAACACGCTTTTCAAAAATCTTTGTCTTGTTCCGCTTTTCAAAGATATCAAAACATCCCTTTTTCCGTTTTCAATAAAGAGATTTCTCAAAAAGAAAAGAGGATAAATAGAACAATGTATTTCAAATCAAACATTTCAAAACCACATCAAATTAATGGTTCCCTTTCGGTAGAAAGGCGCGTGAAGTGCTAATACTTCCCACGCGCAACCGAATTTCCGAACCTACATCTCTAAGTTTTGAAAGACCACCCGCTTTCAAAAAGGTTTTTTCAATGTTTTCCTAAAATAAAATATTGGTGGCGGCTCTACTGATTTTCACGTTGTCAAACTGAAAAGTCCCAAACCGGATTTTTCGGGGCGCAACAGCGTTAAGACAACAAGTAGACGAAAGCAATCATGATATGGTTAATATGCTGACTCAACAAATTGGTACCGTGTTCAATCCTTTGATTGAACACAAATACCGATTATCGGATGTTAGCGAGACCAAATGGGTAGGATTGCAGATTTCTTTGGGGCTCCTACGGGAAACAATAGGCAGTTACCAAATTGTGGGAACAATATGCCTAATACCCCACAGAGATCAGTGACTGTCGAAGCCCAGGCGGTTGTGGGCGAACAACAAATGGGAAATCACATCCCTGAGGTGGCTATGGTGAATCGAAACCAAAATGCTGATGAAGTTGTTCGACAAGTGCAACGAAATAATGTTTGCGCTCAAGACAACATAGCCACTTTGGTCGAAACCATAATGGCGCAAAATGGCCTTAACATAGGTTTACATAGGCCTAATTTCATATCGCCCCTGTGTGAGTATATCTTGCAGGCAGAGTTGTCGAGAGGGCTGGAAAATCCCTAAATTCACTAAGTTTTGGGGTGACACCAATGAATCTCTTGTCGAACATATTGCAGGTACATGGTCGAGGCGGGAGACATAGCTCAAAATGAGAGTTTGAAAATGAAGTATTTTCCAAATTCTCTAACTAAAAATGCCTTTACGTGGTTTACCACTCTACCCCCGGTTCTATATATACATGGGGGCAATTAGAAAAGGCTTTTCATGAGCAATTCTACATGGGCGATCGAAGATTAGTCTTAAAGAAAGCGGCTAGTGTTCGACGTAAAGTACCGAGGCTATTGATGATTATTTGAATAGATTCAGTTCTATCAAGGCAAGGTGTTTTACACAAGTGCTCGAACATGAGCTTGTCGAAATGGTCGCAGTGGCCTTGACTATTCAATTCGAAAGAAATTGGATACGTCTCATTTGAGAGACATGGCCCAACTAGGTGATAGAGTTCGACAAGTCGAAAGGCTTAAAGAGGAAAAGGCTAGAGTGAATAAGTACAATAAAAAGAAAACTCGGTGGGTTTTCACAAGAAAGAAAAGATAGCCTATGTAGGCGAACAATTCGACTTCGCATTCGGTGATGTCGAATGCGAGGAAATAGACGTGGGTGAACTTAAGCTGGTCCTCCTTATGCTTGCAAATTATTAAGGCACGCAAATGGGAATAATCCTGTAGAGCCTAAGAATGATAGATTTGTGCCAAAACGTACACCTTTGATGTTACTAAATGTGACGAGATCTTTGATTTGCTAGTGGTGATGGCCAAATAATAGTGCCAAATGGCTCGAAAATTCCTCCTCTCGAGCGAGAGGAAGAAAAAAGGGTTATTGTAAGTTTCATAATTTTTGGGACATACAATCGACCGTTGTGTTCTTTTCGGGGACATGGTTGTAAAGCGATCGAGGAAGGAGGCTCAAGTTTGGAGATAAAAGAATAAAGCACCAATGCAAATTGATCTTTCGACCCCCTCCATCAAGTGGAGGCGATGTATGCGGAACCAATTGAGATGAGTATCAATATGGTAGACGTAAAAATGGTGGACTCTCCTAAGTCTGCCAAACCTCCTGCTGAAAAAATCAAAAGTGTTGTGCAAAAGAGTAATGCTGTGCAACACGTTACTCAAGAAGAATATGAGGAGAAGGTGCAATCTGTGTACCCCAAGGCTGAGGAAGATTTGATAGACTTCCTGAATCGGTGTAAATTGAGCTCTGAGGTCATGTTATGTCCAAGGTGCGATCTTTGTGTTTGATAAAGAAGCGGCTAAGAGTGTCGAGTCTTTGCGAAGTTCGACCACCCCCCTAAAGAGGAAATGGCGGATAAGAGGCCAAACTTGACTTCAAAAGAGGGACCTTCCTTACAAGGTAAAGAATTCAAGCAAGGCCGACAAGCAAGCCGCATGGTTCTTTGGCAAGGGTGTAGCCAAGAAGGAGTTTGTGCTATCTGCCTCTGCCAAACCATTTGTTCCAAGGACAGATCCATCCAATGAGAAGTGGATACATGCTGGATGTAGACACTACAAGAATGCTGTTCAACAGGCTGGAACGGCCAAGCCAATCACAGGCGAGGCCTCAAAGTATAATTATAAAAACAATTATAAAGGAAGAATCCCATGACGAAGACCCAATGGCGTCGTTACGGTAGCTCGAAAAGAAGGCAACACCGGTTGCTAACGAGCAACGCCAAAAACAGTTAAGGGTGTGACTCCTAAAACCGTGGGGAACACAAAGATAAGTATAGGTCTTTGCCAATCAAGTGAGGTTGGAAACAAGGCTAAAGGGAAATCTATTGTGATAGAGGAACCAAGAAGGCTCGCTATGGAGAGGATTTTCCTCCATTAACATCTTTAAAGAAGAAAAGTGCTTCATTCGACATGGATGAAGGCGTCACTTCGATTTCGGCGACTCACGAGGCTAGCCGACGTCATCCGTAGCGTGGTATCCATTTTTGCCGAGTGAGTGCGATCTTCGCATGATCCCAAACGGCGTCGAAGAAGACTTCATTGGGGATATGGCTAACCACAAGCCGTATGCTATTATGTCATGAACAATGGTGCGTGGAAGAACAAATGGCCACTTTTGAGAGGCCGAGACGAGGGCATGCAACACCATTTGAAGCCCTTGACGTCCAAGCCAAGGTTAATGGCGTAGGCATTAATAAGATCTTGGGTCGATGGAGGGTCTTTGTTAACTTAATGCCTCGTGCCATCTTTGAAGACAATAGGGTTGTTTGATCTGGACCTTAGACCTCATAACATTATGTTAACCAATTATGAGGGGAAATCGGCGGTCGTTGGGGTGTCGAGGTGGAAGTGGTGGTAGGAACCGCATCGAAGAAGAACCACCACGTTCTTTGTCATAGCATCAAAAGCAAGCTACAATCTACTCCTTGGGAGAGAGTGGATACATGGCGTAGGAGCTGTTCCCTCAAGCCTACACCAGAAATTGGTAATGTGGAGGGATGATGGTCTGGTGGAGTACGTCGAAGCAGACCAGAGTTATTTCCTTGCTGACGTGAATAATGTCACTAGGGAGAATTTTGAGAAGCAAATGGCGAATATTGCGCCATGTTCATCTTCTAGCCAAGCATATATCTCGTCAGATAATGTGCTTTCCTCCATTCACCTATACCCAACACATGGTTTTGTGTGGAAAGAGAGGAAATAGAAGGTGCAAATGTCTATCCCGATGGTGTGCTACCTCCAACAGGATGGGACACCGACTCTTAAAAGGTTTAGATGTCAGTACCCAATTGCTTGGGATAGAATTACGGCTACATGGCCGAAAATAAAATAAAAACGGCTTTGGAAGCCGAGTTAAATCGACAAACAATGGCTGTCGAAGCCACAACTTCATCTGAAGAAAATGGTGAAGTCATAAATGACAAACTGGATTGCATTTATGACGACGAACCATTGGGTTTTGAAAAAGACCCTAGAGATTCTACAAAGCGCATGCAAGCTCAAGATCCAGTCGAAGAGGTGGATTTGGGAGATGGCTTGATCAAAAGGCCAACTTATATTAGTGCACATCTTGATGCTGCCTTCAGAACCCAAGTCATTTCACTGCGGGAGTTCAAGGATTGCTTTGCTTGGGAGTACAAATGAAATGCCCGGTTTGAGTCGAAGTGGTGGAATTACAAATACCCATTCGACTGTGGAAGAAACCGAGAAAGCAACGCCAAGAAGATTTGCTCCTCGGATATTGGCTAAGATCAAGGAAGAAATAGAGAGGTGTTCAAAAGCAAATTCATCGAAGCGCGGGTATGTTGATTGGTTAGCTAATATAGTTCGATAATGAAGAAAAATGGAAAACTTAGAGTTTGCGTAGACTTTAGGGACCTAAATAATGCAACACCTAAAGATGAATACGCTATGCCCGTAGCAGAAATGCTAATAGACTCGGCAGCAGGATTTGATTATCTCAGTTTGCTAGATGGCTACTCGGGGTATAATCAAATCTTTATTGCCGAAGAGGATGTGTCGAGCTTGACTTTTCGATGTCCAGGGGCATTGGGTGTTTATGAATGGGTAGTCATGCCCTTTGGTTTAAAAAATGCTGGTGCCACTTATCAAAGGGCAATGAATTTTATGTTTCACGATTTTATTGATGATTTTATGCAAGTATACATAGATGATGTGGTGGTTAAGTCATCCTCAGAAAGTGGTCATTTAGACCATCTTCGACGTTCTTTTGAACGAATGAGGAAATATGGATTGAAAATGAATCCAACCAAATGTGCTTTCGTATGCGTGCGGTGAATTCTTGGGTTTTGTAGTACACAAGAAAGGCATAGAGATCAACGAAAATAAGACTAAAGCAATTATGGAAACGAAGGCTCCTTCGACCAAAAAAGAACTTGATCACTACTAGTAGAAAATCAATTTCCTTCAAGATTCATCTCAAATCTAAGTGGCAAAACACAAGTTTTTTCGCCATTCATGAGATTGAAGAAAGAAGATGAATTCAAGTGGGAGCAAGTTCACCAAGATGCTTTCGACGCAATCAAGTCTTATCCGGTCAAGCCACCAATTTTATTGCTCGTTATTGGAAACAAATTGCTAAAATTGTATATAGCGACTTCCGATAACACAATAGGTAGCATGTTAGCGCAAGAGGATGATAGTGGTGTCGAAAGACCCATTTATTACCTTAGTAGGGTTTTGATCGATCTTTGAAACTAGGTATAGTCCAATTGAGAAACTATGCCTTTGCTTGTATTTTTCTTGTACAAAATTGAAGCAATATATAAAATCGTGAGATGTTTATGTTTATTCGCATTTTGATGTTATTAAACATATGTTGTCAAAACCAATGTTGCATAGTCGAATTGGCAAATGGGCTTTAGCTTTGCTAGAGTACAACTTAACTTACCAACCCTCAAGTCAATTAAAGGACAAGTGGTCGCCGATTTTATAGTAGACCATTACGTTGTCGAATGTGAAATACATTCGTTAGACATACGATCCTTGGAGATTATACTTCGATGGCTCAAGCCATAAAAATGGAGCAGTATTGGAATTTTGATTATCTCGTAGGAAAATACTCCAACGAAGTATAAATTTAAAATTCGAGACTCTTGCTCAAATAATGAGGCTGAGTATGAGGCTTTAATAGTAGGCCTTAAAATTTTGCTCGAATTGGGGGCAAGCTATGTCGAAATAAAAGGTGATTCTCAACTGGTGGTCAAACAATTGACAAAGGAATACAAATGCATTAATGAACACCTAATTAAATATTTCGTTATTGCCAATACGTTGCTAAAAAGGTTTACGCTCGTTCACCTAGAACACTTACCGCGAATTGAAAATCACGTGGCAAATGAACTGGCACAAATTGCCTCCGGTTACAAAGTATCGAAGCAAAGCCTAGAAGAGCTAATTGAGATAAAAGATAAATTAATCTCGAGAAGACTCTCTCCATAATACTCCTTCGACGTTATTGTCAACACCAAAAATTGGGGGCAATAAATACAAATGAAGTGCTTGGCGTTAAAAAGCGTCACATTTTTGACGATATTGACTTAGCGAGAAATTTTTGCTATTGACAATATGGTTGATGATGATTGGCGAAAACCCATTGTAGAGTATTTACGAGAATCCTACGGGGACACTAACAAAAAGTAAAGTCTGAGCTCTAAGCTATGTGTTAATTGGAAACGAATTGTACAAGCAAACTCCTGAAGAAGGGTACTACTAAAATGTCTTAGTGAAAGCGAGGCATATTTGGCGATTCGATACACATAGTGGAGCATGTGGCTCACATCAAGTAGGCCACAAAATGAAATGGTTGTTATTTCGACAAGGAATGTATTGGCCAACTATGCTAAAAGATTGTATAGAATTTGCCAAAGGTTGCCAAGAATGCCAAAAACATCTTTGGAATACAACACGTGCTCGCAAATGAGTTGCATTCTATAGTGAAACCTTGGCCATTCGGGGTTGGGCTTTAGATGTGATTGGAGAAATAAAACCAACCTCGTCGAAAAGGCCACAGATACATTCTAGTAGGGATCGATTACTTTACTAAATGGGTAGAGGCAATACCTTTAGCCAATGTAGATCAAGAAGCGTTGATAAGGTTTATTCAAAATCATATCATTTATAGATATGGAATTCCAGAGACCATTACTACGGACCAAGGTACTGCTTTTTCTTGGTCGAAAAATGGTAGATTTATTTCTTTGAAATTGGTTTCAAGTTATTGACTTCGACACCATACTACGCACAAGCCAATGGTCAAGTAGAGGCTGCCAATAAAATCATTATTAACTTGATTAAAAACACGTGGGACGTAAGCCTAGAAGTTGTACGATTCTCTTGACCAAGTGTTATGGGCTTGTCGAACTTCACCTAAAGAGTCTATAAATACCACTCCCTACAAAGTTAACATTTGGGCATGATGCGAGTGTTACTCGTCGAGATCTCATTTACAATCAACAAGGATTGAAACAATGTGAAATCCCTTTTGATCATTATTGGAATATGATGATTGATGAATTAGTTGATGTAGACGAAGAGAGGTTGTTAGCTTTAGAGATGCTTATTCGACAGAAAGAAAGAGTAGCTAAAGCTTACAATAAAAAGGTTAAGTTAAAAACCTTTGAGGAAGGGGAGTTAGTGTGGAAAGTCCTATTACCTATGGATAAAAAAGATAGAGTTTTAGGCAAATGGTCACCAGGGTGGGAAGGCCCATTTCGCGTATTGCGTTGCTTTTCGAATGGCGCTTATGAAATCGAAGAGTTAGGTGACGAAAATAGGACCTTTAGAATAAATGGCAAGTATTTAAAACGATACAAGCCAACGTTAACTGAGATAAAGATTGAGCAATTATAAGTAAACGAAAGTTGTTCATAAATGGCAATGTATAAAGAAATTGTTAAAATTACACAGCCATTTTTAGAATGCTAAAATATTACAGTCTCAGAAGTTCGACAAGGTAGCCTTATGCCTCTCCATAATACTAACACTTAGAGAAA
The DNA here is from genome assembly GCA_020916435.1 of Oxytropis ochrocephala. Lineage (NCBI taxonomy): Eukaryota > Viridiplantae > Streptophyta > Magnoliopsida > Fabales > Fabaceae > Oxytropis > Oxytropis ochrocephala. The sequence continues at coordinate 20,295,644 of CM037088.1, forward strand.
TAGAGGTGTCGAGAAGGTACAGCTCTTTGTCGAGGTCGGCGAGAATAGCTTGGTGCTTGTCAATCTTCTCCAAGTGCTCTATAGCTGCCAATGCTTTGGTAGTTTTGGTGGATGAAGAAGCAGCACTCATGCGTTCGACGATCAGGCCCTTCTGATGCTTAGCGTTTGAAAGTTGGAGTTGAAGGGTCTTTATCTCTTCATCAATGCGCGCAATCTCCGTATCCCATTCAGCGAGTGCTTTCTCATCATTAGCTGCTTGGGTTTCAAGAGCCTCGATGGCGTCTTGATCGGCCTTAAGAGAGGCGAGTTCTACCTCACGAGTTGAGTCTCTTGAACCTTGCGCTTAGAGGTGGTCGCCAGTTGGTTGATTAAAAGAGAAAGTTGCTCAAAAAATAGGGCCAAATTCCATGAAGAGCGAAAGGACATCTTGAGGAGGGTCTAATCGGTGATCTTACGAATGAGGATTTTACCTCAAGATACACGGATGAGTCATTCTCAATGGTTGCCACCAAGTCCCCTTCTAACACCCGTCTTCAAGCGGCAAAGTAAGCTTTCGGACCGTCTCTTGGTTGATAGAACTTAGAGAGTTGTTCGAGGAGGCGCAAATCAAGCGGCTCGACGAGCTCTTGAGGCTTAACATAATCTTCAAAGTCGCGAGGATCCGTCTTCTTTAGCTCACCAATTCTTGATCGACAAATTGTTGGATGACTCTTTGGCGAAGCACCTTGATCTGCAGATACCCCCACTCTAAGCTCCTCGGTTCTTGATCGACCATATTTGCTTCAGGAATTTCGACGAGGTAGCCACTATACAGTCCTTCGGTTGTTGGAATGGTAGGTTCGGAACTTGGCAGCCTTCTCCAACAACGATCTCGGTTCGACGCTACCAAAGTGATTGGGAAAGCCTCCTCGTGCGAGAGCATTTTCTTCGACGATCGCCTCTTGTTCGACATTTCCAAAGACTTGGCGCAAACTCCTCGAAAATAGGAACTCGGGGTTTTCCAACGCTTGGAAAATTTCTTCAGCGGTTGCACCCTGAGGAGATGAAGGAAAAGGGAGCATAGGGGACCGACAACTCTAGATCGTGACCTCAACCATAGACTGAACTTCAGGATTGTTCACGAGCAGTCCACCCACCTATACACAACAAGGTGTATCATTTAAGTTAAGAATTGGAAAGGTGAGATCGAAGAAGTCTAAACTAATGTCGAAAGGAATTTACCTCTTGTACCTTAAGCCTCTTGATTGGAGGAAGAAGGTGGTTCAGAGCCTCATCAATAATGATGCCTTGAGCTGCCCTTTGAATCTCGGGAAGGTTTCTTTTCCTCGACCTCACGAGTGAGGGGATGTTGTCATCACTTTCCGTGTCCTGCAAAAAAAAAAAAAAAAAAAAAAAAAAAAAGAATTTGGGTTATGACAAGAAAGTGAATGACAAAGGGAAGGAAAATTTCGACGGATTAACAAGGCAAGAGTATAGTACCTCATCTTCAGGAAGGACCATTTTCCTTTTAGCTTTGGTCTGTGAGGGATTTTTACTGGGTTGTTTTCTGGAAAGAAGGTTTTTCGACATAAGTAAAAGTCGTAATCAAAAATAACTTGAAGGCGAATAAATGGCAACATACCTTCTTTAGGACAATGTCCGGAGTAGATCTCGCATCCACTATTTTCTTGGTTCTTTGGAGGAGATTTTTTTGTGGTAGCCTTGCCTACTTTGGTCTTGACTTGAGTGCGAGTTGACTGACGTCGAAAACATTGGTAAGAAAACAGAAATAAAACTAAGTTCTGAGATGTTTAAGACTCGAGAAAGATGTGGATATCAAGAAGTAAATACAGGTTGTTTGAAGGGAAGGTCGCCACCAATTTCTTCATAATGTTTTCTGCAAAGGCATCACTAGCCTCCCCCAAAGAATGGTATAGTAACTAGTCCACCATTCATGAAATTCCTTAGTGCATGAGAATCGGGGTTGAATCGAGAGGTTGAAATTCAAGGCCCTATAGTGGAATTTCTTGAAGGCATGTTTGTAGCTACATTTGTTTTCGGATTCGAAAACTCTCGCCTATGAAAACACACCGTGTGCAGTCGAATCGACAAAGGCCAAGTATGTCAGCGAGAATAACTTGGGAAGTATCTCTTAATTCGAAGCTATTTTTAGCTTTGCGGGGGTAAGTCTGGTAGAAAGAATAGCAGGAGAGAGAGGTAGGCTTGCGATTTGGGTAATCTCCTCGACTTGTTCGTGAAGAAGAAGGAAATGGTTGCCGAAACCAAGTTGGACCGAAAGGCCTTTGCACAAAAGGAGCCATAGAGTCTACGAAACTTGTGCACTTCAGGAACATGTCGAAGTGAATTTGAAAGATTCTTACGGAGGAATATTTATCCGCTTGGGTTTTGGTGAGCTAGTCGAATCCCTTCATCTCCTAGACTTTAAGGTTGAGTGAAGCAGACTTAGGGATATCTGAGACCTAGTCGAGACTCAAAAGTGGCTAGCGGCCACAATTGCAATAGCCACAAGAGGGCAGAGGCCAAGAACTTGTTGGTGGGTTCGTCTTCTTTCGGTTCTAGAAACGGCATTGTCAAGCTCCTCGATAGAGAACCAACAACAACGGTTTGGCAAGGTTAATGTCTTCTTTCTCGTGGAGTTGGGCTGCGATGGAATATAAGTTTTAGAAACACGGAGTGAACGGGTGCAGAAAACAAAAAGGGATAACCAAAGGGTTAAGAAGGCTACGTGTTCTTTAGCAGACACTGTGTCATTGTCACGTTTATGGTGTTCTGTGATGTAAGGAGCAAAAGTGGCATTATTGAAAGTGAATGGGTATACATAATCAGGATTAGCAGGGTCAAAAGTCTCACCTAGGGGTTTTGGACTGTGATGGCAGCAACATCTAGTAAAGTGGGAGTCAGCATGCCACATCTCAAGTGAAGACTATGAGTGGCACGATCCCCGAAGCGCATAGCGACCCAATATCAAGGTCTTTGTCATACCAGGCCCATACCTAGACAATGGATGAGATCGAAAATACCTTGTTTTTTCCGGACGTCGGCCTTTTTAGCCTCTACCTTGTCGAGCCAATCTATGTAAATCTGTTGGTCGAGCCTAGGAGCGAACTAAAGACCCTAGAAGGACTATTCAGAAATTCTAAATGAAAAGGGGTCTTAGTGAAAATGCAGGTTGAAGGCAGGCATGGTCGGGGAAAATTTGAAACCTCGGTATTTTCTAATAAGATATCGTGTAGAGGGCCTAGATATGCATGAGTATAAACCCTAGTAGAGGAATCAATACAGGTTTGCCATTGAAGCCGCTCGACTATCGTGAATGTCGGGCTCATCAACAAAGCCATCAAGGGTTTTAGGTCCGTTGGTTTCGTGCGTTTGCTGTGGAACATTCAAAGAGCAGAGGAGGAAGCCATGAGAGATAAAAAGCAAATGCGAGACGAAATTCAAGCGTGGATTGAAGGAAAGGAATGAAAGTTTGAAACTTTAGTGATTTTGGGGATTTTTGCAAAGCGCGAGAGAATGAAGAATGCGAGAAAGACTTCACAAAAGTTCAAACCGAGTAAAGAAAGGAATATGAAGGGTTGTAGCCGTTTATATATGTTGGGAAGCTACGATTATTGGCACGTTCGCCATAACTCGCGCGTTCGCGACGTTTGAGAGGCGTGATGGCCCACCAACTACATAGCGTGGGCCAATAAGGCGGTTCGTTTTACTGTGCAAGTAATGATGGTTGTCTTTTCGACCACTTTCGTTGAAATGCAAAAAGCGGTAGAAATGACCATTGCACAATATTCAAAAATGCCTTTTCTTTCCTCCATTCCTTATTCCGTCGAAAAAACATTTTTTGGGGGCAATCTGTTACCTCAAAATTCCAACAAGGGCATTAAATTAAGCTTTAAATGGTATTGATTTGCACATTTAATAGTATTACGTGACTGCAGTCAATGTTCAAGTCAATATACCATAAATTCAACGAAAAAGTTGTACAAGTCTCGACAATGCAAGTAAACCCGGCGGACTTGGTTCTTCAAGCTACGAAGCAATGCGAAACCCGACGGGAGAGGCCCAATTGTTCGCGAGGCCCGGGTCCAATGCTTCGCGAAATCCAGCCGACAACAAGGTCGGGTCGAGCGCTTGAGGAGCAGTAGTTAGTGGCGGTTATTTCCTAGTTTTTAGGAAGTGGTTATCGTGCTTGCCCACGATTGTGTGCGAGAGTATAAATACTCCTTGTAATAGGAAAGCGGGGTCACCACATTTTACAAAAAACGAGAAACTCAACTTCCAAGCCAAAGCGAAACAAGAGTGAATCAGATTATATTATGCGTGTTGGTGTACCACCTTCTTCTTTCTATCATTTTAATGCAATTTTTACTTGTTTTCACGTTTGTTGCTTTCTTACTTTCATTACGCTTTCAAACTATCTCTTCCTACTATTTTACTGTTCTTACGCACGCTAAAAGACACAAAACACAAAGGCAATTGTCAAAGAGATTTTCTAGTTTGATCTCACGATCTTAATATTGAAAACTAGTGATTGTTTGCTAAAAACACCAAACAAACAGGGGTTATTATTACGATCAGGAAACTATCCACAAGGTCATTTGTTTGAGAACACCCAAGATAGGGATCGGTACCACTTGCTTGAAGAGCGTTTAAGAGCTATGGAAGAATTCGCATTACTAGAGCCAAGGAGGCCCGAGATTTGTGCCTTGTCCCGGATGTTGTCATCCTCCTAAATTCAAAGCACACGACTTTGACAAATATCGCAGCGACTGGTGTCCATCCAGCCATTTGGCGATGTATGTCGGAAAAATGGCGCTTATGCTCATGATGACAAGGTGCTCATTCACTATTTCGAAACGATCGATTTGGGGCATCGTTAGATTGGTATATGCAACTACAATCATCCGACATTCACAGTTGGAAGGATCTCTCTGAATCATTTATGAAGCAATACCAGTATAACATGGACCTTGCTCCCGACCGGTCTCAATTGCAGCACATGAGTAAAGGAGATAGAGAATCATTCAAAGAATATGCTCAAAAGTGGAGGAGCATAGCTGCTCAAGTGAAGCCGCCATTGACTGAAAAGGAGATGGTGTACATGTTTATGGAGACTCTTCCAGTGCTATACTATGATAGGTTGGTGGGAAGTGTTTCATCCAGTTTCTCAGATATGGTTGTCATTGGAGAACGGTTAGAGCACGGATTGTGCAGCGGAAAGATTGCTGGAGGTTTTAGCAATTCTACTGGACAAAAGAAACCCTTTTCCAACTTCCCCAAGAAGAAAGAAGGGGAAACCAATGTTATTGCTTCAACGGTCATATTTTTACAAACTCTATAAATAGGATTTAGGGCTTCACAGATCATTACAACCAACCAACACATAACAAAGAACAAATCAAATCCTATTACACAATCACACTTGCTCTTCACTGTTCCTATCAATTTGAGCTGATCTCTCTCAAGGGTTAGGTTGGAGAACTTCAATTTGTTGTATTCACCTATCTTAGAGGTATTGCTATTTTTCTTGTAATTTGATTTTACTGTAATTGGTTTTTCTAGAGAGTGAGGAATCTCTCTAGGGTTTTGATTGCAACAAGGGTGGGGTATCTCTTGTTTGTAAATTGGTTGTATTAGAGAGTGGGGTATCTCTCTAGGGTGTTTGATTGTAACAAGGGTGGGGTATCTCTTGTTTGTCAATTGTAATTGTTTTGAGGGCTCTTGCACAAAGGTGGGGGATCCTAAGTGTGAAGAGTGCCTGAGTTTTGTAAGGGTTTCAAAGCACCCGTTTTAAGCTTTGTTTGATAGTGAAAATCTCACAAAGGGTTTGTGAGGACTGGAGTAGGTCACTAGGAGGTGGCTGAACCAGTATAAATATCTTGTGTTCTTTACTGTTTATATTTCTAATTCGTTCATTTCATAAACCTGCGCGAAAATTAATCTAAGTCATTAAAAAGGGGAAAAGTTTTTAAAGTCTCAATTCACCCCCCCTCTTGAGACTGAAGCCACTTGGTAACAAGTGGTATCAGAGCTAGACTCTTGTTTAAAGGGCCTAGCGACTTCAAGAGAAATGGCTTGAGTTGGTCACGCAGAAGAGGTGCATCTCTTACCCGTCCTCCGGGATTCAACGGGAAAGATTATGCATATTGGAAAGAAAGAATGAGAATATTCATAGAAGGGGTAGATATAGATGTATGGGATGCTGTGGAAAATGGACCTTTTGTTCCCACTCACATGGTTAATGGCGCACTCATAGTCAAAGAAAGAAATGAATGGACGGATAATGATAAAAGAAGAGTTCAACATAATCTCCGTGCCAAGAACATCATCACTTCCGCACTCAGCCCCGATGAGTTCTTGAGTATCAAAGCGCAAAAAAGCGCTCAAGAAATGTGGGACAATCTTCAAGTCACTCATGAAGGTACTAGTGAGGTAAAAAGGCAAGAACAAACACTCTTATCAGAGAATATGAATTATTGAGAATGAATCCGGGAGAAACCATACAAGAAATGCAAAAGAGGTTCACTCACATAGTGAATCAATTGGGTTCTTTAGGAAAATCATTTCCTGCCGAAGACTTGATCAACAAAGTGCTGAGATGTCTAAACAGAGAATGGCAACCAAAAGTAACTACTATAGCTGAATCAAGGAATTTAGCTACAATGAAACTCACCACTCTTTTTGGGAAACTACAAGAACACGAGTTGGAGCTCACTCGTCTAGATGAACATGAAGAAAAAGACAAGAAAAATAAAAGCTTAGCTCTCAAGGCTTCTAGTTCAAATCCATCTGATGATAGTGATGATTCGGAAAATGAAGATGATGAAGACGATGAGTATATAGATCTAATGGTTAGAAAATTCAAAAGTTCATGAAAAGGAAAAGCTTCCCCAAGAAGAACTCTTCACCCAAAAGAGTTTCAAGCAAGGAAAACTTCTCAAGTCCTCCAACTTACTACGAATGTGGCAAATCAGGACACATGAAGATGGAGTGCAGAACTTACAAAGAAAACTATCAAAGTCTAAGAAAAATGTATCCAAAGGAAACAAGGGTAGAAAAGCTTACATAGCATGGGAAGAAAATGACATGGACTCATCGGATGATTCGAGAAAGTGAAGAAGCTCAAATTGCTCTCATGGCCGACCACGACGGTGAAAATGGCGAGGTAGATTCTAACTCTGAAACTTCACAAAATGCATATGATGAATTACATGAAGCATTTCTTGAATTGCATAATGATTCTCTAAAATTAGCTAAAGCATTAACCCAATCAAAGAAAAGCGTTGCTCATCTTCAAAAGCGAAGTTATTGCTTTAACTAAGGAAAGATTAGAACTTAGAAATGAAAATTATAGTCTTAGTTGCTTTAAAGAAAATTATGTATGTGATAAGTGTGCTGAATATGAAAATAAAATTCATGAGCTTGAATGGACAATAGGAAAAATGTCCAACATACAACATGTGCATCCTAGGTCTCCAAGAAATAATTTCATGAAAAGACATGTGCATTATAGACCTAAGTTCACTACTAGTCCATATATTAGATGTTATTCTTGTGCCAAACTAGGACATACCGCATCTGTGTGTATGGCTAGAAGAAGACAAGTTGTGAAAAGGTGCAGGTTCCCAAAGGGACTCTACCAAGTACTAACCCACAAGGACCCAAAGAAATTTGGGTACCAAAATTTGCAACTTGATCTTAATGCGGGTATGCTTCAAGGTATGGGGAAAATCAATACCTTGATAGCAAATGTTCAAAGCACATGAGTGAAGATATGACAAAGCTCTTAACACTCACCCCGAGAAAAAGCGGTCATGTGACTTGTGATAACAAAGAAAAGAGGAAGAATCCTCGGTGAAGGTAAGATTGGTAAAGACTTATTCACCTCTATTTGCATTGTGCTTTTATGTAGAATATCTTAAGCATAAGTTACTGAGCATTAGACAAATATGTGATTATCATTTATGCGATTTTGTTTTATGCACCATTGAGGACTAATCAATAAACAAGTTAGAATAATAGGAAATAGAGTAAATAACAACATCTCAACTATGGTGTCTATATATATCACATTCGATTATTTGCGACAACACAAGCGATTAATCTATCAAAGAACCCCCGTTCAATACTCTAGAACTAAGCATATCGATTTTAGACATCATTTTCTAGAGATCATGTTGAAAAAGTTGATTATGTGATTGTTTAGTTGAGCATTCAAAACCGCTAGCTCATATTTTTACAAAACCATTGCAAAAAGACAATTTATTTTTCATTATGAACTATTGATTGAATTATGTTTGGCTATCTTGTGTTGAAACCCGACTCTCATGTCATTTTGTGGTTTATGCCTATTTTTTTTAAAATGCAATGGACTCACTGTTATTATTAGCTGCGTTTTCGACTCACCAACTATGTTTCGCATTAACCCTTTTGATCATGACAAAAAGGGGGAGAAATATAGGATTGTCACTTTGCATTTAGATAGGGGGAGCATCAAGTAAGGGGGAGTCTAGATATATATCATTAATATTAGTGCATTGTTTTGCTTGATGAACTAACCTCCCACCTAAGATGAATCAAAATTTTGTCATCATCAAAAAGGGGAGAATGTGGATATCTTGTGTTGCGAGGTTAAGTTTTGATGATGAAGCATTCTAAATAAAGTGACAAAAGGAACTCCAAGACACAACCAACTCAAGAAGAATGTTTGTGGTAAGGGTAGGCGTTAGGAATTCAAGTCGTGTCTTAGGAATAAATTGTATGTGACTTTTGAGGATCGGCTCAAATCACTCTACACACTAACACACACACAAGCAAGCCTAATATATGTCTTCAATTGATAAAAGCATGTCAAATAGGTTAGGCACTTGTTGAAATCGATTCATGGCTTGATTTTGAGAGAGAACTTGTTTTTGGAAAGAAAGCAATCGATTCATGGCTTGTAACTTTAAAGCTAGAAATCGATTCATAGCTTGTTTAAAGCTAGAAATCGATTCATAGCCTATAAAATTAAAGCTAGAAATCGATTTGCATGTTGTTGGTTTTAAAAAGGAAATTGTTTTGGAAAGAAAACAATCGATTGATGGCTTGTTGTTCTTAAAGTGTAAAATCGATTTCTCTCTTGTTTTTAGAGTTAGAAATCGATTTCATTATTATCTTTGAAGCTTGAAATCGATTTCACACTTGATTGGAAAGCAACAATCGATTGATGACTTTGTTTCTTAAAGCCAACAATCGATTCTTCTCTTATTTCATTAAAGCACACAATCGATTCTTCTCTCTTAAAGCACTAAATCGATTCCTCACTTGTTCCCCACAGCAAGAAATCGATTTCCAACTTATTACCTTAGAAGCAATCAATCGATCATTCACTTATCAAAATAGAGTTACAATTTGCTTCAACGGTCATATTTTTACAAACTCTATAAATAGGATTTAGGGCTTCACATGGATCATTACAACCAACCAACACATAACAAAGAACAAATCAAATCCTATTACACAATCACACTTGCTCTTCACTGCTTCTATCAATTTGAGTGATCTCTCTCAAGGGTTAGGTTGGAGAACTTCAATTTGTTGTATTCACCTATCTTAGAGGTATTGCTATTTTTCTTGTAATTTGATTTTTATTGTAATTGGTTTTTCTAGAGAGTGAGGAATCTCTCTAGGGTTTTGATTGCAACAAGGGTGGGGTATCTCTTGTTTGTAAATTGGTTGTATTAGAGAGTGGGGTATCTCTCTAGGGTGTTTGATTGTAACAAGGGTGGGGTATCTCTTGTTTGTCAATTGTAATTGTTTTGAGGGCTCTTGCACAAAGGTGGGGATCTAAGTGTGAAGAGTGCCACGAGTTTTGTAAGGGTTTCAAAGCACCGTTTTAAGCTTTGTTTGATAGTGAAAATCTCACAAAGGGTTTGTGAGGACTGGAGTAGGTCACTAGGAGGTGGGTGAACCAGTATAAATATCTTGTGTTCTTTCTTTGTTTATATTTCTAATTCGTTCATTTCATAAACACCGCGCGAAAATTAATCTAAGTCATTAAAAGGGGAAAAGTTTTTAAAGTCTCAATTCACCCCCCCTCTTGAGACTGAAGCCACTTGGTAACAAGTGGTATCAGAGCTAGACTCTTGTTTAAAGGGCCTAGCAGCTTCAAGAGAAATGGCTTCAGGTTGGTCTACGCAAGAGGGTGCATCTCTTACCCGATCCTCAGGGATTCAACGGGAAAGATTATGCATATTGGAAAGAAAGAATGAGAATATTCATAGAAGGGGTAGATATAGATGTATGGGATGCTGTGGAAAATGGACCTTTTGTTCCCACTCACATGGTTAATGGCGCACTCATAGTCAAAGAAAGAAATGAATGGACGGATAATGATAAAAGAAGAGTTCAACATAATCTCCGTGCAAGAACATCATCACTTCCGCTTTCGGCCAGATGAGTTCTTGAGTATCAAACCGCAAAAGCGCTTTCAAGAAATGTGGGACAATCTTCAAGTCACTCATGAAGGTACTAGTGAGGTAAAAGGGCAAGAACAAACACTCTTATCAGAGAATATGAATTATTGAGAATGAATCCGGGAGAAACCATACAAGAAATGCAAAAGAGGTTCACTCACATAGTGAATCAATTGGGTTCTTTAGGAAAATCATTTCTCTAGAAGACTTGATCAACAAAGTCTTTGAGATGTCTAAGCAGAGAATGGCAACCAAAAGTAACTACTATAGCTGAATCAAGGAATTTAGCTACAATGAAACTCACCACTCTTTTTGGGAAACTACAAGAACACGAGTTGGAGCTCACTCGTCTAGATGAACATGAAGAAAAAGACAAGAAAATAAAAGCTTAGCTCTCAAGGCTTCTAGTTCAAATCCATCGATGATAGTGATGATTCGGAAAATGAAGATGATGAAGACGATGAGTATATAGATCTAATGGTTAGAAAATTCAAAAGTTCATGAAAAGAAAAGCTTCCCCAAGAAGAACTCTTCACCAAAAAAGAGTTTCAAGCAAGGAAAACTTCTCAAGTCCTCCAACTTGCTACGAATGTGGCAAATCAGGACACATGAAGATGGAGTGCCGAACTTACAAAGAAAACTATCAAAGTCTAAGAAAAATGTATCCAAAGGAAACAAGGGTAGAAAAGCTTACATAGCATGGGAAGAAAATGACATGGACTCATCGGATGATTGAGAAAGTGAAGAAGCTCAAATTGCTCTCATGGCCGAGCCACGACGGTGAAAATGAAACCGAGGTAGATTCTAACTCGAAACTTCACAAAATGCATATGATGAATTACATGAAGCATTTCTTGAATTGCATAATGATTCTCTAAAATTAGCTAAAGCATTAACCCAATCAAAGAAAAGCTGTTGCTCATCTTCAAAGCGAAGTTATTGCTTTAACTAAGGAAAGATTAGAACTTAGAAATGAAAATTATAGTCTTAGTTGCTTTAAAGAAAATTATGTATGTGATAAGTGTGCTGAATATGAAAATAAAATTCATGAGCTTGAATGGACAATAGGAAAAATGTCCAACATACAACATGTGCATCCTAGGTCTCAAGAAATAATTTCATGAAAAGACATGTGCATTATAGACCTAAGTTCACTACTAGTCCATATATTAGATGTTATTCTTTGTGCCAAACTAGGACATCTTGCATCTGTGTGTATGGCTAGAAGAAGACAAGTTGTGAAAAGGTGCGGGTTCCCAAAGGGACTCTGCAAGTACTAACCCACAAGGACCCAAAGAAATTTGGGTACCAAAATTTGCAACTTGATCTTAATGCAGGTATGCTTCAAGGTATGGGGAAAATCAATACCTTGATAGCAAATGTTCAAAGCACATGAGTGAAGATATGACAAAGCTCTTAACACTCACCCCCGAGAAAAAGCGGTCATGTGACTTGTGATAATGAGAAAAGAGGAAGAATCCTCGGTGAAGGTAAGATTGGTAAAGACTTATTCACCTCTATTTGCATTGTGCTTTTATGTAGAATATCTTAAGCATAAGTTCTTGAGCATTAGACAAATATGTGATTATCATTGTCTGATTTTGTTTTATGCACCATTGAGGACTAATCAATAAACAAGTTAGAATAATAGGAAATAGAGTAAATAACAACATCTCAACTATGGTGTCTATATATATCACATTCTGATTATTTGCGACAACACAAACGATTAATCTATCAAAGAACCCCGTTCAATACTCTAGAACTAAGCATATCGATTTTAGACATCATTTTCTAGAGATCATGTTGAAAAAGTTGATTATGTGATTGTTTAGTTGAGCATTCAAAACCGCTAGCTCATATTTTTACAAAACCATTGCAAAAAGACAATTTATTTTTCATTATGAACTATTGATTGAATTATGTTTGGCTATCTTGTGTTGAAACCCGACTCTCATGTCATTTTGTGGTTTATGCCTATTTTTTTAAAATGCAATGGACTCACTTTGTTATTATTAGGCTGCGTTTCGACTCACCAACTATGTTTCGCATTAACCCTTTTGATCATGACAAAAAAGGGGAGAAATATAGGATTGTCACTTTGCATTTAGATAGGGGAGCATCAAGTAAGGGGAGTCTAGATATATATCATTAATATTAGTGCATTGTTTTGCTTGATGAACTAACCTCCCACCTAAGATGAATCAAAATTTTGTCATCATCAAAAAGGGGAGAATGTGGATATCTTGTGTTGCGGGTTAAGTTTTGATGATGAAGCATTCTAAATAAAGTGACAAAAGGAACTCCAAGACACAACCAACTCAAGAAGAATGTTTGTGGTAAGGGTAGGCGTTAGGAATTCAAGTCGTGTCTTAGGAATAAATTGTAAATGACTTTTGAGGATCGGCTCAAATCACTCTACACACTAACACACACACAAGCAAGCCTAATATATGTCTTCAATTGATAAAAGCATGTCAAATAGGTTAGGCACTTGTTGAAATCGATTCATGGCTTGATTTTTGAGAGAACTTGTTTTTGGAAAGAAAGCAATCGATTCATGGCTTGTAACTTTAAAGCTAGAAATCGATTCATAGCTTGTTTAAAGCTAGAAATCGATTCATAGCCTATAAAATTAAAGCTAGAAATCGATTTGCATGTTGTTGGTTTTAAAAAGGAAATTGTTTTGGAAAGAAAACAATCGATTGATGGCTTGTTGTTCTTAAAGTGTAAAATCGATTTCTCTCTTGTTTTTAGAGTTAGAAATCGATTTCATTATTGTCTTTGAAGCTTGAAATCGATTTCACACTTGATTGGAAAGCAACAATCGATTGATGACTTTGTTTCTTAAAGCCAACAATCGATTCTTCTCTTATTTCATTAAAGCACACAATCGATTCTTCTCTCTTAAAGCACTAAATCGATTCCTCACTTGTTCCCACAAGCAAGAAATCGATTTCCAACTTATTACCTTAGAAGCAATCAATCGATCATTCACTTATCAAAATAGAGTTACAATTTGCTTCAACGGTCATATTTTTACAAACTCTATAAATAGGATTTAGGGCTTCACAGATCATTACAACCAACCAACACATAACAAAGAACAAATCAAATCCTATTACACAATCACACTTGCTCTTCACTGTTCCTATCAATTTGAGCTGATCTCTCTCAAGGGTTAGGTTGGAGAACTTCAATTTGTTGTATTCACCTATCTTAGAGGTATTGCTATTTTTCTTGTAATTTGATTTTACTGTAATTGGTTTTTCTAGAGAGTGAGGAATCTCTCTAGGGTTTTGATTGCAACAAGGGTGGGGTATCTCTTGTTTGTAAATTGGTTGTATTAGAGAGTGGGGTATCTCTCTAGGGTGTTTGATTGTAACAAGGGTGGGGTATCTCTTGTTTGTCAATTGTAATTGTTTTGAGGGCTCTTGCACAAAGGTGGGGGATCCTAAGTGTGAAGAGTGCCTGAGTTTTGTAAGGGTTTCAAAGCACCCGTTTTAAGCTTTGTTTGATAGTGAAAATCTCACAAAGGGTTTGTGAGGACTGGAGTAGGTCACTAGGAGGTGGTGAACCAGTATAAATATCTTGTGTTCTTTCTTTGTTTATATTTCTAATTCGTTCATTTCATAAACTGCGCGAAAATTAATCTAAGTCATTAAAAGGGAAAAGTTTTTAAAGTCTCAATTCACCCCCTCTTGAGTGAAGCCACTTGGTAACAAGTGGTATCGAGAACTAGACTCTTGTTTAAAGGGCCTAGCAGCTTCAAGAGAAATGGCTTGAGTTGGTCTACTTAAGAGGTGCATCTCTTACCCGATCCTCCGGGATTCAACGGAAAGATTATGCATATTGGAAAGAAAGAATGAGAATATTCATAGAAGGGGTAGATATAGATGTATGGGATGCTGTGGAAAATGGACCTTTTGTTCCCACTCACATGGTTAATGGCGCACTCATAGTCAAAGAAAGAAATGAATGGACGGATAATGATAAAAGAAGAGTTCAACATAATCTCCGTGCAAGAACATCATCACTTCCGCACTCGGCCAGATGAGTTCTTCAGAGTATCAAACTGCAAAACTGCTCAAGAAATGTGGGACAATCTTCAAGTCACTCATGAAGGTACTAGTGAGGTAAAAAGGGCAAGAACAAACACTCTTATCCGAGAATATGAATTATTCAGAATGAATCCAGGAGAAACCATACAAGAAATGCAAAAGAGGTTCACTCACATAGTGAATCAATTGGGTTCTTTAGGAAAATCATTTCCTGCCGAAGACTTGATCAACAAAGTGCTGAGATGTCTAAACAGAGAATGGCAACCAAAAGTAACTACTATAGCTGAATCAAGGAATTTAGCTACAATGAAACTCACCACTCTTTTTGGGAAACTACAAGAACACGAGTTGGAGCTCACTCGTCTAGATGAACATGAAGAAAAAGACAAGAAAAATAAAAGCTTAGCTCTCAAGGCTTCTAGTTCAAATCCATCTGATGATAGTGATGATTCGGAAAATGAAGATGATGAAGACGATGAGTATATAGATCTAATGGTTAGAAAATTCAAAAAGTTCATGAAAAGGAAAAGCTTCCCCAAGAAGAACTCTTCACCCAAAAGAGTTTCAAGCAAGGAAAACTTCTCAAGTCCTCCAACTTGCTACGAATGTGGCAAATCCGGACACATGAAGATGGAGTGCCCGAACTTACAAAGAAAACTATCAAAGTCTAAGAAAAATGTATCCAAAGGAAACAAGGGTAGAAAAGCTTACATAGCATGGGAAGAAAATGACATGGACTCATCAGATGATTCAGAAAGTGAAGAAGCTCAAATTGCTCTCATGGCCGACCACGACAGTGAAAATGAAACCGAGGTAGATTCTAACTCGAAACTTCACAAAATGCATATGATGAATTACATGAAGCATTTCTTGAATTGCATAATGATTCTCTAAAATTAGCTAAAGCATTAACCCAATCAAAGAAAAGCTGTTGCTCATCTTCAAAGCGAAGTTATTGCTTTAACTAAGGAAAGATTAGAACTTAGAAATGAAAATTATAGTCTTAGTTGCTTTAAAGAAAATTATGTATGTGATAAGTGTGCTGAATATGAAAATAAAATTCATGAGCTTGAATGGACAATAGGAAAAATGTCCAACATACAACATGTGCATCCTAGGTCTCCAAGAAATAATTTCATGAAAAGACATGTGCATTATAGACCTAAGTTCACTACTAGTCCATATATTAGATGTTATTATTGTGCCAAACTAGGACATCTTTGCATCTGTGTGTATGGCTAGAAGAAGACAAGTTGTGAAAAGGTGCGGGTTCCCAAAGGGACTCTACCAAGTACTAACCCACAAGGACCCAAAGAAATTTGGGTACCAAAATTTGCAACTTGATCTTAATGCGGGTATGCTTCAAGGTATGGGGAAAATCAATACCTTGATAGCAAATGTTCAAAGCACATGAGTGAAGATATGACAAAGCTCTTAACACTCACCCCGGAAAAAGCGGTCATGTGACTTGTGATAACAAAGAAAAGAGGAAGAATCCTCGGTGAAGGTAAGATTGGTAAAGACTTATTCACCTCTATTTGCATTGTGCTTTTATGTAGAATATCTTAAGCATAAGTTAATGAGCATTAGACAAATATGTGATTATCATTTATCGATTTTGTTTTATGCACCATTGAGGACTAATCAATAAACAAGTTAGAATAATAGGAAATAGAGTAAATAACAACATCTCAACTATGGTGTCTATATATATCACATTCTGATTATTTGCGACAACACAAACGATTAATCTATCAAAGAACCCCGTTCAATACTCTAGAACTAAGCATATCGATTTTAGACATCATTTTCTAGAGATCATGTTGAAAAAGTTGATTATGTGATTGTTTAGTTGAGCATTCAAAACCGCTAGCTCATATTTTTACAAAACCATTGCAAAAAGACAATTTATTTTTCATTATGAACTATTGATTGAATTATGTTTGGCTATCTTGTGTTGAAACCCGACTCTCATGTCATTTTGTGGTTTATGCCTATTTTTTTTAAAATGCAATGGACTCATTTGTTATTATTAGTGCGTTTTCGACTCACCAACTATGTTTTCGCATTAACCCTTTTGATCATGACAAAAGGGGAGAAATATAGGATTGTCACTTTGCATTTAGATGGGGAGCATCAAGTAAGGGGAGTCTAGATATATATCATTAATATTAGTGCATTGTTTTGCTTGATGAACTAACCTCCCACCTAAGATGAATCAAAATTTTGTCATCATCAAAAAGGGGAGAATGTGGATATCTTGTGTTGCGAGGTTAAGTTTTGATGATGAAGCATTCTAAATAAAGTGACAAAAGGGAACTCCAAGACACAACCAACTCAAGAAGAATGTTTGTGGTAAGGGTAGGCGTTAGGAATTCAAGTCGTGTCTTAGGAATAAATTGTATGTGACTTTTGAGGATCGGCTCAAATCACTCTACACACTAACACACACACAAGCAAGCCTAATATATGTCTTCAATTGATAAAAGCATGTCAAATAGGTTAGGCACTTGTTGAAATCGATTCATGGCTTGATTTTTGAGAGAACTTGTTTTTGGAAAGAAAGCAATCGATTCATGGCTTGTAACTTTAAAGCTAGAAATCGATTCATAGCTTGTTTAAAGCTAGAAATCGATTCATAGCCTATAAAATTAAAGCTAGAAATCGATTTGCATGTTGTTGGTTTTAAAAAGGAAATTGTTTTGGAAAGAAAACAATCGATTGATGGCTTGTTGTTCTTAAAGTGTAAAATCGATTTCTCTCTTGTTTTTAGAGTTAGAAATCGATTTCATTATTGTCTTTGAAGCTTGAAATCGATTTCACACTTGATTGGAAAGCAACAATCGATTGATGACTTTGTTTCTTAAAGCCAACAATCGATTCTTCTCTTATTTCATTAAAGCACACAATCGATTCTTCTCTCTTAAAGCACTAAATCGATTCCTCACTTGTTCCCACAAGCAAGAAATCGATTTCCAACTTATTACCTTAGAAGCAATCAATCGATCATTCACTTATCAAAATAGAGTTACAATTTGCTTCAACGGTCATATTTTTACAAACTCTATAAATAGGATTTAGGGCTTCACAGATCATTACAACCAACCAACACATAACAAAGAACAAATCAAATCCTATTACACAATCACACTTGCTCTTCACTTTGTTCCTATCAATTTGAGTGATCTCTCTCGAGGTTAGGTTGGAGAACTTCAATTTGTTGTATTCACCTATCTTAGAGGTATTGCTATTTTTCTTGTAATTTGATTTTTCTTGTAATTGGTTTTTCTAGAGAGTGAGGAATCTCTCTAGGGTTTTGATTGCAACAAGGGTGGGGTATCTCTTGTTTGTAAATTGGTTGTATTAGAGAGTAGGGTATCTCTCTAGGGTGTTTGATTGTAACAAGGGTGGGGTATCTCTTGTTTGTCAATTGTAATTGTTTTGAGGGCTCTTGCACAAAGGTGGGGATCCTAAGTGTGAAGAGTGCTGAGTTTTGTAAGGGTTTCAAAGCACCCGTTTTAAGCTTTGTTTGATAGTGAAAATCTCACAAAGGGTTTGTGAGGACTGGAGTAGGTCACTAGGAGGTGGCTGAACCAAGTATAAATATCTTGTGTTCTTTCTTTGTTTATATTTCTAATTCGTTCATTTCATAAAACTGCTTTGAAAATTAATCTAAGTCATTAAAAGGAAAAAAGTTTTTAAAGTCTCAATTCACCCCTCTTGAGGATGAAGCCACTTGGTAACTGAATCGCTTACGATGAAATCTTGAATGGGGCTCATGTTTCTCGAGAATATTTCCGTGGGCCAATTTGATGAAATAGTCGGGAATATCGTGGCTGCGAACCATGTGACTTTTCGATGTGAGCTTCCCCGAGAAGGAAGGAAACACAACCAAGCCCTACACATCTCTCGTTAAATGTGGGGATTTCGTGCTAGCTCGTGTTACGATTGATAATGGTTCTTCTCAAAGCGTGATGCCAAGGTCCACTTGTGTGAGCAAGTTGGATGTGGATTGCTCTTTCATGAAGCCTAGCTCGACATTGGTGAGGCGTTTGATGGATCAAAGAAAGAGGTAATAGGGAGATGGAGTTCCCATTCGAGATAGGTCTGAGACATTACGTGTTAACTTTCAAATCATGGACATCTCCTCGTCAAATGCACCGGTACGCGCTCGGAAGGCCATGGATTCATATGGCGGGAGCCGTTCCTTCCTCTTTGCATCAGAGAGTCAAGTTTGTGGTCGATGATAAAATTGTGGTAGTGTTCGGAGAGGAAGAGATGTTAGTTAACAAACCTTCTCCTTTCCGCTATGTGGGAAGTACCAAGAGTCCTCGAAACTTCTTTCCAATCTCTCGAGATTGCCAATGTTGTGTTTGGAGGGAGCGGATTGTCGTCGCCTGTGATAAAGTTGTCGAAAGATGAAGAGATGGTTGCAAGGATTATGATGGGTCAGGGATACCAGCCGGGACGTGGTTTGGGAAAAGTAGGACAAGGAATTCGGCTCTGTCGGTGAAAGAAAACAAGGGTCGTTATGGGTTGGGATACCACCCAGTGAGGTTTGAAAGGAAGAAGTTGGTGAAGAGAGAAGAGGTGAGTGGTTGGCCAAGCTGAGAGGCCAGGACCCACGGTCAAAGAGGATCCCCATCTGTGACATCCGTCAGAGCTTCAAAAGTGCAGGGTTACTAGACCCAGATCAAATTATCTTTGTTGAGGATGGTTTAAAGGATGAAGAGGCGGTACAGCTTAGTCCGTCGTTGCCTTGCTAATGAAGAGCTCAAAAATTGGGAAAGGTGTCGACTTGCCCATCACTTTTAGTTCAAAGTAATGTTTGTAATGCAATCCTTTGGCTCTGCCCGAGGCCTCGGATAGTTTGTTAGGGCATGCATGTTTTTATTTTCAATGACACCATCATCAATAAAAGCGTTTGTTTTGAATTCCATCAATAAAATCTCTTTTCTTCATTCATCTTGTCTCTCTTTTCGCTTTATTTTGTCTGTTTCGCTTTTCATTCTACTTTCTGCTTCCACGAATGCAGATCAAAAGTAATTATCTCTGAAAATAACAGTGCCAATGAATCCTATTATGACTTTGATCACCCAATTAACCAAATGAAGGGGTGTTGAGGAATTGGGAAACTCCTCCGAATTGATGAGACTAATAGAGCGGGGAAGAAAAGATCATTCAGCCTCATGGAGAGTCGATTGAGATAATCAACTTGGAGTACGAGAAGAGGATAAAAGAGAGGTTAAGGTCGAGTGATGCGCCATGGAAGGTAGTGAACGCAAAAGGCTAATCCAACTCTTGCATGATTACGCTGATGTCTTTGCGTGGTCATACAAAGATATGCCAGGGCTAGATACCGACATTGTTGAACACAGGTTGCCAGTGAAGCCAGGGTGTCCACCGGTCAAACAGAAATTGAGAAGAATGAAACCTGAGATGTCATTGAAAATCAGGGACGAGGTAAAAAAGCAGTTTGATGCGGGGTTTCTAGCAGTGGCCAAGTATCCACAATGGGTAGCAAATATCGTCCCACTGTTCGAAAAAAAAGATGGCAAGGTCGGGATGTGTGTCGACATGAGGATCTGAACAGAGCTAGCCCCAAAGATGACTTCCCTCTGCCCCATATTGATATTCTGGTAGACAGTACAGCCCAACATTCTTTATTCTCCTTCATGGATGGATATTCAGGGTACAATCAGATAAAAATGGCTCGAGGAAGATATGGAAAACCACCTTCATAACTCTCTGCGGGAGCGTTCGCTACAAAGTGATGCCTTTTGGACTCAAGAATCTTTGGTGCGACTTATCGAGAGAGCAATGGTGACATTATTCCACGACATGATGCACAAGGAAATTGAGGTGTATGTAGATGATATGATTGCAAAATCCAAGGCGATGAGGGCACATTGTTAATCTGCAAAAACTCTTGACGTCTACGGAAGTTCAAGCTCGAGTTAAACCAGTGAAATGCACCTTCGGTGTGAGATCAGGAAAGTTACTAGGATTTATCGTCGATCGAAAGGGATAGAGTCGATCCGAGATAAAGTCAAAGCAATCCTTGAAATGCGGCACCAAAGCGAAAAAGAGGTGCGTGGTTTCCTTGGGAGACCGAACTACATCTCAAGGTTCATATCCCGATTAAGCAGACACTGCGAGCCTCTCTTTAAGTTGTTGTGCAAGAATCAAAAACTAGAGTGGAGCGATGATTGCCAAAGAGCCTTTGACAGGATTAAAGATTATCTTCAGAACCCACCAATTCTGATGCCGGCGGTGTCCGGAAGACCCCTTATCCTGTACCTAACCGTGTTGGACAATTCGATAGGATGTGTGTTGGGGCGACATGATGAATCGGGAAAGAAAGAGCATGCTATATACTACTTGAGCAAAAATTCACTAAGCGTGAGGCGAGATATTCAATGCTAGAAAAGACTTGTTGTGCTTTAGCATGGGCCGCTCGTCGTTTAAGGCGATACATCTTTGAGTCATACAACTGGTTGGTATCTAAAATGGATCCAATCAAGTACATTTTTGAAAAGCCAGCACTCACAGGACGGATCGCTCGTTGGCAGATGTTATTATCAGAGTATGATATCATGTATGTCACGCAGAAAGCAGTCAAGGGCAGTGCACTTGCCGAGTACTTAGCATGTCAGCCGATTCCAGACTACCAACCAATGCGGCATGATTTTCCTGATGAAGATATCATGGCAGCGCTTTCGACGAGGAAGTCCCAAGAAAGTGAAAGGTGGAGAATGATATTCGATGGTGCGTCAAATGTATGGGGGCATGGGGCAGGCGCTGTGTTGATATCTCCTGACAACCGCTTCATTCCTGTCACTGCAAGACTAAGCTTCTATGTCACAAACAACATAGCTGAATATGAAGCGTGCATTTTGGGTATTCAAGCAGCCTTAGAATGGAAAGTTAAAAGGCTAGATGTGTATGGGGATTCAGCCTTGGTTATTCATCAAGTAAGAGGCGATTGGGAGACCAGAGATCCCAAACTGATTCCTTATTGTGATTATGTGCAAGAGTTGATGGAGTCTTTCGACGAGATCACCTTCAAGCATATCCCTCGAGATGAAAACCAGTTGGCTGATGCATTGGCAACACTTATCTTCCATGTTCAATGTTGCACCGTGACAAGAGCTTGACCAATATCGAATTCAAGAGACCGCGGAGCCTCCTGCGCATCACTACTCGCACGGCCCAATAGATGGAGAGCCCGGATGAGAAGCCTTCGTATCATGACATCAAGCAATACATCATCAACAGAGAATACCCTCCGGGGCATCCGAAAATGACAAAAAAACTCTTGAAGGTTGTCGAGGAATTTCTTTTCGAGTGGTGAGGTCCTTTATAAAAGAAACTATGATATGGTTCTCCTAAGGTGTGTTGCAAAGAAGAAATTGAAAGAATCATGAGAGATGTGCACGAAGGTTCGCTTTGGTACCCACTCAAGTGGACACACCATGGCTAGAAAGATTTTGAGAGCCGGCTATTCTTGGTTGCAAATGGAGTCCGATTGCTACTGGTTTTGTGAGAAAGTGCCACAAGTGCGGATCTATGCCGATCACATTCATGTACCGCTGCTAAATTGAATGTCTTGACCGCGTCTTGGCGTTCTCAATGTGGGGCATGGGCGTCATAGGACCAATTGAACCCAAAGCATCAAATGGGCATCGTTTCATCACCGTCGCCATTGACTATTTCACAAAGTGGGTTGAAGCGCCTCATATTCAAGTATAACCGACTCGATGGTTGCTAAGTTTGTCAAGAAAGATCGATTTGCCGCTATGGTTTTCCCAACAAGATCATCACCGATAATGGCAAGCAACTTGAGCAAGCAGAATGATGAAGGACACATGCTTGTAGAGTTCAAGATTCAAACATCACAATTCATCCCCGCATCGTCCCAAGATGAATGGGGGGCGGTTGAAGCGCCAACAAGAATATCAAGAAAATAGTGCGAGAAAATGGTGGTAACCTACAAGGATTGGCATGAAATGCTTCCTTTCGCCTTGCATGGCTATCGTACCTCGATGACATTACATCGACCAGGGCAACCCCTTTCTCTCTCCGTATATGGGTCGGGAAGCGGTGCTTCCCATTGAGGTTGAAATACCCTCCTGCGGGTACTAATGGAAACCAAGTTGGAAGAAGCGAGTGGAGTGCGGGCTCGTGCGGATCGGCCTAAATCTCATTGAGGAGAAAAGAATTGCAGCCTTGTGTCATGGGCAAATGTGTCGTGAGAGGATGAAAAGCGCCTTTGACAAGAAGGTTCGCCCCAGAGAGTTCAATGAGGAGATCTAGTACTCAAGAAGATTCTCGCTATTCGGAGGGATCCCCGTGGGAAGTTGATAACTCATATTTATATGAGTTATTTATACCTCTAATCATTAAATTAAGTAAGTTCTCAAGTAATATTAGTATAGTATTTATTGCATTTCTATTAATATTAGGATAGGAAAGGCTAAACATTTGCTTTTGCTATGAAATTGGCACATTTGGTGCCCTTGTGATTATTTTGATGTATCTTGTGAAGTAGTGCGGTGTTTAGCGCTATAGCTGCCTAACGCTATAACGTCAAGAGGCGTATGATTGAGCATCTAAAGGAAAAGTGAAATTTTGGCGCCAAGCTCATTAATCCATGTTCCATATCTTGTGTCCACAGACTTGGCCGACATGTGCGGATTTTATTGGATTTGTGTGGACACTTGTCATTGCATGAATAAAGGAATAGTGGAGTTGGTGAAAAAGTAAACATCACCTTTCTTGACTTTTGGAGGGGAGGTGTACCTCAATGCTAGATATACTAGAGATGCTAATTTCCCCTCATCATACCTTAGACTTCCCAACGAAGATAGAGAGAGTATTGGTAGAGAGAGAAAGTGTGACACTTCTTCTTCTCCATTGATACACCTTAGAAGCTTTTGCTATTTTACTTTCTTCTTTTGTATTTTTCTGTACTTTTTCTCATGGTGTAAGGCTGATGATGAGCCATCTTAGCGTGGATGATTAGGGAACTTCAAGCTTGTAGCTTTTGCACTTGTATTTTCCTTCTTACCTACGGTAATACAAGTAGTTTTATTTGTGTTATTTTGATGTTGCTCAACATGAGCTAAACTCTTTGAGTTGGGTTGCTATAGCTTGTAATGAACCATTAATGCTTCGTATATAATTTCTCACGTTTTGTGTTTTAATCCTTGTGTGATAATTCTTCCAAACTTGTTTTATATTTGGCCACATAAAACTAGTACCTCTGTGGATTCAGACATGAACCATAGAGAGAACTCAAGGATTAATATAAATGATAAGGTTGGTTGAAGACATTTAATCAATTTTTGCTTCCTCTAGACATAGAAGTTGCAATAGTTTATAAAGCATGAGTGTGGGATCTTGATTATAGGGGTGAACCTATTTAGAACCTAGACATAGGCATCTTGTAGTGAAACCACGGCGCGCTAGTGATTGAAAGGCACAAAATATTTGCAACAGCGCTTAACGCTATAGCGTGTGACGTTATAGCGTCTTGTTTCTGGGAATTTACATAGTGAAAGCAATCCAACTTATTTCTCTTATATTTTAACTCACCGTTAACTTGTTACTTTTATAACCTTTGTTCAACTGTACTTTGTTACCCAAACTATTTGCTACTTGTTCCTCTAAAGTGTAATTCCTTTTAAACTCTAAAATTAATACCAATCCTCGTGGGAGCGATCTTTACTTATCATTATATTACTTGTTGCGATTGTGTACACTTGCACATCACCTTTTCGCACAACAAGTTTTTTTGGCGCCGTTTTAGGGATTGCATTTAATTTTTATTGTTTAAGAAATTATTACATCCTTAGGGAGGTTTTACCTTGGCAATTTTTCGTGTTGTGTTACGGGAAGTGCTATAGCGTCGATGCTATAGCGTATGCCCTGATCGAACCACCCACTTTTGAGTTTGATCCGAACCGGAGAGAAGATTCGAGAAGGTTAAGACGCCAACAAAGGTTACAAAGAAATCGGGCTAACTATGTCCGATCACTCATCATCTTGGTAGAGGCACACTTGGGGAAGAACTCCTCGCTGTGATTGGAGGAAGAGGTCCAAGAGGTGGAAGGCAAGGTCCTTTTACCCATGCGAAGTTGATAATGAATCCGCATGCAGACGCATTCATTAACCAAGGACTGATCAAATGGTGAATGACGAGAGACAGGCCAATGAGAGATTATCTTTCGTGTTTGATCCACATTCCATGGAAACAAGTATCACTAGGCCTGTTGTGACTGCTACTCATTTTGAGTTCAAGCCTATGATGTTCCAAATGCTCCAAACAACTGGACAATTTGGAGGTTCCACTCAAGAAGATCCTTTTGCCCATCTGAGAAACTTTCTAGAAGTGTGCAGTAATTTCATTATCCCAGGGGTGAGTGAGGATGCATTCAGGCTTAAATTGTTTCCTTATTCTTTAAAAGACAGAGCAAAAGCTTGGTTGAATTCCTTGGAGTCTAATTCTATCACTACTTGGGAAGACATGACAAAGAAATTTCTGGAGAAGTATTTCCCACCAAACAAAAATGCAAGGATGAGAAATGACATCACATCCTTCAAGCAAAAAGAGGTGAATCATTACATGAGGCTTGGGAAAGGTGGAAGGAGTTGCTTAGGAAGTGTCCACATCATGGAATTCCTATTGTAATTCAAATGGAGACTTTTATAATGGGCTAGAGGCACCTACTAGGTCCATGTTGGATGCCTCATCTGGAGGTGTAATTCTGAACTCATCATATAATGATGCTTGTGAGCTTATAGAGCGCATTGCCATTAATGTGACTCTTCATGGCCTCTTGAAAGGTTGAATTCTACAAGGAAAGTAGTGGGGTTCATGAAGTGAGTGAGGTTTCTCGCTCTCTCGGCCCGGTGGCTACTCGACTAATATGATTAAGGAGTGAACATCGCCAACGCTATAGCATCTCGATGCTATAGCGCTCAAAGATCTACTACAAAGCAGGCTATTGAACAAGCTCCACTGGAGAAGCAAGTTGTGTATATTGTGGAGGGCTCATCTCGTATGAAGAATGTACAACTAACCCGCTTCATTAACTATGTGGGATACAACAAGGGCAACAACCCTTACTCTAACACATACAACCCAGGTTGGAGGAATCATCCTAACTTCAGGTGGGGGGGAGGAAGTAATGCTAACACAAGCACAAATGCTCCTGCTATTCCTCCTGGATTCCCAAGACAACAACAACAGCAACCTCCTAGACAAAATGCTCCTGCTCCTCCTATGGACAATTCAATGGAGTCTCTGCTAAGGTCATTCATCAGTGATTGTAAAACAACAATGCAGACTCATGAAGCATCAATCAAGACTCTGGAGAATCAAGTGGGACAGATTGCATCTGCTCTCACACAAAGGCAGAATGGTGGACTTTCTTCCACTACTGAACCTTCTCCATCTCATGCACCAGGCAAGGAGCATGTGAAAGCAATAACCACTAGAAGTGGTAAAGAGGTAACTTCGGCATCCAAGAATTTAGAGTCAAGTGTTGCTGGAAATGAAAAGAATTTTCCAGACGTTATAGCACCTGACGCTATAGCGTCAAATGCAAACAGAACACCTGAACCTAAATTGGTGCACGAATATCTGCTCCCCCTTACCCTCAAAGGTTAAAAAGGCACATGAGGACAAACAATTTAATAAATTTCTTGAGGTGTTAAAACAATTGCACATTAATGTTCCTCTAGTTGAGGCATTACAACAAATGCCCAACTATGCCAAATTTATGAAAGATGTTTTGACAAAGAAAAGAAGGTTGGGAGAATTTGAAAGCTGTGGCAATGACGGGGGAATGGCATGTTGATGCAAAATAAACTCCCAGAAAATTAAAAGACCACTGGTAGCTTCACAATACCTGTTCCATTGGAAATTTTTATTCAGTCGTGCTTTATGTGACTTAGGGGCAAGTATCAACTTAATGCCTAAGTCCATTTACACACAATTGGGTATAGGAACCGCGAGCCTACTTCTGTAAGCCTCGGTTAGGTGATAGGTCACTTGCCTATCCCGAAGGAATCTTTGGAGGATGTTTTAATTAAGGTAGATAAATTTGTTTTTTCTGTTGACTTTGTTATTCTAGATTTTGAAGCGGATGCAGAGGTACCTATCATTTTAGGTAGACCCTTCTTGGCTGGGGAGGAAGACACTCATAGATGTTCAAAAGGAGAATTGACAATGAGGGTTAACGACCAAGAAGTGAAGATCAATGTTCGAATGCATTAAAACTTCCGGATGTCAATATTTGAAGAGTGTTCCTTTGTGGTTTCTCTTGACCAAGTGGTTCAAAAACATTTTCAAAAATCTAACAACCACTTGGGAAAGGTGCTAAACAACACTGAGGAACATGAATTGTTGAAAGAAGAAGAATTTCAAGAAGGCAAGCAAGTTGTGAATGAGGTTTGGGCTAGGAGATATGAGTCACTAGAGCAAGAAAATTCAAACCTCAAGAAGAGTGTTCCTTCTATTATTCAACCACACGATCTAGAGTTGAAAGAGTTACCCAAGCACACCAAGTATGCATATACGGGGAAAATGAGACTTTACTGTCATCATTTCTCGCTAGTTTGAACCAAAACCAAGAGGTGGAGCTCATTACAACTCTGAAGAGGCACAAAAGGCAATAGGTTGGCAAATGTCGATATACATGGGATAAGTCCTACAATCTGCATGCACAGGATTGTGTTAGAGGAAAATGCTAAACATAGCATTGAAGGTCAAAGAAGGCTTAATCCCATAATGAAGGAAGTGGTGAAGAAGGAAATCCTCAAGTGGTTAGATGCGGGGATTGTGTATCCTATTTACGGCGAGTGCATGGGTTAGCCACAGTGCAATGTGTTCTCAAAAGTGGTGGTGTCCTTTGTGATCACAAATGACAAAAATGAGTTGATTCCCACAAGCAGTGGTGGTTGGAGGATTTGCATGGACTCTGAGGAAATTGAACAAGGCCACAAAGAAAGACCATTTCCTCTTCCCTTTATTGACCAAATGTTGGACAGACTTCTTTGGTAAGGACTATTCTTTGCTTTCTTGATGGCTATTCGGCTATAACCAAATAGCAATAGTTCACGAAGACCAACAAAGACCACATTCACATGTCCTTATGGCACATTTGCTTTTAGGAGAATGCCCTTTGGACTGTGTAATGCCCCTGCAACTTTCCAGAGATGTATGATGTCCATATTCTCTGACTTCATTGAAAAATCTATGGAGGTTTTTATGGATGACTTCTCTGTGTTTGGGGATAGCTTTCAGAAGTGTTTGGATAACTTGGAAGAGATCTTGATAAGATGTGAAGAGACAAATCTTGTGCTCAATTGGGAGAAATGTCACTTCATGGTGCAAGAAGGAATTGTACTAGGGCATAGGATCTCCAAGAAAGGCTTAGAGGTGGATAGGGCCAAGATTGAAGTCATTGAAAAATTGCCACCCCCCTCAAGTGTCAAAGGTATAAGAAGTTTCCTTGGGCATCTTTGGTTTCTACGGGGAGATTCATTAAAGACTTCTCAAAGATCTCAAAACCTCTATGTCAACTCCTTGACATGACACCACTTTCAACTTTGATGATGCATGCCTTGAAGCCTTCGAAGTTAAAGAAAGCTCGATTCGCACCTATCATTGTCGCGCCTACGATTGGAGTAAACCATTCGAGCTCATGTGTGATGCAAGTGACTATGCTGTGGGAGCTGTGCTTGGGCAAAGGTATGATAAAATTTTCCATTCCATTTACTATGCAAGCAAAACACTTATTGAAGCACAGTTAAATTACACAGTTACTGAAAAAGAGCTATTAGCTGTGGTTTTTGCCTTTGATAAATTTAGATCATACTTGGTTGGCACAAAAGTAATTGTTTTTACAGACCATTCAGCCATCAAGTATTTGATCTCTAAGAAAGATGCAAAACCAAGGCTAATAAGATGGGTTCTCCTCCTCCAAGAATTTGACTTGGAAATTCATGATAAAAAGGGGGTGGAGAACCAAGTTGCTGACCATTTGTCTAGACTTGAAGGAGACAATGCAGTTCCGAACAGGGGAGAGATCAAAGAAATCTTCCCAGATGAGAAGTTGTTGGCAGTAGCAGTGAAAAAGTGTAACGCTATAGCGGTTGCCGCTATAACGCCAGACGCTATAGCGTCTGAAGACACTGCTCCATGGTTTGCTGATATCGTGAATAACTTGGTAAGCAGAATTGTGCCTGCAGATCTGAATTATCAACAAAGAAAAAGGTTTTTCCATGTAGTGAAAGACTATTATTGGGATGAACCTTTTCTCTACAAGAAGTGCCAAGATCAAGTGATAAGAAGGTGCCTTGCAGAGGAAGAACAACCTCAAGTGTTAGAGCATTGTCATGCTTCACCATGTGGTGGACACTTTGGAGGAACTAGAGCATTTGCAAAGTCTTTGCGCAATGTGGGTATTCTTGGCCTACATTATTCAAGGATGCTCAAGAATGGGTAAAGAGGTGTGCAAGGTGTCAAAGGGTGGGAACATTTCAAACAAGCATGAAATGCCTTAACCAACATCTTAGAGATTGAACTCTTTGATGTATGGGGCATGGATTTTATGGGTCCCTTTCCTCCTTCTCATGGTAATTTGTATATACTGGTGGCTGTGGATTATGTTTCCAAATGGGTTGAAGCTGTGGCTCTTCCCAACAATGATGCCAAGTCAGTCAGCAAGTTTCTGCAGAAGAACATATTCACCGGATATGGTACACCAAGAGCAATTATCGGTGATGAGGTTCTCACTTTTGTAACAAGTTGATTGAGTCTCTATTGGGAAAATATGGAGTGAGGCACAAAATTGCCCTTTGCATACCACCCACAAACAAATGGGCAAGCTGAATTGTCCAATAGAGAAATCAAAAGGATGCTTGAAAAAATGGTGGGACCTTCAAGAAAGGATTGGTCAATCCATCGGATGATGCATTATGGGCTTACTGGGGATGACCTTCAAGACACCTCTGGGAATGTCTCCATACGGACTTGTGTTTGGGAAAGCATGTCACCTCCCTATTGAGTTGCAACACAAAGCTCATTGGGCCATAAAAAGCTCAACTTTGATTGTGATAGAGGCGAGGCAAGGCTAGGCTCTGCAATTAAATGAACTTGATGAGATTAGGCATCTTTGCTTATGAGAGTTCAGCCATTTACAAAGAAAAAAACAAAGATGTGGCATGTGGGAAGATCTGAGCAGTAGAGTCGATTGAAGGAGGCCAAGTGCTCCTTTTCAATTCTAGATTAAAATTGTTTCTGGCAAGCTTAAATCAAGGTGGTGCCGCCCTTTTAATTTAGTCAAGGTCTATCCCTATGGTGCGGTGGATTTATTTGATCAAGCAACCAACACCACTTTCAAGGTGAATGGACAGAGAGTAAAACAATACCATGGTGACACAACGTGATGAGGACAAGACCTCAATTGATCTTCAAGATCCCTAACATCAAATGAAGAAGTCGGTGATGACTCTTAAAACAAGCGCTCTTGGGAGGCACCCCAAGATTTTAATTAACATTTCTGTTTATTTTATTTTCTTTTGCGGAGGAAAATTTTGTGTTGAGGAATTTGGGAATTTGAAGGCTGAAGTGTGATGTTGACGCTATAAGCGTCAAGAGGAGGTGGTAGCAAGAAGAATCAATTTTTTTATTTCAAAGTATGGGGACAGTTATAATGACGTGGCACGCGCGCCTGTGTGCACTTCAACCGCTGCGTCCTATGCGCCCACGTGTGGATCGCCCGATCACTTGATCCACTCCACCCATCAACAAGCGGTCAAATCATTCAATTCCCATAACCTCTCACTCAACCACTCCTCCTCCTCTTTCTCCTTTCTAACCGTTGAATCTCTTTCTCTTTCCCTAACCCCATTCTTCCTGTTCTGGGTGTATCGGCAATTATGAGGGCGCCAACAGACAATTGGACTGCGGCCCGACCCATCACGATCGGCCTGACCAACATTTGCTTGGAGCGCAATTCGCCGGCGAAATTTCGCATAACGGTCGGATATCGCGTGTATATATCGCCATTCGCACATGGCATCAGCACGTTCTCTAACCTTGTGCTATCTGCGGCGACCTCTCACTAGATCGTCGGAGTGTCTTTGCGAGTACCACCCGAGGTGCTCAACGCGTGAAGCGGGACCAGGTCCTTTCACCTATTCAACGGCCGGCCCATAGGCGAATCAATCAACACTTCAACACTTCATTGGTCAAGGTACGATCAATTGGCGACCACGGTGGGAGCCGTGGCGCTATCCTACCTCTTTCATGGCTCCACGCCGACCGCCCGGACGCGGCCGCCGACTCAATCCCTCCGGCGAGAATCGACCCAGCAGAGACCGAGGGCGTGGGCGTCACGTCCCACGAATCTCAAGGCCTTCCAGCGACAGAACCTTCGGTGCACAGCGGCCGTGGGACCGTCCTCCAGCCAGATCCATCCGGCCGTTCTCGAGACCTACCGCCCGAGTGGTTGAGGCGGGCATTGAGAACCTCTACGGATCATGTCACTCGAAGCCGTTTTGCGGCTCCGCAAAACAAAAATCAAGTGATCATGAGGCGAGAGGCGCCATCTCTCTCGATCTGAGAGAGGTTCGATTCAGACGCCACGCGCGAAGACGGAGAACATACGCTTCGCCGCCGGCGGCGCGAAGACACCGCTCCCTCCTCGAAGGAGCATTTCTCGCCGAAAGCACTACTCATCGCTCCCGGCAAGAAGAAGCGGCACACAGGTCGCCCCGGTAGAAGCAGCAGCGACGCGCGTTCGATGTCCGATGACTATGAAGATTCTAGCTACCGTCCGACACACGTCGCTCGCCCACAGATACTCCTCTAATGAGTCGTCCGGGTCACGTCGGTCGAGAAGCAGATCTTGGGATTCGTGAAGAATTTGGAAGATTACGAAATGGAAGAATTAGGGGCGTTTCGCATCGGCCCGGGAGAGGCCAAAGCGGCGACCGGAAGGCCTCCTCGGCTTCCACCAGTGGCCCATCTCGGAGGATTCTATGGAATGCCGGCAACGCGAGGCATGCCTCGCGATACAACCCTTTGGGTCGAGCGGCATTGAGAATGAGACGAGCACGCCCGTTCTCAGGGAGATCGGGCGTTACAAAATTCCGAGAGACCTCAAGCCGCCCAATCTCAACAAGTTTGGCGGCCGAGGAGAGATCGACAAGCATCTCCGTTACTTCAACAATTACTTCTTTGCTATAGGGAATTGGGACCGACCATGAAATGCGAGCTCTTTCCCCGATCTACGGGCGGCCGAGCATTGGAATGGTGGGAGTCTCGCGACCCAATTCCATCTCCTCTGGGACGACTGATCGAATTTTCTTGTCTCACTACTGCGCCAACCGGTGCCAATACCGATACGAGGAATACTTGGACTCTGTCGTTCAAGGTGAGAATGAGACGTTGAGACAGTATATCGACCGGTTCAATACTGAAGCCGAGTCTGTTCGTGACTTGTCAGATAAGGACAAGTTGAAATATCTGAGCGTGGCATTCGCCAGGACCACAGGTTCGTAGAAAAATTCACACGAATCATTACCAAGATCTCGTCACTTCTTGCGAGGCTAACGTCCACATGCAGTATGAAGAAACTCTGGCAGCAAGAAGGGCCGTCCGTGCACGACCTAAAGAAGAAAACAGTAAGCCGGCCAAAGGGCATGAAGGTCGCCGCGACAATCGGCCTGACTTTCGAGATAAGACGTTCGATCATCGCACTCGGCTAAACGCCTCTATTGCACGCAGATCTATAGCGAGTGCCAAAACAATGAATTTGTGGGGGGTAAGCGGCCCGATCCACTCGCGTGCTCAAGAGGGGGCACGGCCAGGCTAAAAGAGATCTGCCGTTACCACAAAAGCAAGGGTCATGATACTAACGATCGTGTGGCCCTCAAAGATGATATTGAAGAGCTCATTCGAAAGGAAAGTTGGGAAAGTATGAGGTAGGAGGAAGGCGACCGACCTCAAGAGAAGCGAGAAAGAAGTCGATCAGCGACAGAGGAAGGCGCTCTAGTCGTTTCAAGCGTCCAAGAGAAAGACCGGGTCGAAGATCGAGGAGCCCCGCGGTCCGCAGGTCGCAGCGTTGCTATGGTCATCCACGGTGGCAACCTCGGGACCGTAGAGAATCAAAGAAAGCCACCAAAAGAAGTGGGACGAGCTCTCGATGGTCGGTTCAACATCAGCGACCCCACCGGTCTCGAAACAGACCCATCTCATTTGGAGAACGACACGCACGATGGCGTGCCAAACAATTATGTTCCGTTGGTAATCAGGCGATCATGGCCAATATCGAAGTTCAAAGAATCACGAGTCGACTGGGGTAGCTCGGCCGACATCATGTTTGAAGGCTTAATTGACAAGATCAAGGTTGGCCGAGCGAGGTAATTCCCGAGCCGAGCCAACACCCCTTGACGGGCTTCAATGGAGCGGTCACCTACCCATTGGGAACGATCGAACTCATGGTCACATTTGGTGGCGACACCGAGATAGCACTTTATGCGGGGCGGTCCGCACGGCGTTCCTCGTACTCCCCCTCAAATCATGCTATCGGTGCATCATTGGTAGGCCGACCACTGGGCAAGCTAGAGGCCGTGGTATCAACGATACACACGAAGATGAAATTCTACAAAGAAAGACGACCGGTGTAGTTACCACTGGCGGCCGACCTTGAGGTCGCAAGACGAAGCCACGACTGTACCCGACAAATTTGTGATGGGGTAGACCTTGGCCCAAATGTTCGGCTGCTTTGGTGATGGCCATCAAGTCAATGCCACCGATCACGGATGCTCGGTGCCACGTTTGAATGTAATGAACAATTTGAGTGTAATGAATGGCCAGACCTATGAATGAAAAGCGCGTGCAGCGCTCTTTTTCCCATCGGGTTTTTACAGAGGCGACCTTTAGAAACATGGTGTTCTTTACTTTCTCGCAAGAATGTATGACCGGTCGCTCAAGATCGGCGCATGGCGAAGGAAGCGATCGAAGATTATCAACTTGGTCAAACATAAGCGGATCGCGAAGCAATCTAGACCGAAGCGACCATCGAAATGGTCCCAATCGAGCGCCATCGAAATGGCCCGGCGGTCGAAGGACCCACAAACGAGTAGCCCCGAGCGGTCTACAATCGAGAGATCATCGAAATGATCCCGGTTGCCATCGAAATGGCCCGACAACCTTAGATCGTCGAAACAATCTAAATCGGCGACCGTCGAAGCGGTCCCAACCGAAAGTGCCATCGAAATGGCCCGAGGTTAAAACCCGCAAACCTTAGGTCGTCGAAACGATCCGAATCGAAGCGACCGTCGAATCGGTCCCAACCGAGCGCCATCGAAAATGGCCCAACAACGCTTAGGTCGTCGAAACGATCTACATCGAGCGCCAATCGAAAATGGCCCAAAGGTTAAGTAATAACCCATCGCGGTAGGTCGTCGAAACGATCTACCTTAAATGCCATCGAAAGGGCTCGATTGAAGGTCGCCGAGCGATCGAGGCCCGTTGGGATATTAACTTACCGAGAAAATGGATGCTTTCGGAAGTAAGCGCGAATGACGCACGAAACGGCCTTAAAGCTCAAAGACTTAGAGAAAAATAAACATACAAGCGCGCGCAAAGAAAGCGATCAAAAGCAGCGCTATCAAAGTAGTAGCCAGAAGCAACGCGAAGCGCCCACAAGTTCGAAATGAATAAGGCGAATAAATGCAAGAAATGCGCAGACATAGCGATATAAATTTGAAGCAGGCGTAATTAAAGGCAAACGAAATTGTCATTACAAAGCGAGGGACGCCTTGATCGATGCCGAGCGTCCACAAATCAAAATCGCACGGCGAGAAATTGTTGTGCCCGAAGGCAAGTTAAAGCGGTTACAAAATTTACACCGCTCGCAGCGGGCTTTAAAAGAGAATGGTGGTCGGGCGAATGGCGTTGCCTTGCTCGTCGACTTGCGCAGCAACATGATCTTGTTGTTATCGACATAAGGCGTAGGCTTCGATCATCTTGTCATCAAAATTGATCTGCGGTCGGTATTCAATACACTTTGCCCGAGAGCATTGAAAAAGCGCTCAATTGCAGCCTCGACGGCCCGGCCAGGCTTTCGGATCGTTCCCTCCGGCTCGGCCTTATCGGCGCCTGAGCGGACCTCTCTCTTGGCGTAGCATCAAGATCGCCCTTCAAAGTTGCGACACGAGAAGCAAGCTCCTTGTTCCTCTTTGCGGCTTGGCGGTCTTCCCTCCCCGTTTGAGGCCTCCTTCTTCATTTGGAGGAGCTTGTCATACTTTAGCTGCGCCTCGGCTAAAGCCTTGTCCTTCCCCGCAAAATTCGGGTCGAAGGATTTATTAGTCGCTCGAACAAAGGTAAATGAAAAGTACAAGACTAAGAAGATAAAATTACCATCGATTCGGCCACCGGCTCGGTCATGACTTTATCGACCCCATACATGCAGTGAAGCGCGAGAGCGCCATGGGTTTCTTTGCATCGCTCCCGGATCGGCCGCACCCAAGCTTTGGTGAATGATGGGAACCTCCTCCGTTCTGCAGGGCCGAGACCCGACAATCACGCTTGGCCCGTTTGGGTGAGCGATCGGACCGGGAGGAGGCGGCCAGGGCTGCCACGCTTCTTCCTTGGCTCTTAGGGGTGTGAGGACTTTGGAGGAAGGTTCGGGATTACCCCCGCGAGAAGCGCCCGAGTCCTTAGCCCTCAGCTTCGTGCTTGGGGAGGGCAGGCGGCGGTTCCAGCTTTTTGCGGCCATCCTTTCTGCGAAATAACGAGTCATGAGTTAGAAGAAAAAGAGAAAGTCAACAGCGAGAATATAAGGGCGAAAAAGTTCAAAAGCGAACCAATCTCGGCCTCCGGTTCATAGCCTTTCAGTACAAGACAAAGGAAGCGGCAAGGTATGTCGCCCTTAGGATCTGGGCGCATCATGCCCGCCAGCGACTTTATCATCTCCAAAGTCTCCAGTCGGCCTCTCCCGAGATCTTTCATTGTATAGATGTAATCTCCGGCCGCTGCGAAATGAGCCTCATTCCACATAATAGGGAAGTAAGGGGACCCAGCATCCGTCGGTTGAACCTCACAAAGCGGCCTTGCCGGCCTCTTGATTGGAACGATCCAAAAGTCGCGGCTTTTCGGGCCGCTCCCAACGACTCTGGGCGCTTTGAAAAATCGGTGATGGGTCTTACGCATCTTGAAGGAGACTTGTTCCCTTTTCTCCTTGTTGGCCTTCTCTCTCGAGCCACTCGGCTCGAAGATAGCAAAAAAGCAGCATCATCGATACCGCCGACCCGGTTTGGTCGCAAACACCTCAAAGGTCTTTAAAACGCCCATGCGTTTGGATGAAGCTGTGAAGGCGACCCCGATATGGCGCAAGACGCCGTGGCTGAATTCGGTGAAAGGAGGGGTAATCTTCATCTTCTCGAGCACGAGCCGATACATCGTGAACTTGAAGTTGGCAGAATAAGTCGCGATATCTTCGCCCTCCTTCATGCCTCTTATCCTCCAGCCCGGTGAGTCTTCAAGGAGGCTCCGTAGATCGGGCAAAGCATCGTGACCGACCGTAAGAATGCTCCTGTTAGAGCGAAGAGTCTCCGACACCCAAGACATGTCAGACACCTCCCGAGCTACGTCAGCTTGGACTTCGACCTCAGCTTGAACCTCGGCCGACCCTTCGTTCGACCCTCCGATGTTGGCTTCCAAACCAGAAATATTGACTTCGGGCTGAGCCACCTCTTCTCCTTGGACTTCTTCGGCCTGGCCGCCTTCGGCCTCCACCATCTCCTCGTCCACGACCGGGACGGCACTCTGCGCCTCGTCATCATCAATGATAATCACGCCGGCGTCTTCCCTCTTCTCCTCCACTCGGGATACAACGTCCTCGGGCGGTGGAGAGTTGCTCGGCCGCTTCGGCGAATGGGCGGACACAGGACCGATACTCTTGGAGTGGCCGATCCCCGACCGGAAGAACGAGAACTTCGAGCCCGTCTTTGCTTTCGAGGAAGCTGGCTGGAAGAGCTAGAACTTTTGTCGGCCGAGAGCGACTTGGGCTCGCCCGGCCTCGACATGTATGTGGCGAAAGATTGGGCGGTTT
This sequence comes from Oxytropis ochrocephala, assembly GCA_020916435.1. Lineage (NCBI taxonomy): Eukaryota > Viridiplantae > Streptophyta > Magnoliopsida > Fabales > Fabaceae > Oxytropis > Oxytropis ochrocephala. The sequence continues at coordinate 20,332,295 of CM037088.1, forward strand.
TCAGGGAAGGCAGGCGATTAACTTTGTCAGTGGCATACACAAACACTGTGATAAAGGGATCGAGTCGGTCGATCGAGTAAAGCACTCATGAGAGGGGGCGAGTGGCCATCCTCGACGACACCCCCTATCACGAGGCGTGGAAAAGCACGAAGCACTTTAAAGAAAAAGCTCAAGTTTAAAAGAGTAAAGGGAGCGGTCGGTTCGTACTCTTAGCGGATGTTGAAGATCGGTCGCAAATAGAGTGAAAACGACCGAATGCAAGTCGGCGCGAGCGAGTCGGTCGTTGGCGAGCAAATCTTGAAAGCGTGAGAAATGAATTCAGCAGAAGGGCTATTTATAGTGCGGACTTACGCGCGAAGGGACCGGGATATTTAAAGGTCACAACGCTCCGTCTTCTCACCAATGGTTGTCTCGGGCGACCTCGGAAACACCAAACGTCACGTCTTAAATGTCGGTAAAAACCAACCGTCCACGGCGGCCGCGGCCGATGGTTGACTAGCGGTCGACACCGCCTACGATGAAAGCGAACGGCGCGCGCGTTTCGTCAAGATAACTTCACCCCCAGGGGCATCGATTCAAGCCTCGGCCCGCTCTCTAAGCGACCTAGGCTTGGGGCAACCTTGTTCTGGGTGTATCGCAATTATGAGGATCGCCATCAAAGCAATTGGACTGCGGCCCGACCCATCACGATCGCCCAACACGCGCTTGAGGCGCATTCTCGCCGGCCGAAATTCTCGCATAACGATCGGATATCACTTTGTATATATCGCCATTCGCACATGGCATCGTGCACGTTCTCTAACCTTGTGCTATCTCGCCCGGCGACCTCTCACTAGATCGTCGGAGTGTCTTTGCAGTACCACCCGAGGTGCTCAACGCAGCGTGAAGCAGGACCGGTCCTTTCACCTATTCAACGACCGGCCCATAGACGAATCAATCAACACTTCAACACTTCATTGGTCAAGGTACGATCACTTCCATAACTTCATTCCTTAATCTCTGCAACCGATCTCACATTTCGGTTCACAAATTAGCAAATCTCTTTCATCTCTTTAAAAAAATCTCAAAATGGTGAAGAAACATTCGATTGAAAAGCCCCAGAAAAAAGGCCAAGACCATGAACCCGGTTCCTCAAGAGCCATAGACCCAAAGGGGGCGATCTGCGCGCTTTGGAAGATGAACTTCATCGCAGAAAGGGGTTTCAAACCGAAAAAGCTCTGACGTGTTCACATCCACTTTGTTATAGCGTTAGGGTGGCGAAATTTATCAAGCATAGAGGGGAATTTGTGGTGCCTGCGGTGAGAGAGTTTTACAAAGGAATTCCTCCTCCAAAAGGGGAAAGCCCCAAACCTATTCTATGGTTAGGGGTGAAATGGTTGATTTCACCCAAGTGCCATCAATGACCACTTCAAGTTGGGTTATTCGGAAAGGCCACGGAGAAGAAACGATACGTGGGGATGTGATGAAATGGAGGAGGTTAAGAAGAGGATCTGTGTGGAGGAAGCAACATGGGAGAGGTTTGGCTCGAGTTTAAAGTCAAGAAGGCATTTACGGTGGATGAGGTCGCAATGTGGTTTACTTTCATCGACATTCACTCATGCCTACTTCCCACACAACAAATGTGGAGAAGGACAGTTGATAGTGCTTGATGCCATTACGGAAGGTGAAAGCATAGATGTGGGCAAAATCATTGCAAGAGAAATTGAGAAAAGCGGCTAAAGATCGCGGTAATCTCTACTTTCCTGTTTAATTGCGAGTTGTGCAAGAATTTGAAGTAGAGATTGAAATTCGTGATGAGAGGAGGACTCCTCAAGGAGATATTCTATTGTTTTTAAGCCCGAGGCAAAGAAGTGCTAGCGCTATTTATGGCGGCCCGATGCTATAGCGCTCAATCGGCTTGAAAAGAATCGTGAAACACTGTGTAAGTTTGTCAAAGCTAAGTTTGAATGGGAGAAGGCTGTGCTGGAAAAGCTGTCAAGAGGCAAGGAGTTAATGGAACCCCCTGTGTTCCCAGAGTGGTTAATTGAAGATGAGGGTGTGAAGGAGCCACCCCAACCAAAAGAAAGGGTGAGTAAGAAGGCTGCTACAGACCCAATCAAGAAGAGAGCCAGGAGCCCTGCCTTGAAGAAGGTAAAGAGCCCTGCTAAGAAAAAGCCAAAGGTGAGTAGTGAAGACTCCCTCAACACTGAGGATTTAGAAGAACTCAAAGTGAAGAAGATGAAGAGGAAACAAGGAGGGTGATGAAAGAAGTCAATGATTACGAGAGGAGGAAGAGGATTTCGAGAGTGAAGGGAAGTCTGGTGAAGAGAGCCCAGAAAAGGAGGAAGGGTCAGAAAGTGAAGAATATGAAGAAGTGACTGATGATCCCACACCAAGCCCCACAAGACTACACTCACCACAAATACCCTCACCACAAGCCCAAGAATGACCATTCCCGAAACCCCACAATCCTGAACCAACCATACCTCCACGGAACCAAAGAAAAGAGAACTCACCCTCACCTTTCAAAGCCAAACACCAAACCTAAATGAACTACCACAACCGGAACCATCAGCCCAATCCCCAATTCCCACAAAAGAACAAAGTCCACCACTGTTTCACCACAACATCTGTTTCCCGAGAATCCTGCTGAGAGGCACGCTAGCGCTATAGCTGCTCGAGGCTATAGCGCTGCTGGCTCGATCAAGCCCTGTATCATCTCGTGTCAAGTGGAACAAAGTCTCCTAGGCTTAAAAGAGAGAGCCCAAAGGAGCCCTAAATCAAAACTAACATTATTGCGAGTTACGAGGAAGAAGCTCAAGCTATGGTGAGAGTCCTCCAGGGAGGTAGCCCGAGGCAGTGTGCCATCCGCACTCCAAGAAAGTGAAGGAGAAGCATGTGGCAACAAAAGGCCAACGTATGTATCCGCAAGGAGGAACCCGGGAGCCAAGCCGATCGTGATTGAGGAAGTTGATGAAGAAAGAGTGCGGCAAGAAGCTGTGATGCGGAAAGGAAGTGTCCGAGCAGAGAAGGAGGTCGCTAGCAAGTTAGCGAGAGATGAAGGCGAAAAAAGAAGTCGACTCTGGTGGAAGCGCTATAGCGTCTGAGGCTATAGCGCCTGAGGGAGAGCAAAAGGAAGAGAAGAAGAAGAAAAAGGCTGTAAAGCCTCCTCAGCCATCCCGTGTTAGCTCAAGGGCAGTGCAGTGCGGTTAAGAAGTGAATTTAATTTTTCTGTTTGTATAAGTTTAGGGTTTTGTGAACAAAAATAAATTGTGAAGCGCTATAAGCGTCTGTCTTGCGCGCTTCACAAATGTTTTAAGACTTGCATTACTTTGTTTGTGTGTTAAGTTCAGGCCTCTCCCTAGTTCTTTAAAGAGCAGTGAGGACACTGCTCACTTTTGTTGTGGGGGGAGGACCTAAAGTTGTTAATGTTTTTGTTAATGTTTTTCAAAATGTTCTATTTCAAGTGCCTCATTTTTAAGTATAGTCATTGAATGCGTTCCCTTGGGCTAATTGTAATGATAACTGTGTGAGTGAATAAGAGAGCCGTGCTTTTAGATGAAATCTTTGTTTATTATTGCTCTCACACGTAAATCTCTGTGCTTAAGAAGAAACTTAGCTAGCCAAGGACGATCTGAGGTTTAGGCTAGTCTGAGTTAACCAAGGTGAGATCAAGGCTTGAATAAAAACTTGAAGAGTTGTTGAAGCAAAAGTTTGGGGGTGTTGGGCTATATAAAGGTTAGGTACAAAGGTCTTAGGGTGGTCAGTGACTTAAAAGTTTAATGTAAATATGTTGTAAAGTTGTAGTTACCCAAAACAAAAGCTAGGCTGTCCCAAAGGCAAAGAAAGAGGCAAAGCCTCGTGAAAAAAAAAATAAAAAATAAAAAATAAAAAATAATAATTGCTGAGGAGCCAAGTAATGAGGGGGCTACAGCTAGTAAATCTGTTATCTTTGTCCAAGCGCTATAGCGTCAAACGCTATAGCGTGAGCTGTTTAGATTCAATAAGTTAGGAACACTGACCATAGACTTGACGTGCCTAGTTAAACCCTTTGTCATGCCTGAAAATCCTCATTCCTGTGTGAAAATGTTAATCTAGTCATTGTTTTGAAAGAGTTCTTGATTTTACCAAAAGAAGACCATTCTTTCCAAGGCTAAAGAGAAATCCAAATCTAGCTAGGAATTGAGATGAGTCAAGAGATCACACACACACTATTGAGCAAAGTAATAAGCTTAGAAGTTGAATAAATGCATTGGTGTGTTGGTGTGAGTGTGAATGAATTGTTAGCCTATTGAGAAAATGTTTGAGTGAGTATGCTTAGAAATGAAGTGTTGATCGGAGCATGTGTGTTGTAAATAGTGTCGGTTTGTTTGTCTTTCCAAGTGTCATTACTTGGGGACAAGCAATGGTTTAAGTTTGGGGTGTGATAACTCATATTTATATGAGTTATTTATACCTCTAATCATTAAATTAAGTAAGTTCTCAAGTAATATTAGTATAGTATTTATTGCATTTCTATTAATATTAGGATAGGAAAGGCTAAACACTGCTTTGCTATGAAATTGGCACATTTGGTGCCCTTGTGATTATTTTGATGTATCTTGTGAAGTAGTGCGGTGTTTAGCGCTATAGCGCCTAACGCTATAACGTCCAAGAGGCAGTAGATTGAGCATCTAAAGGAAAAGTGAAATTTTGGCGCCAAGCTCATTAATCCATGTTCCATATCTTGTGTCCACAGTACCTTGCTGACATGTGCGGATTTTATTGGATTTGTGTGGACACTTGTCATTGCATGAATAAAGGAATAGTGGAGTTGGTGAAAAAGTAAACATCACCTTTCTTGACTTTTGGAGGGGAGGTGTACCTCAATGCTAGATATACTAGAGATGCTAATTTCCCCTCATCATACCTTAGACTTCCCAACGAAGATAGAGAGAGTATTGGTAGAGAGAGAAAGTGTGACACTTCTTCTTCTCCATTGATACACCTTAGAAGCTTTTGCTATTTTACTTTCTTCTTTTGTATTTTTCTCGTACTTTTTCTCATGGTGTAAGGCTGATGATGAGCCATCTTAGCGTGGATGATTAGGGAACTTCAAGCTTGTAGCTTTTGCACTTGTATTTTCCTTCTTACCTACGGTAATACAAGTAGTTTTATTTGTGTTATTTTGATGTTGCTCAACATGAGCTAAACTCTTTGAGTTGGGTTGCTATAGCTTGTAATGAACCATTAATGCTTCGTATATAATTTCTCACGTTTTGTGTTTTAATCCTTGTGTGATAATTCTTCCAAACTTGTTTTATATTTGGCCACATAAAACTAGTACCTCTGTGGATTCGGACATGAACCATAGAGAGAACTCAAGGATTAATATAAATGATAAGGTTGGTTGAAGACATTTAATCAATTTTTGCTTCCTCTAGACATAGAAGTTGCAATAGTTTATAAAGCATGAGCTGTGGGATCTTGATTATACAGGGGTGAACCTATTTAGAACCTAGACATAGGCATCTTGTAGTGAAACCACAGCGCTAGTGTTGAAAGGCACAAAATATTTCTAATACGCTTAACGCTATAGCGTGTGACGTTATAGCGTCTTGTTTCTGGGAATTTACATAGTGAAAGCAATCCAACTTATTTCTCTTATATTTTAACTCACCGTTAACTTGTTACTTTTATAACCTTTGTTCAACTGTACTTTGTTACCCAAACTATTTGCTACTTGTTCCTCTAAAGTGTAATTCCTTTTTAAACTCTAAAATTAATACCAATCATCGTGGGAACGATCTTTACTTATCATTATATTACTTGTTGCGATTGTGTACACTTGCACATCACCTTTTCGCACAACAGAAGTGGACGCCCACCTATGACGGACCGTACGTGGTCAAGAAGGCCTTTTCGAGAGAGCGCGATACTCACAAATATGGATGGCGAAGATCGAGGAACCAGTCAATTACGATCGGTGAAGAAAGTATTATGCACGAAAGAAATAGACGAAAAAGAGAAAGATAAGCCAAGTAAAAATAGCTCGCTAGGTTGAAACCCAAAAAGGCGACCTAGGCAAAATCAGAGCGACCCGGTGGATTGAAAACCCGCAAAGGGCGATCCAGGCAAAAATTAGGGTCAGAAAACTTGGGCATGAAAAGTAAGAAAAGGCATACAACTTCTCCGAAGGTTTGGATGAAGGGGTGATCAAGGTTAAGGACATAAATGGTTGGCACCGTCCCACAGAGATGGACAGTCAGAAATTAGCTCCTCTCTTTTTCGTGTCTTTTTGTAGTTTAGACTTTCAAATGTATTGAACAGTCGGCGTAACTTTCTGTACGACCGGTTTTCACATCAATAAAGTTCACTCTTTCTCATATCTGTTTGTTTTTCTATTTCCCTGCTTTTCTGCTCAAATAAACGTTTTATGATGAAGGTGACATTGAGCTGTAAAACATGTGCATAAACCATAAAGCATCACAATCATTGCAGAATTTCTAAAAGTCATGGAAAGGAAACAACTTTTCAAAGTAAATTAAGTTCGCAGGAAAACAATTATGCTCGTAATCATCCTCAAATGGCAAAATTACAAAGCAAATCTGCATTTGGCTCATACGCCGCCACAATCTTAATCAGTTCCACAGTTGCGTCACGGGTTGGTCGAACCAGCTGTTGCACCCCGAAAAATCCGGTTTGGACTTCTCAATGTACAACGTGGGAAGGTTTATGAAGCCGCCACCAATATTTTAGTTTTGAGACGAAAACATTGAAAAAACGCTCTTTTATACAAGGCGGGTGGTCTTTTTTTGAAAACAAGAGATGTAGGTTCGGGAATTCGGTTAGGTGCGGGAAGGTATAAGCACCGTACCTCTTTCTACCGAAAGGAACCTTTAATTTGATGTGTGGTTTTGAAATGTTTGATTTGAAGCGATCGTTCTACTTCTTTTCTTTTCTTTTCTTTTGATTGAGAAAATATTTATTGGAAATGAGAAAAAGAATATTTTTGCTATCCTTGAAAAGCGGAACAAAACAAGGATTTTTTTTTTTTAAAAGCGTGCTTGCGGGACGAGAACCCGCTCCTACGCACCTCACCGAGATGAGGATCAAAGCTACGTAGTTCGTTTGTGCGCGTCAGAGACGGCTTTGTGATTTTTTGAAAGTGTGCTTTTTGCGTCCAAGAGCGGCTTTTGTGATTTTCTAAGAAAGAAGTGTGTTGGTGTTTTTTTATTGTAGGGGTTTTCGGTCCTGGTATGCAGTCCAATAGACCTAGAACAAAGACACCCACATTTGTCATGCAGACAGCGTGCCCCACTACTTTTTGAAAAATGATCTTTTTGATTTTCTTAAGAAAAAGGTTTGTTGCGAGGTTGGTTGCTTTTATTGAGCAAGTATCTTAGGCTCGCCGAAATGCATGTACCGCTAACCCTAAGACGCTAACCAATATCGGAAGTACATCCGAATCGATACCTTACTCATTTTGGAAAAGGGGTTTGAAGTTATTAATTATTTGTTTTATTTCTCACAAGTATCCTAAGACGTTTGAGTGTACAACTCCGGTCTCGGGACGCTAGACAACATCGGCCGCACGTCCGACTTGCCTCTCTTATGAGTTTTTAAGAAAAGGGATTTTTATTGGAAAAAACATTTGATTTTGCTTTGAAAACTTGTTTTTAGAAAAGAGTTTGGTTTGGAAAATGATTTACGAAAACAAGTAGAACCTTTCAATCAATTCTAAATCCATAACCAAGTGCAAATGAATGAATAAGGCTCATACTTCCACAATCAAGCAATCATGGACATGTTATTCATCAACCAAGATTAAACATGCCAATATAATCAAAGGATTCAATTGTCAAAGATGCATGGCAAATTTCTCAAGACAATTGTGTGTGTGTGTGAGAAAGAGGTGTATTTACCCTAATGACTCTATGCTACAACATGCATGTAGGCTTACGTCTTCATTAGGAGGTCATACAAGGGGATGAAAGGGCACACAATTAAATCAAGACATTTAAATGGCATCATAGACAAGAGAATGCAATTGATCATAGGCATAGGGTGTTCCTAGTTTGGATGAATGAACATGTAGACATGAATGCACACGAGGTAACTATGCATGAGCATACAATGAATGAATGAGCATCAATGAATGCAAGACATAGTATAAATGAATGCATGAACATGTGAGAATGAATGCAAGACATGGTATAAACAAATGCATGAACATGTAAGCATGAATGCAAGAGGCATAACATGTAAGAATGAATGCATAACATAAGGTTAATGAATGCAATAGGCATAAGCATATGGGAATGCATGAACATTTTATTTATGAATGGATGATATAATATTAATGAATGTATGATAATGTAAGAGAGTAAGAGAATGCAATAGGCATAAGCATATGAGAATGCATGAACATGTGAGCATATGAAAGCATGCAAGTATTAATGTGCAAACACAAGTATGTATCACACAAGTGATGAAATGCAAAGTGTAAAAATGTTTTGGGTATTTTTGCAAATTGATAAGTAGTAAAAACTTTTAGTAAAAAGTTAATGAATGGTAAAGTAAAAGATGCATGAGGTAAATGTTAATTATTTAATGAAATGGTAAAGTAAAAAGGCATGAGGTAAATGGTAATTATTTAATGAAATGGTAAAGTAAAAATGCATGAGGTAAATGGTAATTATTTAATGAAATGGTAAAGTAAAAATGCATGAGGTAAATGGTAATTATTTAATGAAATGGTAAAGTAAAAATGCATGAGGTAAATGGTAATTATTTAATGAAATGGTAAAGTAAAAATGCATGAGGTAAATGGTAATTATTTAATGAGATGGTAAAGTCAAAAATGTAAAAATGTTTAAGTTGTTTTTCTTTTAAGTAAAAAGTTAGTGTATGGTAAAGTAAAAAACAAGTGAGTGGTTAAAAGTTAAAAACACACTAACAAAATTAAATGCATCTCACACAAGATCAAGCAACCCAATTCAAGAACAAAAATATGCACAAGAAAAAGGCCTAAAACCGAAACCACCACATGAACTAAACACCAATTTTTCATGCCAAAAATGCACTATCAACACATAAAATAAGACACAAGATTAAGCCCTAAATTGTTATGCTATGCTACAAGATATTAGTCAAACAAAATCATGCTTCATATTCATACCAATCAAAAGGAAAAACAACAAAAACCCTAGTTTTTAGTACTCACAATCAAAGCCTTTATATCTCAACATCAAGCTAAAAACTAAATCACACATCATGACATGAAACAAGAAAATGCAAGATTAACATGAAACATATGACATGACAAAAAAATCTTTATTCACAACATGATATTTGGTGAAATGAGAAATATGAGTGTGAAAATGCAAACCATATGGTGAAAACACAAGAACACTCTCATCAAGGCCAAGGGCTCACTTCAAACACCCAAGGCTCCCAATGTCCTTGACATAGTGTTTGAAATGATCCCTCTAAGCCTCTTTGAGAGAGGAAAGAGGAGTAGAAGAATTTACATGCTAGAAAAACTAAAAAAAATGCAAAGGATAATAGTATTACCTCTAGATCCAAGCTAAACAAGAAGAAAATGAAGATCAAAAGTAATCAATCACCAACAATCTTCACAAATCAACAATAGCCCAAATAAACTTGAAGAAACTACTCTTTGATGGTATGAATATGGAGTTAAAAATGAAAGGAAGAAGGTATATGAATATGGAGTGAGTTTGAGGTGATTTGGTGGATGAAGATTGAAGAGAAAGTGGAGGAGGAGGAGGGAGTGATTTCGGCCAAGAGAGGGAGGAGAGGAGGAAGAGTGCTAGCTAGGGTAAAAATGAGGGTGTCCTTTTCTTTGGTCTTATTTTTGGGTTTTTATATGGGGTGAAAACTTAAGGGTATTTATGACAATGTATCTCTTGTAAATCAATAGGATTTGAGAAAGAAATTGAATCAATGGTCAAGATGCATTATCACATGGATTAAGGGCAATAAAGTGAGGAGAGAGAGGGCTGAGTGTGCAGCATAAGGAGTGGGGTGAAGGATAAGCTCATTTACAAAATTGTATTTTTCCATAAAGCTTATTACACTGAGTGCCATTTTGATTCAAATGAAGGGTGGGGATTGGATTTCACATTTAAATGGAAGGCCATGATTTAGTACAATTTTCAAACAATAAAAATAAATGAAAATGGGGTGGAATACAGCTGATATTCGCAGCTATGTAGTGGAGAGTGAGTGGAATTGCAAATTGTCTTATTGTTCTTATCCTTATCCTTTCAAAATTCAAAAAGATGTAGAATATTCCTTTCTAGATTATTCTTCCTAGTTCATGCCATTTTGGGCTATATCCATGATTCAATGATTGGGCTCTGAATTTTATGATCTCACCAATCCCAAAATTGATTTATTTACCCCACCTCAAAGGAAAAGACCATTTTACCCTTCTATCCAAAAACTAGGTTTTTAGGCCAAAAGGTTTAATATTTATGCGCAAAAATAATCACAATGGAGCACAAATATCCCTCAAATACATCATTGATGATTATTCAAGGATTTGGGACGAGAGACCGCTTTTATTGTGAAATGACCAAAATGCCCTTTCACTCTAAAAACCCTAGTTTTTGCCTGAAACACATTTCCACTTCAAAAATGATTTTTCCCCCTAGGAGTGACCTCTAGTACCTTGAAACACATGTTGGATGACTTGTTTTGAGGAATGGTCCCTTATTTGTGAAATGACCAAAATACCCTTTTCACTTTGAAAAACCCTAATTTGTTTAAAAAGTGCATTAGACTCCAAAAATGATTTTAGAAACTTTGAAATGACTTTAGAAACCTAAATGCAATGCATGATGCTTTTTTCTTTTATTTATTTATTTTTTGGGAAAATCAGGGTTTTGACCTAAGCCGGACAAAATTGGGGTATGACACCAGCAAAAGAAAAAGTCAAAAGAGCAAAAGAGCAAATGGAAAAAGCAGATGATCAAAAAAAAAAAAAAAAAAAAAGCGATCAAGGAAATCAAATCAAAAGGAAAACCTCAAGAGTGTTCCACCACATGCATCATCACACCAAAATCATAGCATTGCATGCACTCGCATAACATGCTCCTGCATAACATGTCGTTGCATAACATGCACCCATGCTCCATGCATCATTCCTTGCATCAGCTGACGTATGCATGTACCTCAATCCAATGCGGCGGCATTGGCTATTTCAATCAATCAATCAGCGAGATTCGTGAATCCGCCCGGGACCAGCGTCCGCTTCAAAAGCAGACTTCACCTCGTATTCGAGTGCGGGTAAGTCCTTCGACCCCATTGGGTCGATCGAAAAGGATAGCCGTGCGTGTCGGCCTAAGACATGGCGCGATCTAGGGAAATATCGAGATCTAGACTTGATATTGTCCCCGGTCGCTCTTGAAGATCACCATGCCCAAGTGCAAACTCGGATCGTTCGCGGTTCGTTAAAAGGCTTTAAGCGACCTCGATGTCGGCCATCGAGGGCGGTACCTTCTTTCTCGCTTTCTTTATCGCTTTCTTTCTTTGCTTTATTTCTGTCGTTCTTTGCCGAGGGCTAGCATCGATTTATTTCTGTTTTTCTTTGCCCGAGGGCTAGCATAAATTGATTTCCGCTTCCTTTATCGTTTTTGACGACCTGCGGGTGGTACCAAGTTTATTTTCGCTTTTGTTGGTAGAAGGTGACACCCATTCAAAAATTCGGATTTCCCAGCGGACAAAATCGGTATAATTTACGAATTCTTTATTTCTATTTTATCTTGAAAATATGTCTTGGCCAATTCATATTTCTTGATAAAATCCAAAAAAAGAGGGCGGTATCATACCCCAATTTTGTCCGACTAATTCAAAATAAAATTGTCTTTTCGCAAACGCGAGATTCTATGATATTTTCTCGTAGTTGAAAAGGGACTCAAAAATATATGTCGAGACACACGCGCATTATTTTTAGTAGATGCGCGTGTTATTTTAACAGGGTACACGCGTTATTATTAATTGCGTGGGCATTTTTTCTATTCTCAAACGCCGCGCGTTTAATTTTGATGATCCGCACTATGTTATTTTTGTGGCGGGTGCGTGTTATATTTAACAAAAACAAAAATTTATAAAGGAAGCAATAGGCTTTAGCGTGAGGATTTAGTTCTTTGAAAGTAAATGTATAAACTATGGTAACCCACTTGTTCATATTACAAGCACAAAAATTAGAATAAAACTGTAAATAGACAGCATAATAGAGTAAGCATCATCAGCAAGACAAGGAGAAGCAGCCAAACTTGTTGCAGAATAGACTGAGCTTCAAAGCTTCAAATAGGAAGAGGCTCTTGCATATAGGATCTGTCCAAGTTTTCCATACACAAATAAAGCATTAGGAAAGTTTAAAAAAAGGCACTGTGGTCAAAGAACAAATTGGTGAATAACACAGAATGCTTGGAGGAAGAAAAGGGGGTGCTCAGAATTTTTCATACACAAAAGAGGAACTTCCTGGAACCAATACAAGGCAGAGAAAATAGACCCATCAGTGCATCTATTCATACAATCTTGACTATAAATTAAGCTTCAAAATGCAACTGAAAGGGGGGAGGACACGCATAAACAGAGCAAAGAAAAAACTCAGAACAGGGGAGGAAAATAGAGAGAGAACAAGATACCCAGGTTCACATGCACCAACACAAACACACAACCAACTCAACACACACCCAGACAGCAAGAAGAAAAGAAAACTGAGAATAAAAAAAACAAAGAACCAAGAAAACTGAGAATCGGAGAAAACACAGCAACAAAAACAAGCACCCTGAGACACAAACACAAACCCAGCAAGATAATAGCCAAACAGAGAGGAGATGAAGGAAAACTAAGTGCAAGGGGCAGAAATACCATCGTACACAGCCCACTGTACGCCGCGCCACCGTCACGAGCTCGCCGTATCCGCCGCCACCACCACCAAACAACAAGCGCAGAACCGGCGTTTCCGGCACCGTCACCGGTCGCGCTATTGTCCGTTGCCGGCGACGTTTATCCCTCCGGTGTCTTCCCCTTCACGCCGCGCCACCGCCACGAGCCCATCAGTAACCACCGCGCCTCCACCGCCTCTCACCCGCACTCTCTCTCTCTCTCACGGTACCTCCTCCTCCTCTCTCTCTTCCTCTCTCACCGCCGATCTCTCTCTCTCTCTCTTTCTCTCTCTTGAAAGCTTTCTCTTTCTGCTTCTAAAAAGAGAATGGCACAATGAAGAAGATGAAATGAATTTTGGTTTTTTCTCATTTTGAGTATACGGGTTTGCATCTGTTATGGGCTTTGGGTTTTTTTTATTTTTTTCTTTTAATCGATTGCTACTTACACCCTCCATTTATCTTTGCACACACTCTCTCCCTTGTTTGTTTTTTTATTTGTTTTTTTAGTCGGATCAATAATCGCGCCCCCTTTTTTTTTATACAACACCTTTCTTTTATTTTTAAACTTAGAACACTATCACACCCCCTTTGCCTAAAAATCATTCAAACTCTTTTCCAATTAATGCAAGTTATTAGTGACTATCACCCAAAGCCTTGGCTTGTTTGATTGTCATGAACGCTATCAAGAGTTATTAGTAATGATCACTCAAAGCCTCGGCTTGTTTGGTCATTACGAAAGCTCTTCCCCTTTTCAAAACCTTTCCTTAACATTTTCAAAATAGAACTACGTCGCTTTGATTCTCATTTGGGATACGTAGGAGCGAGGCACGTTCTCGTCGAGCGCAACAAATAAAAATCATTTTCACAACCGTAAACATTAATATTTTCCATAACAAAAAATCATTTTTAAACCCATTATTGCCAGTGGCTAATCAGAACCTTTGTTCGTCTAGCCATTGGCAGCAATGCCTTTTTTCCAAAGAACAATAAGCGATGATCACTCATAACTTTGGTTAGTTTGATCATTCGTGCCAATTAATCTCTTTCGAAAACCAGTTTGAAAAGATCAAATAAAAAACGAGTTGCTACTAACAGTCAATCAGAACCTTTGTTCGTCTGACTAGTGGTAGTGACTCATATTTTCAAGAGTACTTAGCGGTGATTACCCATAACCTCTGTTAGTTTAATCATCCGCTGAATACTCGTCATATTTCGAAAACTCACTAAAAAAGATAAAAAACAAAAACCCTTTTCATGACAACCAAGAACTACGTAGCTTTGAATTCTCCATCGCACTAGGAGATACGTAGGAGCGAGAAGCCAATTCTCGTCAAGCGCCAAAAATAAAATTTTCATTAAGTTTTTCTCATTTATCTTCAAACAAGAAATAAATAGGCAAATCTAGGTATTTTTCAAATCAAACGTAAAACCACACACTTAATTAAAGGTTCCTCTCAGTAGAGAGGACGCGCGTGAGTGCTAATACCTTCCCCGCACGTAATCGACCCCGAACCCATAGCTCTAGTTTTGAAAGACCATCCGCCTTGTTCAAAAGACATTTTTTCAATGTTTTGGTCTTAAAATTAAAATATTGGTGGCGGCTTCAAAATTTTTCCACGTTGTATATCGAGAAACCCAAACCGGATTTTTCGGGGTGCAACAATAGTGGAGGAAAAATTCTTTCTGTTGCAGGCCTTCTAGGCTTTTCCAGCACAATGGCTTTACCTTTGGCCTTATTTCCAGCATTCACCTGGTTGGCAGCACCTATACTCACTCCGTAGTCCCCACGGCTTTAGGAGTCATATTCTTAGCGCGCCGAACTTCCCCGGTGTTCGCTCATTGGCAACAAGTGTTGCTTTCTTCTTTGAGCGTTGGAAACGACGCCATTGAGTCTTTGTCATAGGATTATTTCCTTTATAATTGTTTCTGTAATTATATTTTGCAGCCTCACTTGTATTTGGCTTAACAGCCTCAGCCTGTGGAACAACATTCCTGTAGTGTTTACAACCAGCATGTATCCACTTTTCGTTTGGAGGATTTGCCATTGGAACAAACGATTTGGCGGAGATCTCGACAACACAAACCCCTTCTTAGTTGTATTCTTACTAGCGGTGTTGCTTGCTTGTTGAAGGTCTATTCAATTCTTAACCTTATAAGGAAGGTCCCTCTTTTGAAACGAAGTTTGGCCTTTTGTCTAGCCATTTCCTTTTCGTAGTCGAACTCCATAGCCTTCAACACTCTTGGTCGCCTCCGTTTAAAAAAGCAGCGCTACATCATCTAGGGCACAAACATTACCTCGAGTTTTTAACTTGCACCTATTGAGGAAATCTATCAATTCCTCTTCAGCCTTAGGGTATACCAACTGTACTTTTTCGTCATACTCTTCCTGAGTAGTCTTTTGTACGGCATCACCCACTTGTACGACACTTTTGAGCTTGTCTGTAGAAGGTTTGACAGGTTTAGGAGAACCTACCATCTTCACATCAACCATGCTTATATTCATTTCGATTGGCTCTGCATACATGGCTTACGCTCGATGGAGTGGATCAGCGTCGATCTGCATTGGAGCCTTGTTCTTTTTATCACCAAATTTGAGTCTCCCTTCTTCAATTGCCTTTTGAACTATGTCCCTGAAAAGTACACAACGGTCAGTTGTACGTCCCAAAAAATTATGAAACTTACAGTAACCCTTTTTCTTCCTCTGCTCGAGAGGAGGTACTTTCGAGCCATTTGGCACTATTATTTGGCCATCGATTACTAACATGGATCAAAAATTTCGTCACATTTAGTAACATCAAAAGTGTACGTTTAGGCACAAATCTATCATTTTAGGCTCTATAAGATTATTCCCATATGCAGGCCTTAATAATTTACAGGCATAAGGAGGACCAGGCTTAAGTTCATCCACATCTATTTCCTCCGCGCTCGACGTCACCAAATGCGAAGTCGAATTCCTCATCAACATAGGTTATTTTCTCTTTTTATGAAACCCAAGTGAGTTTTCTTTTTATTGAATTTATTCACTCTAGCCTTTTCCTCTTTGAGCCTTTTCGACTGCCGAACTCTATCGGCTAGTTGGGCCATGTCTCTCAAATGAGAAGTATCCAATTTCTTTCTAATTGAATAATCAAGGCCACTGCGCAGTCATTTCGACAAGCTCATGCTCAAACACTTGTGTAAAACACCTAGCCTTTAATAGCCTAAATCTATTTAAATAATCATCAATAGCTTCAGGCATTTTACGTCGAACGCTGGCCAATTCTTTAAGACTAATCTTCGACTGGCCCATATAAAATTGTTCATGAAAAGCTTTTTCCAATTGACCCCATGTATACATAGAGCCAGGGGGTAATGTGGTAAACCACGTAAAGACATTCTTAGTTAGAGAGTTTGGAAAATATTTCATTTTCAAATTCTCATTTTGGGCTATATCCCCTGCCTCTGTCATGTAACGGGCAATATGTTCGACAGTAGTCTCGTTGGTATCACCCCCAAACTTAGTAAACTTGGGAATTTTCCAACCTCTTGGCAATTCTGCTTGCAACACATATTCACACAGTGGTGATATGAAATTAGGCCTATGTAAACCTATGTTAAGGCCATTTTGCGCCATTATGGTTTCTACCAAAGTGGCTATGTTGTCTTGAGCGCAAACGTTATTTCGTTGCACTTGTCGAACAACTTCATCAGCGTTTTGGTTTCGGTTTACCATAACTACTTCAGGAACATGGTTTCCCATCCCTTGTTGTTCTCCTACAACTGTCTGGGCTTCGACAGTAACTGATCTCTGTGGGGTATTGGGCGCATTATTCCCACAATTGGGTACTTACCTATTATTTCCCGTAGGAGCCCCAAAGAAATCTGCAATCCTACCCATTTGATTTGCTAACATTTGGTAACTTGTATTGGTATTCTGAATTAATGGATTAAAAACAGTACCAATTTGTTGGGTTAGCATATTGACCATATCATGATAACTTTCGTCCACTTGTTGTCTTAATGCCAACAAGGACGCATTGGTTAATGCAGTAGGATTTCGACCAAGTGCGCCTTCGGAAGAAACATGCGAAGGAGAAAAGGTCGAAACATGTGGCATTCCCGTAGGCATGCCATATACACCAAAGGATATGGTGGTAGACTCATATGCGGAAACGTGTATCTAAAGCTGTTCTCTGTTGCCATATAAGGACTAGAAGGAAGTCCTACATTTGGTGGCAAAGACATAGATTGTGTCGACCCAACATTAGTCATCGACATCGTAGGAGCGGTTATTGATGTTCTTGGGGCCATTGTCCCCGCAACATTCCCAACGCCCGACACTTTACGAGAATCCATGGTTGTTCCCGGCCCTTGTGATACCACAGGGTTAGAACTAGAGGCATCGTTAGAATTAGTACGTACCATTCTACCACTCCTCAAGTGCATACAAATACACGCATGAACAGAACAAACACAAAATCAATGGCAAAGGTCCCACTGGGCGTGCCAATTTGTTTGCTGGTGTTTTTAGCAAACAATCACTAGTTTTCAATATTGTGATTGTGAGATCAAACTAGAAAATCTCTTTGACAATTGCCCTTGTGTTTTTGTGTTTTCAACGATCTTAAGGACAGTAAATGGTGCGAGGAACGAGATTAAAAGTAAAGCAAAAGTAGTAGTTGCAATAAATGTAAAGAGAAATTGAAGATTGCATAAAATTGAAAGTAAAGTGGTTCACAAACACGTACAATGAATCTGTTTCACTCGTTTTTAGCTTTAAATGCGGAAGTTGAGTTTTCAGAGTTCTTGTGAAATGTTGTGACCCCGATTTCCTATTACAAAAGGGTATTTATACTCTTGGAAACAAAACGTGGGAAAAGAGAATAACTGCCTCCTAGAAATAAGGAGAAGTAGCTGCCCACTCACTGTTACTCTTTGCATTTCGACTAAAACGTCGTCAACCGTTTGACGAAGTGTTGAACCCTGCTTTGTCGAAGAGTTGAGCCTTCTCTTGTCGAAGGTTTCTTGCTTTAAGAGCTGAGTTCGTCGAAGCTCATTCACATTGTCAGCACTTTCATACCTTTCCTGTCGAATTGATGGCGAATTGGCTTGAATATTGACCTGTTATTTCCAAAACATTATTAAATGTGAAGTCAACCCCATTTAAAGCTTCATTTAATGTACTGTCGAAATTTTGAGGTAACACACGGGCAACACAGAATTGGCGCCAGGCAACTACATAGGCGCAACACAACGCCAAACTGCACACCAAATGGCGCCTAGGGCAACTCAGCATGCCCGGGGCGCACACAACACGCAAAATTGGCGCCTAGGGCAACACTGACATGCCCCGGTGGCGCGCACAACACACAAAATCGCGCGCCAGGGCAACACAACACCACGGCTCCACACGGCAACATAAATTGGCGCTGGTGTGGCAACACAAGCACACACAGGCGCTAAACAAAGAAGACATCGCGCTTAGGGCAACACACAGCACCCACTCGACGCCACACAACAACACAAATTGGCGCTGGTGGAAACACTGAGCACACTGCGGGCGCCAAACAAAGCAAGGACATCTGGCGCGCAGGGGGGCGAACAAAGACTGGCGCCACACAAGAACACAAATTGGCGCTGGTGGCAACACGAGCACACACTGTGGCGCCAAACAAAGAAGGAAATTGGCGCTAGGGCAACACAACACCCCCTGGTGCCACACAACAACACAAATTGGCGCCTGGTGGCAACACAGGCACACACAGGGCGCCAAACAGCAAGGAAACTGGCGCCTAGGGGCAACACAGCACCCCCTGGCGCCACACAGCAACACAAATTGGCGCCTGGTGGCAACACAGCACACAGCGAGCGCCAAACAAAGAAGAAAGCTGGCGCGTGGTGGCAACGGCCACATAGGCGAAAAAGCAATAGTGGAAACTCGGCGCTAATAATGCAACACGACCACAGTGGTGCCAAACAACGAAATCGGCTTCGATGCAGACTTTGGGCGCATGCGGGCGCCAACAACCCACACAAATAGCGCCTAGCAGCGCCTATTGACTCAACAAGCAACTTTATTGATTTTTCACCATTACCCATCCCCAAACACCCAATACAATCAACAAAGCATTTCATCAAACACCTAACATGCACTCTAGACACCACATACACATTTTATCAAACACCTAATGTGCATCTATTCACCATCAATTCATTCACAAGTCATTAACACCAAAACGAAATCAAAAACCACATATATACATTCACAAATCATTCAAACATATTATCAAACACATCACATGCATTATAGTTCCTAATCTCCCACATACACCCCATCATACAACCCATTATAAGATTAGAACCCACCCTTACCTTGGAATTTGTCGAATAAGGGACTCTTCCACGAAACTCTAAGGAAACCACCGCAACTAGCTTTCTCTTCTTCTCCTTCTCTTCTTCTTGCGCGTCGTTTCCCTTCTCTCTTGCGCTCTCCTTCTCTTGTTTTCTTTCTTTCTTTTTTTCTCTCCAATTGTGCAAATAACTCTAACCCTAATGCTTATATCATTGGGCTCTTGTGTCTTGGGCCCTTTTTACCACCTACTTAGTCACTTACGCTACTCCCTGATTTAATAAAACACCATATTATTATTTTAATATAATTATAAGTGATAAAATACCTAAATAATTTAATTACATAAATAATTAAATTATTTGGGCGTTACACCGATCCTCGAGCTCAAAAGCTCCATCAAAGACCGAAGGAAGAAGTCCACAACGACTTCGCCCCCTTTTCGCTTTGCGCAAACTGGCCTCCTCTCTGATCCCCGAGCTCACAACTCCATCAGAGATCGGAGGAAAAAGTCCACAGCGACTTCGACCCCCATTTCTCGTGTTACGCGAGCTAGCTTCCTCTCTGATCTTTGAGCTGAATGGTCCAACAGAGACCGGAGGAAGAGACCCACAACGGCTTCCCTTCAGCTATACGTCATTCGTTCACATTCAACGACGCCGAGGCCAATGAACTAAGTCAAAGCAAAAACAAACGACCTGTGAAGGCCTCAACCACTACCCAAGCAACCACGAGACTTAAACAACAATTCGTGAGGCAAAATACATAAGGCGTTCAAAAACAATAAAGGCAATAACTCGGGATCGGAAGTCAAGCAAATAAAAGAAAAATAAGTACTTAAAGGTCTGAAAAGGGACGATGCCATAATCGTACAAAACAATAATTAATTGCCCCCGAGAAAGCTGAGGCCACATCTGAAATTACATCAAAAATTACACCTCAAGATCAGGTACGTTCTCATTCTTGACACACCTCTCATTTTCTTTTTCCTGATTTTTACTCCATTATTAATATTACAATAAGATACCTATTTTTTTAATAGGAGAAGAAGATACACGGGTAACTTTTTACAACACAAGTATTTTAATAAATTTGAAATGTAGTCTTTTATCGAGTTTTTTCTATTTTTGTTAGTATTACATTTTTCTATTATAATTTCATAACAAATTTCATTTTTAGCTCAAATTACTTATGTGAACATTCTTTTTCATTTTACAATTAAACTAATATATGTCATTAATATTGTTTCATCGTATAGCTTTATTTGTGAGTTAAATTTGTTTTTTGTATTCGTAAAGTCTAACTCAACTAATAAATACCGAAATTATTAAGCTGAATATTATGTCTTGAGTTCGAATCCAAGACTTTACGGTTATCTGCGTGAGTTTCTAGCTACAAATTCTTCAATAACATCAATTTCTAGTTTCTAGTGACAAATTCTTCAATAATATCAAATAGTTGAAACACCTAACAAATTCTGCATAATACTATCAATTTTTTCACAATCGCACCCACGGGAGATAAAAGCTAGTTAAATTGAAATACTTTTGTTATTCTGTATGAATAATCCGCTGGAGGGAAACCGCGAATTGGTTTCCTGAGTTTTCTTCACCAATTTGTTTGTACCTTTTGCGATTCAGAGGGAGAAATGGGAACTCCAACTAATTTCTACAAGAATCCATCAATCTCCTACAACAAACACTTCAGTCTCTCCTCCGTTCTTCAGAACCTTCAAGGTCAGTTTCCATTCTCTTTCCTTTTTCTAACTCTCTCCATACATTACTATCTTTCACTCACCAATTTCCAAATATTTAGCTTACAACATCGCCACCGGGAACGTTCCTCCCGGCGATCAACCGCATCCCGTTCCAACCGCCTCTCTCAAACGTCGCCGACATCCCCGACCACCGCAATCCCGAGACAACAATGACCATAACGATGTTGATGACGATGGTCCTTCCTCTATGTCACACCACGATTACATTCAAAAGAGAAGGTAAAATAAATTTTCCTTTGCGCTTAATGCTTCTTTTTTCCTCTTTGTGCAGTATGCAACTTTCTACGTTTATATTTTTGCTTTGCGAATTCAAAAATGACAATAAGTTGTTCCTGATCAGGAAAGAAGTTGCCTCGTCTCAGAATTGCGATCGGGTTGAATTGACTGAAGATGCATTGGTAATTTTAGTTACTGGAAATTGGATTCGTATTTTCTTCTCTTACTGATCTTCTATTAGAATATTTGAAAATTGAAATTAGCTTATCTGATTTCATCTGCATTCTAGGATATATAACTTATATTATTCTAGAGTATCTTGAATTTTCTTGTAGGATTAGTTTTTTATCACTTACTTATCATTATGATTAGTTTCCTTATTCAATTATGACAAGAGGCTTTTCTGTCTTACATCCTTATAAAATGAGGGTTAGTGATAAACCTTTTGTATCATCTCATGATCATCGGTCAATATCATATTTTAGAGTTGAGTAGTGATATCATATTTTAGAGTTGAGTAATGCTATTTAGGTTGAATGATGCAACATGAAAGAGGCACGGGGAAAATTGGACCAACTGGTGGTGCCTTTAACCATACATGGAAAGTTGAAAATGAGAAAATGATTAATTATATTAAGATCTTCGCTACGTCTTTCGTAGAATATCCCGCGTATCAATTATCTTGGACCATTCAGCATTTTTCTTTTCAAATTTCCTTTTCCCTCTTCTCCTTCTCTATCAAAAACCCTTAACTTCGATATGGTATCAGACTTGTTTCATCCTTATCTCTTCTCCTTTTCTCTCTAAAACCCTTAACTTCAACATCTTCTGTCATTCCTTTTCACATTTTGCTTTCTTTGTGGCAGGGAAACCCTAATTCCACTGTCCCCTTGGTGGATTATGCAAGTGAGTTCTTTGAAAACTTTTCTATAACTTTAGATTCACCGTTTTGCAGTTTTGTTTTGTTTTTGAATGCAATCGTGAAATTCCCAACAGCTAGGCTGTTTGATATTCTTGTTGCAGATAAACCTGAAATCTGTAATTATATAATCTAATAGTTGACATGATTCATTAAAGGATGATGATCTTCATATAACTGATGAGAAGTTTTCAGTTCAATAATTGGTTTGATAAAATTCAATGTGTGGAAAGTTATTTGATGGAAAAAGTGGGTCAAGTCTTATTATACATACATGATGATGATGATGATGATGGTGATGATGAAGCTTGGAACTGATATGTGTGTGTGTGTGTGTGTGTGTGTGTGTGTGTGTGGGCGTGCGCACACGGCGCAGGTGTTATAAATGTTATTCACCTTTTTTCCCCTTCGATACATTTCAGTTCTTTTTAGCTTTTGGGAAGGAAACATGCTTGCTATTTTTCTTGGACTAGCGAGTAGTTTCATATGCTGTGCTGACACACCAATGCTTCCTTTTCTAAGAATATTTCATCGAGAACTTGCTGTTAGCTGGCAGTCTGTCTGTGCTTCTAATAATTTTCAATTATATTAATGGATACTTTAGGTGATGAAAGTGCTTCTTCAGAATGTGAAGAAACTGATGCTCTTCCAAATTCTGGTTCGTTTCTTAATCTGCAAGTTTAAACTCCTGTTTTGTACCTTCTGAATTTATTTATTTCATTTTTTGCTTCCATTTTACCATTTATTAGACAATGTCTATTTGTATTATTGAGTCTGGAATTTGGATGTTTTCTTAAGGTCACAAAAAAGAATATAATGGAGTCAAAAGCAGAAATAAACAACGATTTCCTGTATCTGGAGAACCCGTTTGTCTTATATGTGGAAGATATGGTGAATATATATGCAATGAGGTAAGTCATGTTATATAAATATTTGCTCCAAGTTTTACTTTACAAGTTTTGCTTTGTGTAACTACTGCAGATTAAATTTGCTGGCTTCTGTAGACAGATGATGATGTCTGTAGCATGGAGTGCAAAAATGAACTTTTGGAAATTCTTAAACCCAATGAGGTACCTCTGTAAGATTTTTTTCTAGAAGTTCTAGCCATTCCAACTTCTAAACATTCTCTACCTGTAAATTCATAATATTTTTAGGGATCCTCCCATGACCAAGATAAAAGCTTCTCCTTATCTGGAATTAGTGATACACCAGTTCCTGTCTTTAGTGATGATACCTGGGATTATGATCGGCATCACTGGTCAAAAACGAGATCAAGTCTTTCAACTTATGAGTGGTATATTTCTCCATCAAACACCGTGCTTATAGAATTTGGCTGGGTCTCTGTAGTTTTGAACCAGCATGACAGAGAAATAAAGAAAGTTGTTTAATAATGTTATTTTCTGCATACTAACTGATACAGTTACAAAATACAATAAGAGTGCATAATCAAATACTCTCAATTTTGGTTAAATGCCTGACAGATATATTCTCATTCCTTGAAAGACTTTAATACTTGAGGAAAAAGCGAGGGTGAGAAAGAGAGATAGATTTGTGAGAATTTGAGAGAGAATTTTATTGATAGTGAGTGGTTACAACTGTGACGAGTCACGAGTCTTTATAAACTATTACAATTGAGTGGGCTCCATTGGAGAAGGGGCAAAGTGTCTAAAAAAAGGCACGGGTAGGAAAAAGTAATGCACCATATTGCTAAAAATGAAGAAAAGCCACTGGAAATGCTCAGTGGAGTACAAAAAAGAGAGGCCTAGAATTGAGCTACCACTTTGATACCATGTAAAGAGTATTGTTGGAATGTTCTGTGAATTATGTTCACACACGAGCTCTATCTATAAAGAGTCAGTAATTAGAACAATATCTTCTACTATGGATTTACTTTGTGTTTTTGAGTTCAGATTTGATCTGTCAAACTTTTGCTTGCATGTTTGTAGAGTGAACACAGAATCCAAGAAAAGATCATATGGATATCTTGTCCCCAGCTAGATAAGCCTCATTTAGGCAATCAGAGAGATAGTGATAGAGACAGAAAGAGAGTGATATATATATATATATATAGAGAGAGAGAGAGAGATTGATTTCTATGCTGACCTGTCAAGGCTGAATCAGTCAGATATGATAGATGAACTAATACATATTTACAGTGATAACAACTGTAAGGTGATATACACTGATATCTTTATGGGGTTTATTTTATAATAGTTGGAAATGTCAAAGACCCGGGCACCTAGCTGAGGATTGTCTAGTAAACAGTTGCAGTCAGGTTTGCCATCAATGATCTCTTAATGCATAAAAGTTCTCATTTTTTATATAATATCTTTAATTTTTTATTTTATAATCTAGATCGCAGTTGGAGGAAGTAATAGATCTAGTTCCATTCCGAAGGATCTTCTTGGACTGTATAGAAGGTTTGGAAAATTTCTCTTATCGTCTTTGGCAATTTTACGCTCCTGTTACTTGTTCTATTTTTATTAAATTATTCTCTAGCTTGATACCAGGACAAATATTGAAGCAAACTTGGTTTACTATAAAGTTTTCTGCAGTATTATTTACTATTCATTTCTCATCCAGACTGTGTTCTGTTTTGGATGATATTCTGAAGTGTATTTGCTGTCTTGTTGGGGGGTTGTAAGAATGTGAATGATAAATACTAGTTTTTTCGGAAAAGTCCACATGCTCAGTGTTTAATGATGAATTTGTGTATGACCCTAGGGGAAATAATTTTTGAGTGTCTGCAGAATGACACTTGGATATATGCTATACAAATTTTATTTTCTAGTTTGGAAATTAACTCTAGTTGTTTGTATCACTGTTTTATGCATACTTTTATGGTTTGAACTTTCTTTATTAAATTAGCTAAAGAGAATGTATTGTTGAATGATTGTATTTCTTAAGTGGATCAACATTTATATGCTGTGCGGGGAAGATTGCCATGTAAATGAAGCAAACTCAGCGGTTTTGGTTGACCTTTTTTGTGCAGATGCCGTCAGATTGGTAAAGACTCGTTGGCTTCGAACTGTGAGGCATGCCGCAGCTCATTAAATTTGGCAACATGCATTGATTGTAGCATTGTTCTCTGTGATGGGTAAGCTTTCTCTGTGAGGCATGATTATGCATTTTTTCTCTAGTTATGCATTTTGCCTCAGAATGTGAAATTTTTTCTCTGTTTATTGATTGTAGCATTGTTCTCTGTGATGGGTAAGCTTTCTTTACTCCCCCTTGAATCAAAATTCTTTGGTGTGGAAAATACTAATATATGATGACAGTCAAGCATATCTTACCATAATTATTAGAATGCTGGTAGTTGATGCTATGCAACAATAAATAATAGTGTTTTTCATGCCCATTCTGAAGCAGTGCTGCTCTTTTGACTGATATAATAAGTAGTTTTTTTCTGTCAAATATTTATGTGCTTATAGTTGGTGTCTTGGTTAGTGCTAACTGCTAAGTTGTACTTTGATATATGCTCATATCCAATCAAATAAACTTGTGCTGAAATGTTTGTAGTTGATGCCTCTCTTATATATTGTAATTTGTAACTACAGAACTTAGAGTAAAGCAATGGATGGATGCAATCGTAAATAATAAATTCTTATGCATTCCTCCATGATATGTCTGACTTCCCACGTGTGATATTTTCACTGTGTTTCTGCCTTCTGATGAATTATAATATTCCTATTTTCCAGGGCGGGTCACTTGAATGATCATATAAAAACACACCCTTCCCATCAAAAATATTACTCACATAAGTTAAAACGTCTGGTGAGCTCTCTCCTTTAACTTGATTATGCTATGATTGAACAGAGGCTAAAATCTCACTTTTATATTTATATATAAATGCATTTTAATCTGAGTTTCCCATTAGGTGGGATTGAGCCGATTGGCTACATGGTTCAATTGACGCCACAAAGTCCTATCATGTATTTGGCCCAAAGATAGACCATTTACCTCTAAATCTCAGTTAATAATCTGACCTATAATTTTCCTTGGTCTCACTCTAGCTAGTAGACTATCTCCCATTTGATCAACCATCATAACTGATGTTTCAACACGTCTTCTCCTCATATGTCCAAACCACTACCATCTTTTCCACAATGGAGTATACCCCAATTTTTGCATTTTATCCACCAACGTAACTCATGGAAATTTAATGGAAGTTATAACCTTCAAATTCTTACTTCCACTTCCCGTTGCCTACAAAAACTCCTCCGAAATGCATTTCATAGTTGGCCAAAGTCCAGAGAAAAAGTAGGACTGTGTTAAGTTGTCATAATGGCATGGGTCAATCATGACTGTTTGCTGTTGTCTGCTTATTCTTGTCTTTTTTCTAGTCTTTGTAGACACCATCTTGTCCATGCATTTATAATTAATATCTGTCTCTCCATTTCCGTGTTACCAATTCTGCTATATCTTTAGAAGAAGAGGATTGAATTTCAAGTTGTGAAGAACCAAATTGGGGAAAAGGGGGATGGGAAGACACACACCCACCACCACCCACCCACACACACACACACACACACACACATACATAGAGGGATAGAGAGAGAAAGAGAGGAGCCACTTTGTGTTCACTCTAAACCATATCACCCAAGTGTCCAGTAGATACTATTGTGTGACACATTTTTGCAACACTTGTTTCATTTCATCCTACAGCGAATCAGCTCATGTCAACCTGTGTTGCTATAGGGATAGGATGTACGCAGATACATGTTTTGCACGACACATCTTTGAATGACTACTTGTTTCATCCTACTTGTCAGCTCATGTCAATCTGTCTTGCTATAGGTTAAATGCTGCAAGTCGACTTGCAAGGTCACTGATATCAAGGATCTCTTGGTTTGTCATTATTGCTTTGATAAAGCCTTTGAAAAGTTCTATGACATGTATACTGCAACATGGTAGGTATCTTCAATTTTTCAAATTATTTCCCTCATACTTAATCTACTTTCGAAGGTGGTTATATAAAGCTTATTTCTGCATTGAATCATAATGCCCTGTCTTGCATGTGAAGTTTTGGAATAGTGTCATTTTTTCCTTTTTATTTTCTTTCCTTCTTGAAGAGTATGTAAGGTGAAGGTAAATCTGGGCTCAATGGCTGGAGTTATCTTATGACTCAAGGTCACGGGTTTGAGTCGTGGAATTGGCCTCTTGGCAATGCAAGATAACGCTTCCAGCCTGCCGCAGTAGATCTATAATGGATCTGACCCTTCCTTGGACCCTGCTATGTGGAAGTTCCAGAGCTCCGGGTTTCCCCTTTTTTTTATAAAAGTGCTTTTGGACTTTGAATACCAACTTTGAAGAGTTTGGGTTTAATACTTAAGATGAGAAATTGAGAATATCAGTTGATCAATACTATTTAACTGTATTATATAATGTCATGATCATGAATATATATCTACAGAATCCTGCCATGTTTGTCTTTGGTGTTGATGTCAACTTCTTTCCCCCATTCTTCTTTTCTTATTAGCTTAATGCAAATATGTTGATTGCTTGTCATATGAAGGAAAGGAGCTGGGCTTTCAATTATATCAGGTTCTATATGCTGTGAAGACCACTTCACCTGGTAAGTTGTCTCTACTCCAAAATAGGTGTTTGGTCTGTAGGTATCTAAAATGTCCTGGATTGGATGTCTGGGTTCAATATGCTTGGATAATGGATATTTTTGTTTTTAAATATTTGCACGGAAAATAGCAAAAACATCAATATTTTTAATGTCATATGCTTATTAAATTCCCTGCTGATGTCTTTAGAGGGTGTCTGTCATACGCATTGTGATTTCATGCTCGTTTACTAAAAAATAAAGCATCTGGGTCATCCATCTATTATTCTTCGTATCCTGGACATATTTGAGACCTATATATGAAAATATCTGCATGTTGAACCACTCGGTGTTTCATTTTTCTGCGTTGTTCCACTCAGTAACATTTTTTCTGCCCTGGATCAGGCACAGGATGAATTGTTTGAATGCAGGTGTAGAAGAAAGTGCATATATTGTAAAACGCAATGGCCATAAAGGAAAATGTACACAACTTAGTGACTTCATTTTTTGATGGTTGAACCACTTTGGTCTTGAGTTTTGAACGACATGTTTAATTTGCTGGTCAATTGTGATCAACGGATAATGGGGTGAATTTCTTGCTCAATACCCTATTCTCTGAGACTTGACTGATGAAAACAAGAGAAAATAAGGCGTTGATAGAAAGATAGATTTCATTGCGATACTTACTGGTCGTGAGGTCGGGCTTCATCCACACTGTAGTCAAAAGGTATAGATCTTGTTAAGGCTGGCAAAAATTGTTCAATGCTCGTTACTCCTAGAAGAACTAGTAGCTAAATTTTTACATTTGAAGTTTCACCTGGGTTTTTGTCTTGCTTGGATGTGGTCCATATTATTGTTCCCTCCCTCCAATTATAGCCGTGTTTTAGTCATGAATGAATACTATTTATCAAGTTGTAAATTTTGAATTGGAAGACTATTAATAGATTTTAATTTGATTTCATGTAATTTTTAAATTCTATAACTAGATTTTTTTTGGCTATTTAGAAATGTTGAAATATTACAACAAAAAAGGTGTTATTTTTTATATTTTAGTGCATGACCCGTGAGCCCAATTAGAAACCAACTCAATTAGAACCAATCAGATTGATTTGGTTCGGGTTTTGGAGAAAAAAATGTCCAATCCGAACCAAACGCTACTACTTGAAGTAGCGTTTCTAAAAACGCTATAAGCTACACCAGAAACGCTATCCGCTACTACTTGCCAAACACTTATAATTTTTTCCATCCGCTATAAGCTAATCAAATCCGTTAGTCAAATCAACTATGTTTCAATGGATTTGGTTTGTCAAACAGAGCCTATGTATCGGAGAATAGAAATTTGTTGGTCCATAACCTTGCGAAACTAAAATAAACTTTAGTATATTAACTAAAAAACTTTGACTTGCTTATATTTGATAACTTGACTTTGTAGCTATATTTGCTTATATACGAAAACGGATAGTGTATATTGTGATCCTAATTGATTGGTTAAACATTATTACTTACTATAATGTCATATTGTCATGTTTTGAATGGGATGCAATATTGTCACAGAGTTGGCTAAATTTTATTGTATAATTGAGTAATTAAATCTTTTCGAAAGACTAATATCTCATCGTGCGTGAGAACAAATTTTGCATTAGCCGACACCGAGTTTGTCAATTGTGAGAATCAAACTCAGGAGCACGGGATCGATTCACGTGCCCCAGGGTAGCCTATGCTATTGGGCAAATGGTGTTAGTTTGCAAAATATAAAATCTAATAACCGTGAATAAAAATAAAATTGTAAATATAAATTAAATAAAGAGATTATAAATGAAGATTAACAAAGACACACATCCTCCATAGATAAAATAAGAAGAAAAAGTCAAAAGAATTTTAATAACATAATCTACATTCATCAAATGCAAATATAAAAAATTAACTCATAATTAGAAAGAAAAGAGGACAACACAATTAAAGAGTGAAACACGTTGAGTATCATCCATGGTTGAAGGAAAAAGAAAAAAAAAAAGAATATAAACTAAACTCTAATTTAAACAAAAAAAGATAAAATTTACATATTTAAACATTTAAAAAATTTCGACACACCCTATATAAACTAAACTCTAATTTAACCACATCAAAAAAAAAAAAAAAAAAAAACTAAACCTTAATTTAAATCCTTTAATTAAATTAAGATAAGATAAAGGATTTCAATAATGGTGAAAAAAGTAATTAGACTCTGGTTACTCGTTACAAGCAATCGTCTTGTTTCCCCGCCAGGCTAGGGTTCTCCGAGTATTCCAGTAGTCACCAAAACTTAATAGAATATCGCAAATTGGTCCGTTTCTTCAATTCAGCAATCGCGAAATTAAAACACGTAACATCATTCATCGTTTGAATTTTGCAATTCATTACAGTGGTTTTGGTGAATCGCGAAGTAATCAAAAATGGGTGGACATGGTGGTTTGAACATCCTCCCTCAGAAGCGTTGGAACGTTTACAATTTCGATAACAGAGAGAAAGTCCGTCGCGACGAAGAAGAAGCCGCTAAAGAAGAACAACTTAAACGCGAACAATCACGAAAACGCGACGCCGAGTTCCGTCTCGAGCGCCTCCGTACCGCAAAAGGTTTGCAACCGTTGATTCAGCCTCGTGAATCCGAACCTGATTCCAATTCCAATTCCAAACCCGAATCCGAACCGGAGCACGTCGATTCTGGTCACATTAACCTATTCGAAGGAATTAAGATTTTCGATCCAATTCGAGTACCTAAGAGAAAGGGTGATGATGAAAGAGAGGAGATAAAGAAGAATAAGAAGATGAAGAAAGAAGGTGGAGATTCTATTCGTGTTGTTGGTCCTGAAGATGAGAAATATCGGTTAGGTTATGGTGTTGCAGGGAAAGGGGTTCAGTTACCTTGGTATGTTCAAAAAAAGAAACCTAGTGAAGTTGATGACGACAATGACGATGATGATTTTGTTGACGGTGGAAGGAAGGGTGAGAAAAAGAAGAAGACATTGGAAGAGTTAAGGGAAGAAAGGTTGAAAAGGGAAAAAAGAGAGAAGGAAAGAGAGAGGGCCTTGAAACAGCAGAAGCAGCAAAGACATGGAGATGTTTATGGCAGTGGGAGATTCTCAAGGTGAAATTGCTTGTTTCTTAAGTTCTTTTGGAGCTTTTTTTTTTCCCTTCAACTTAGTTTGATTTATATATATTTTTGTTAAGTGCTTTATAATAACTTCTGAAGTTTGATGTGATGAAAAATTTTAAGTTATGTGATTTGATTGTTCCAGTGGTCTTGTTGCTTGTGTATAAGGAAAGATAGATTGATGAATTTAATTAATCTAGTTTTCTTTCATGAAGTTATTTCTAATCTGCAGACTATGACTGAATTGAGTTGCATTTGTTGTGATTCTCTGAACTAGAGCTTATTTGATTGATATTAGGTCATGTTGTTAGCTATGAACATCGGAAATTACTTGTGAAACCTAGAACTGTGATTCTTTTCCAAGCTCAAATGCATTAACACCAACTTTAAGCCGTCCTTAATTTAATTATTTGATTATGAGTTAGAGTTAATGACTTTCATAATAACTATCCCTTCCAAGTTGCCACATAATGAAGGAAAGCAAGTTGGTTATGGAAACTATGTGCCCTCAGATGGTAATTATAGAATCATAAAATACTACTTCCGGTCCACTTTATAAGAGACAATGCAGTTTTTGATTCATTGGATGATGTATTCAATGAACCAAAAACTGCATTGTCTCTTATAAAGTGGACTGGGGGTAGTATTAATTTGTAAATTTAAATGTTTGTTTATGTTAAGGTATTGATCAATTTTTATTTTAGATTAGTACCACTGAATATTACGAAGATGATTGTTGAAAATACAGGGCATTTTCTATGATGTTTTTTTTCTAAGATTGATTTATTGGCATTGGCACTGCCCCAAGCTGGAGATTTGAGTTTTAGAATTCATGTGTATTAATACATTTTGAACTTCAATATTTCTTCACTCTTCCTTTGAAGTGTATAGTCGGATTTTGCTAGTAAGAGGAATGTTGTAGAATGTAGGAAGCAACATTTGACCAGTATTGAATATTAGTGCGGCATCCTGTAGTTTTTTCTGTTAGTTAGGTTCTGTGGTGTTTAAGTTTTAGTGGTAGAGTGGCAATATAGGACTATTTTTTGATGCATAAGCCATCCTATGCTTAAATTAGAAGGCAAAGGATAGCAAATTTTGTAAACATAACTGAAGGATAACGGATACACATGTGGATCAAGGCAAAGCTGGTTTCCTTATTGTACTAATAAAAATAAAAATTATATACATTAATATAATTGTCAGATGTTGGCACCAGATTTGTTATGCTTGAAAGACACATGCTATGCTATAACTGATTTGTTGAATTAACAATGGTTTTGGTTTCTTTGTATTCTTATTAGTTACGTTGTTTGATGAAATGGCAAATTGTATAATTTTGCAGGAGATGATTGGATCAAGGGTTCAAGGGTTTTGCACTTCGTGGATATCTCCTTTCTCGTACAGGAATCGTGCTGGCTCCATTGTTGAAAAATTTCTAGCAAATTCGTGCAAACATATTCCCCCACCGTCTCCCTTCTCCATTTTAGAGAATCTTATGACCGTGTGAAATAGAGGATGTTTGGAAGAGCTTATGTAAGTTTATCTTATAACTAGAGTACTGTCATAAGTATTTGAAAGAGCATATGGAAAATAGCTTCTGAAGACGTTTTCAGTTTCCATAGGCTCCTCTAAATAACTTGTTGTATAGGCTGCTTTCAACTAATGTAGAGTTAACTCCCATTCTTGCTTTGATTGTAAAGATATTTTATACTTAACTTTTACAATATAAGTGCTTAAGCAGTATATCCAAATGCTCTCTAAGTTCTTGCCTGCTAATATCACAAAATCAACTTTTTTCATATAACTTGTTTTGGGGGTGGGGGGCTTCTTAAGCTTGTACCAGCTGAATTGGATACTGATCTGACTTCTAATGATTGCCCTGAATATGAATTCTTCATCAGAATAATGTACTTGTTGAGGATGAAAGGAATCCCCGAATATAGGTTTTTTTATAGCCAAAGTAAGGAATGTGGAGCATTATTTTCACTCTTTAGGGGGAAAACATCAACAAGGAATATAGCTACTATGACAGTAGTCAAATGCCTTGTATCTAACTTTGAAACGAATCTCTGAATGTAGCTACAGTGTCGATATTCAAATGCCTTGGCAAATCATCTGATCCTCACCCTCCTCCTTCGGCTAGCCAACTTCCCCCCACCCCCTTCAAATGCCTTGTATCCAACTTTGAAACGAATCTCGTCTTTTTATATGTATAGGGGGCGTGGCAGAGCTGGGTACCAATTTTCCATCCTCAACTAGTAGGATACCCGTGCATACGCACGAGTGATGTCATGTTCTTTTTATGAATGAATTTAGACAGTATTTAAATAGTCTGAATATTACTCCGTGAAAATAAAGACAAATTTAAAGTAGATGAAAAAGGAGTTCAAATAAAAAATAGATAAATATTAAAATCTAAAATTGTAAAAATATAATTTAAAAACAGTTTTACATTGATTTCGTGTTTTTTTATATATCAGTGCAGCTATCCCATGTTGTTATATATATATATATCATTGCCGTTATCTCCGTATTTTTTGTATATATTAGTGCAACTATCCCGTGTTTTTTATGTATCATTGCAATTATCTTATAGTTTTAATTGATTATTTGAGTCGATTAGTAGAATATAGTATATACTAAAAGATAGATAGTAGATTATCAATAAGAAATATTTATCCCATGTTTTTTTATATACCAGTGACAATTATTTGTCCTTTTTTTAGGTATTAGTGACAAATATTTGTCACGTGTGTTTTAAATATCAATCAGTTTAAATAGTTATTAAATCTTATTGTTGTTTTAGATAGTAGGTTTATAGTAGTCTTCAAAAATTATAATTATCAATAGCAAGAGAATAATTATAAGAGAAAGAGAATAATTGTTTATGAGAAAAATAAAAGTAAAGTAAAAAGAATAAATGAAGAAATAGAGCATAAGAGAAAAACGAAAAGGAGGAAAAACAGTGTAAGAAGAAAGAGAAAAAAAGGAAGAAAGAGAGTGTAAGAAAAAAGTATAAAGAGAAAAGAGTAAGAAGAAAGAGAAAAAAAATGAAGAAAGAGGATGTAAGAAGAAAAAGAAAAAGATGGTAAAAATAAATGAATTAGATGTAATTGACTTGTTTGCCCTCAAAAAATTTAGGTGTCAATATTTCAAAATGGGTTAATTGATATTTTTAGTTGTAGTTTAGATGTAGGGTGTTTTTTTTAATACCCCCACCCCATCCCCTCCCACCCCCACCCATTACTGTTATTCCAATTTTACCCCTGGCATTAATCACTTTTTGACTTTCATTTATTTCACTCTGACCGGGACCCACAAGTTAACGCATCGTATATACCTCCATGGAAGGTATATACGATTACATTAATTAATCAACGCTGACCTGGAAAACTGCTCATCGTATATATGTCCTTCAAGACATATATACGATTGCACTATTTAATGCTTCGTTGACTACCCATCGTATATATGTCCTTCAAGGCATATATACGATTGCATTATTAAATGCTTCGTTGACTACCCATCGTATATAGGTTATATACGAGTGGGCTTTGAAGATCCAATCGTATATACATCTGGGCCATGTATATACGATGTGAAAAAAATACCCATCGTATATACATGGTTGAGGAGGTATATACGACTGGGCTATTTTTTCGCTTTTTATCGAGTTGCTATCTGTTTTGTTGGAGCAGATATGACCCGCCACTAGCAGCGAGATCATGCCGACTCTCGGTTGGCTCTCGTTGATATTGATACTACATTGACTTTCACACGGATACGGTATATTTTTGTTACTCAAGTTTGGTAAATGGAATTAATTTACTTAAGTACTTAGTAAGTTATATATTTTGTAGATATTTTCTACACGACAGTGTGGAGGAGTGGGCCAAAGTCATTGGTAGAACTATCGGTGTAGTTGTTGTTATTGTGAGATCCGAGAAAGCGGTGGAAAGAGTGGAAAGCGAGATAAGATTATTTTTGGGCTGCGAGAAACATGGCGAGTTTACTAATGATTCAAGGGTTTCGGTTCTAGAAGGGAGAGTTGTCCTTTTAGATTGAAAGCTACTTGCACTCTTCGTCGTGGGGTTGGTGTGTGAGAGTTAAATGTGGTAGACACACGCACGCAGTTGCTCAAAACTTCCATTGGTACTTGTTTTTGGGGCGTCTGTCTAAGCGCGCAAAGGATCCAGTTAACCAAAGATGCGGATCTTGATGTGGGACCAAAAGCTACTATTATCGCTTTGAAGAAGCTAGATCAGGAGAATGTGACTAGTCTTCGTCAAGTTTATAGCAATGGCACAAACACCGGTCTACAAAGAGGGTCCTAGAACGGACATTCGGGAGGTGTTGAGATTGATTGAATCCCATAATTATCTATGTTGGTCTAGAAAGATTCCGCAATCGATGTCGTCGGTGATATCATGTGGGCTCATCCCACTTCTATAAAGTTGCTCGAGTTGTTTCCCAAAGTTCTCATTCTTGACTCAACCTACAAGACCAACAGATATAATTTGCCTCTTCTCTACATTGTGGGAGTCACAAACACCGAGATAAGCTTCCACGTTGCATTTGCTTATATTGGGCGAGGAGCTTGCTATTCATTTTTCTTGGGTATTGGAGCAATTTGCGAGGTATATGTGAGTTGCATTCTATTCATCCTCGAGTTTTCTTTGATGCAGAGATCTCGTTTGTATGTCCGCTATTTTTGATGTCTTTCCTGCTTTGCTACAAATTTATTGTGTCATTGGCATGTTACAAAAAATGTCAAAGCCAAGATTAAGGAGTTGGTTCACAAGGATAGCGGGAGGAGGTCGAAACTCTCGGCTATGGATTATTGATTACGTTGATGAGTCACACTATCTATCTAATCTGAAGTTTTTGAGGTCGCTTGCTCGATAAAACTGCTCTCATTAAATACGTGCACGACACATGGTTGACACCGCATAAGGAGCGATTTATCTCAAAGATGGACTAACCGGATCCCACACTTGGGGAATTGCACGACCAAGCGTGTATTTCTATCCGTTACTTGATTTTTTTGACACGTGGACATATTTTTTTCGTCGATTAAATTTCTTTAACACTTGTTTATTATTTATATCCGTTACTCGATTTTTTTGACACGTGGACATATTTTTTTCGTCGATTAAATTTCTTTAACACTTGTTTATTATTTATATCCGTTACTCGATTTTTTTTGACACGTGGACATATTTTTTTTCGTCGATTAAATTTCTTTAACACTTGTTTATTATTTCTATCCGTTACTCGATTTTTTTTGACACTTGTTTATTATTTCAGAGCGGAATCCTTGCATTGGTCTTTGAAAAGACAGTTGAAGACTTCAAAGGGTGATTTATCAAAATGTTTGGTATCTATTGATGACATGCTGGCAATACATTTTGATCAAATTATCGGGTCTTTTCAACGAAGTATCAACAGAATTGAAGTCAAGTCCAATATTCCACTGTTTAAAAATCTTCAAGGACTTGTTTCTTTATCTGCACTGAGACACATGGTTAAGGAGTTTGAAAGATCGAAATCTGGGGTTGGATACGACAAAGGCGATTGGTGCATTCAAAGGAAGACACATCTACTTCCTTGTGCTTGTGAGATAGGTATTTTTCATGCTTAGGTAATTCTATTCCGCTCAATGTTGTTGATGATCACTGGAAACATTTGAGCTTGGATGCAGTAGATGATAAATCCACTCAGGATAAATCATCTACTTGTGATATTTCTTACCAGTTCGATGCTATCCGGGCCAGATTTGATAAAGTGAGTGAGGAGGAGAAATTTCTTATCAAGAGGCAAGCTGAATGAGATAGCTTTTCCTTCTACTTCTTCTATGGTTGCACCTAAATCAAAAGTCGAACGAAAGGTGCACCAAAGAAGAAAAAGGGAATTTTTTGATGCTAAGCGTGATCCTTACGGGTGGGAGCACGTGGATGAGAAGGTAAAGCATCAAAAAACCGGGGCTTCCAAAATTCCTACACAATGGTCAACCAAATTATCTCGTGGTGCTTCTAGAGTATTATCACGCATACGGTGAGACTAAAATCCACTTACCGTTTGTTCCAAAGACACGCGTGCGCAACTATGTTGAAAAAATTGTT
The DNA here is from genome assembly GCA_020916435.1 of Oxytropis ochrocephala. NCBI lineage: Eukaryota > Viridiplantae > Streptophyta > Magnoliopsida > Fabales > Fabaceae > Oxytropis > Oxytropis ochrocephala. The sequence continues at coordinate 20,369,219 of CM037088.1, forward strand.
GATGTTGAAGGTGACAGAAGCGCGGTTTAGAGCAAGCGATCGGGGTTGGACTTGACATGGGTGAGGACTCGCGGCCTCGATTAGGCAAGCTTTGATTCAGAAACAAAGGACAGGGGAAACCTTGTATTCGGACATGTTTGGGAAGAACCGATCGTTAGAGAGCTTCGCAAAGCTTTAACTATTGAGTCATACGGACGTCACCGAGTCAAAGTGGTTTGATTTGCTCGAGATGGGGTATATGGTTGCAAACGGGTATAATGTTGCATTGGTTGATTTTCTTTATCTATGAATTTCACTTATCCGCGCTTTTTGAGAGCGCACGCATAGTTCATCTAAGTTGAAAATCATATACTTTCGAACGAGCAAAATGTACATCTGGTTGAATCTTTCAATCTCTCCCACTTGTCCATTGCCTCCTATTGCCCACACGGTGGTACCAAAGACTACTTACCAGAGTGTCCGCTTCATGGTTGCATCCGTATGCCGGACGTTTTACCCTATGGCGATCTATGTGTCCTCGTGCGACCTCTCTCACTCACACCGCGATGCGTCTAGATGTATAGATTTAGCCGATGATTCTATTGACGACTTGTAGATAGATTCACACATTTTTGTATTACACGTGTATATATGATTATAGCGCGTTTTTGTAATTATACGCGTTTATTTTATCCAATATATGTATGCGCGTTTATTCAAATCACGAGATTGTAAATTATAATCTGTTAATAAAATGTAATCATTAACCAAAGAAAGCCCATCGTATATATCTCGTTTGGGGCATATATACGATGTGCATTTTTAACGCATCGTAAATAGGTTTCTCGCGTATATACGATTGACTTAAAACGCATCAATCGTATATACGCCCAATGAACATATCTACGATGTCAAAAAATTGTACCCATCGATATATAGCTCCAAAAAGATATATACGATGGGTGTAATTTTGTGAAAAAAACAGATTTTTTGAAGGGCATTTTGGGAATTACAGTGTGGGTGGGGGCGTTAGGAGAATGGGTGGGGGTACCAAAAAAAAAACCCTTAGATGTATAGATATAGTGTAGATAGTGTAGATACAGTGTAGATGTGAAACAAAAGTGTGTTTTTGCGGTGAGTTGGAGTGGGGAAGGAAAAACCTTCTCTCGACCCAGCTCGTGTTGTCACGCAAGATTGCAAGAAAGAATTTGTCATACAACCCATTGCTTTTGAAATTCACACAGGAGGTTAGTGTCTTGTAAAAGAAATAAGTATATTATTTTTGGTCAACAAATAAGTATAGTTTTTTTTTTGTTGGTCAAGCAATAAGTATAGTTTTTAAATGGTGGTATTGTGCAAATTCTGGAGTTGGACATTTTCATGGATTTGGATCTACCACTTCTCCCTAGAATTTCTCCCTCTCTCATTCTCATCTTCTCATTTTCCTTTCAAATTTCTCTCACTACTCACCCTTTTTTTGCTGTTGCGAAAGCCACGTGGATTAATACTTGAAAATCGTTTGAAACTCTCATGATGACTGTAGTCGCCTTCTGAAAATTATTCACCATTTTCTCACTACTAAGAGAATGACCTAATAAGTATCACATCATCAATAACAAAAAGACACAAATATGAGTGTCTCAATTTAAGTTATACTAGCAGTTGCCTCAGAGAAGTAAGAGGACGTGGCTAAAATGCAAACAAGGGAACCAATGGAAGAAAGACAATTATAGAACCAACCAATAGAAACACACAACATAAGCAATGCATGCAACCAACCAATCAAATCACGCCACATAAGCAATTGCAAGTTTGGCGCCTTATCCAGCACCAAACTGCATAAGATTAAAAGGAAGGATTAACTTTCTCTTTTTTTTTTTGTTGAATTAGCACCGATCAGATTACCATCTCAATTATTAATACGAGGAGGATTCAAAGTTTCTATTTTTAGGGAATGACGTCGATCACCATCAGAATTTCAGACAATTTTTGAAATACCAATTCAGGCAGAACACTAACCAAAGTGGTCCACCCTAGAACCCTTCTTATTGTAACTATCATGAGTTTTCCTTTTCAACATAAACATTTGGTACATGAAATATATTAGGGAATATGAAGAATGACACAGAACACGTCAGCATGCCACACAAGCAATGAGCTGGAATCACTTGTGCAGCTGTTTATAGTTAGAATAAGCAACATAATTAGTTGGATTGGTTAGCAGTTTGTTAACCCGTTAAGCTTCATTGTAACTGAATCTCTAGTGTAGCTTCAATGTATAAATACAAGTGTATCATCAGAATGAGATAATCAATTGAATGAAATCACTCACAATTCTCTCTGAAATTCTTTATGGTATCATTCGCTTCTGATCCTGAGAGCTTCGTTCTCTCGCTTCCGCTCACCTAAACTCTTCTTCCTTTCTTGTTCTTCGTCAATGGCGTCGATGCCGGAGCACACACCGGAGAATGAATCGGTTCACGGCGGTTCTATCTTCCAAGGGGCGAGCAAATCATCCAGGGCCGACCCAACATATATGGAGGCCTAAAGCGAACTCTAAGTTGAGGCCCTATAATAATAAGATAATAAAACAAACTAAATTTTTAAAGTCCAATTCAATATATATTTTTTAGCTTTTTTTTCTTGAATTTAATGAAATAAATTGTTGGGCAACATAATAACAACAAAATAATTCGGACGAAAATTTCAAATTCCTTTGAAAATACTATTCAAATAGTTTGAACGAATTATTTAGGTTTGGTAAAAATAAATTGATAATTTAAATTGTATAGAAATAATTGTATAATTTAAAATATTTTATTTACTCTAAAGTTGACTATCAACCCCTAAAATAAAATATAATTAAAATAAGATAAAAAATAAATACCAGTTAAAAGAACACCAGTAAATGACAAAATGACAAGAAAAGGCCATAAAAAAATGAAAACAACTTATGCAAATAATATTATACAAGTTAACATATAAAAATATTTTCAGCGGTGAATATCTGACTGCATATTATTCCCATCAAAAAAAAAAATGACTGCATATTATTGATAAAAAAAATATAGCTTTTGTTGTTGAAAGCTACCTTTCAAAGCCTAATTAAAAAACAAAAAAATATACATGCCTTGAGGATCGAACATACGTCAACAAAAATTAAGTGTATTTATCTTGCCATATGCGCTAAGGTTGATTTCTATAATATCTTGGAACTTATTATTAATATTATGTAAATTATAAAATTTTGAGGCCCCATTTTTATCAAAAAATTGTGAGGCCCCAAGCCCTTGCTTTAGTGGCTTGGGCCTTGGGCCGGCCCTGAAATCATCTACACCACATCACTTTGCAACTGGTCCTAAGTTTTCCATCAAACTAGATGAGAAAAACTTCTTGCTATGGAACCAGCAAGTTGAAGGAGTGGTAAAGATGCATAAACTGCATCGTCTACTGGCGAATCCCATTATTCCACAGAAGTACGCCTTTGAAGAAGATCGCCTTGCCGACGTCGTCTCCGACGAATTCGAGAGGTGACTGGTGCAGGACCAGACACTATTCACATGGTTATTGTCCACGCTTTCTGAATCGGCATTACCAAGAGTTTTGACTTGTCACCATTCATGGCAAGTATGGGAGACACTACAACATTTTTATTCTACGGCAACGCCTGAAAACCGTTGTGTAATGTTAAAATACCGTTGCCTTTGGTTTAGGCAACGGTTATGAAACCGTTGTTTTCGCGGGCGTTGCCTATAGTTAAGGCAACAGTTTTTTGTGGCCAAAGGCAACGCCAACCTTAAACCGTTGCTAATGATGGTACTAAGGCAACGGTTTTGTTATTATTCTACGGGAACAGTGTGAAACCGTTGCTGGCTATAAAACCGTTGTCTACAGTCATAAAATGCAACACTTAAAAACCGTTGCCATTGATAATAAAAAATAAAAAAAATAATAATATAGGTATAATTGTAAAAATCAGTAATTTAATGAGACAAAAAAGTCAAGTATTACATAAGCCAACATTGTATAATATAGGTATAATTGTAAAAATCACTAATTATATTCTGGAAAAATACAAGGAAATTGAACATTAAGAACTAAGAGGCGGATAATAAGAAACCACATTGTACTCAAAATTACAATCTTTGAATGTACAAGTGCGGAAGGAATCATATACAAAGCGACTTCACGAGAATGAAAGTAACATTGTATTCCTAGCAAACCCGCAATACTGCCATTGTAGTGAGGAAAATATTTTGAATATAACTAAGTTAGTAGGTTGAGCAATTTGCAAAAATTACTACTTTATTCAATGGTTCATAGCACTAAAGATGAGCTCAATAAGTAAGGCTCAATAGTACTCTATTATAGTTCTCATGCTCTAGTGACTAGTCTCACCATGATGTGATGAAGTGTTCATAATGCAATCGATGTAACCTGCGACATAGAACAATGAATGTTGAGAAATCCTATATGCATAGATTTAAGGCATCTGATTCATATGTGATTCGATGCAAAGAGTGCATTTCAAAAGGCCTCAAATCTATCAAAATCATTTTACATAGTCAATAACAAAATCAAGTGACAAAAGAAAAAGAGAAACCTTTAGAATTTCTCTAAATTATACAACAGCCTAATGGAGTGCAATTCTACCACTACCCTAAAGTTACTTTACATAAGTTAACCCAAAATGCCCACCAATGCACACACACCCTTTATCTTGCATCCAAATTCTTCCCAAAGAAACTACTAAGAAGTGTCCAAACGATGGTGTGCCAAAATGCAAAGATTTTTTAAATACAAGTTGCCAATTTGTAATAATCATAGAACGAAAGGACCAAGGGTCCAAGGATCAACAAGGTCATATGACAACACAGAACAAATTAAATTGGATCGAGGGAAAACAGAACCTGAGGATCAACTATATAGCCAAGATACAAAGGGAAGTCCTGTAGATCAAATGGCACACTCTGGAGTTAACCACAGAATTATGATCTAAAAATATGACATAGGACATGTTAACATAAAAAAGAATAATCAAAACAATTTGAATTTTGAACATAGACTAAATTGTGTTTAGAACTTAAGACTGATTAAAGACCTCCAGATGTCATGTAATAAGAGCAGAAAATATCTCTAGTTTTAAAGCTAGCTATACACAAGGGATAATAATAAGGTATACTGTGAATTAGCCAATTGATAAAAAACTTTGGGTTGGGATAATAGTCAAATAAGGATTAAGTAAATTATTATGTAATTAAACAAATTAAAATTAAATGTTCATATTATATGATGAATTTATATAGAACAGAAAATGCATTTGGCAATAATCTTTAGACCTACACACCTGAATATTGACAAACCTGAGACTGTGGAGGTGCTTTAAAACAAGACCGATCTCTGCAATAGCAAGTTAGTTGATGTTAGACACTTTTACATTCTTCAATAGCTGTTATCCATCTCACCACAAATCCATCTCTGATTGCCTCTTGAATTTTTAAGAAATCATTAATATCAATATTCAGTAAATTAGAAATTGGAACAACCAAACTTTCTTTGCATGACAAATATGGAGGACTAGCAGACCCAAACCAAGTATAAACACTTACATTGGAATTGGATTTCGCCTCCAGCGAATACAGGGAGCCAAAATTTGAATCCATTGCATGACTGCTTTCCAAGTTAGCTAATGTCATTGCTAGCAACAAAGTCAATTTTGAATTAGTGAAACTCGGGCAGTCAATCCAAATTCCTCAATCTGATTAATCAAGAAGGAAGAAAATACCAGCCTCAGAAACATCTTTGTATCTAGCAATGGTTATATCAATTTCATGGTCAAAAACATAATAAAAAAGCCAATCAAATCCCATCACAGTTGTGTCTCCTGCTCTCAACTCCACATTGCTTACCTGTTTTGCTGCCAAGGGTAGTAAAACAAAACATAGCAGAACTAAAATTATCTCAATTGTGAAATGAGACTATATACTATAAGAAGTTGTGTGTTCTGTTTGAACTAGATAAGGTAATACATATCTTTGCAATAACCCAAGCCATACCATTATTCTTAAAACAAAAGAATTGTTTGGGTTCAGGTCACACCAAACAAAAATAGACATGGAGGTCGTGTATTTTAACGCAAATACTATGGAGTCTTCCTTGAATGATGTAAAAACTTAATTAAAACCATTGAAACATACCTAGAATGCATAGCTTTATAACCTTTCAATTGCTGGAAACAAACATCAATCGAAGATGCTCCATGGTCCTCCATTTCCAAAACTGGTTTTAGAAAGATTTTACAATAACAACCTAATCTAAAAGGATTGAACCCGTAGAGCTTCACAATCCCTAATTTCACAAACCCTAATTTCACAAATCCGGAGAGCTCCTTGACCGATTCATGGAAGTCAGAAAAAGAAATCGAGAATGGGAAATGGAATGAGCGTTAGAACTTAGAAGATGTAAGAAGAAGAGACCGAGAACGAGAAAGAAATTTGTTACCTATTACCACCATCGAGAAGAGAACGACAGCGTGAGCGATGAGCGACGGCGATAAAGTACTGAGAGTGAACAGCAATGGAGAAGGAGAGAAAACACGATGATGAGAGTGAGAAAGAACAACGATGTGCAATGAAAGGTCAAGAACGAGAGAGTGAGAGAGCGCGAGAGCTGGAAGGCGAGAGCTGGAAGCCTGGAACGGGAAATTGGGAATAAAAAAAGAGAGTGGGTAGACTTAAAACACTACTAGTAAAACTAATTAATTTTTTAAAATAATTAAATTATTATAGGGGAACGGTTAGAAACCGTTGCGTAAAAAGTTAATAAAAAAACCGTTGTTACTGAGTTTTTGGGAACGGTTTTTGCCCGTTGCCGAAGGAAAAAAATTAGTTTAACAACGGGGACAAAAAACCGTTGCCATTGTTATCTAAGGCAACGGTTTTTTACCCGTTGGAAATTTAGGCGTTGCCGTAGGGTCAAAATGTTGTAGTGAGAAGATTCAACAACACTATTTTGCTCATTTGAAAGAAAAATCTCGCCAACTTCGTAATGAACTTAAGAATTCGAAGAAAGGCTCTCAATCCATCTTTGATTTCATCACAAAGGTACACTCTCTTGCTGATGCATTAACTTCTGCTGGTGAAACGATTACTGATTCCTATCTCACGGATGTGATCTTGGATGGCTTGCTGGAGGAATATAATTCCTTTGTGATTATGATCTTTAGCAAGCCGGAGACACCTTCGCTCTCTCAGATTGAATCTCTCCTCCTGGTGCAAGAGTCTCAATTGGACAAATTCAGGCAAGAATTGACTATTGCTAATGTTTCTGCCAATCTTGCACAAGTCTCATCCAAATCCGGTCAAGGCACCTCACAGAACTACAACAACACACAAGGTGATGCCTCAAACAACTATAACTCTCGCGGACGTGGTCGTAATCAAGGGCGCGTGCGAGGGTGTGGCCGGAGTTCCTCCGGTGGCTCAAGACCTACGTGTCAACTCTGTGGTCGCTATGGTCATTCCGTGCTCGAATGTTGGTTTCACTTTGATGAAACTTTCGTTCCTCCACCTCACATGGTTGAAGCCAATACTGCATCTCAAAGCCATGCAACATCTTCTTCTGATACACCTAAGACAGATGATACTGCTACACCTACTGTGAATTTGGCTGAGGCTCTACCATGCAAATCTACAGGTAAAACTTCTGAATTTTATTCACTAGCACCTGTTGATGAAGTGGACTGGCATGGTGATACTGGTGCTTCGCACCATGTCACTGCTGATGATGATAACATACAGCATAAAACACCGTACACTGGTTCAACTCAAATTAAAATGGGAAATGGTGGTGCTACTATCAAATCACTTGGTTCCTCTAGTTTTACCTCTCCTATCCACCCTCACATTAATCTTGTGTTAAATAACTTATTACATGTTCCCTCCATTACCAAAAATTTGCTTTCTGTGTCTAAGTTTGTTAAAGATAATCGTGTTTATTTTGAATTCAACGATCCTCATTGTTTGGTGAAATCACAGGTCTCTAATCAAGTGGTTCTTCGAGGCACACTTGGACATGATGGTCTTTATGTTTTCAAGGGAATCAATCTAGCTAAATGTTCAAATTCTGCTACTGCCTCTTCTGTTGTATCTTCAAAATTTTCTGGTTTACCTTCTTTGTATTCAGCTAGTATACCACCTAATGTTTCTTCACACACACTTTGGCACACACGCTTAGGGCATGCCAATTCTCAACTAGTTACTCATGTAATGAAATTGTGTAAGCTTTCTTCATCAAATAATACCAATGTTGAATTCTGCACAGCCTGTCAATTAGGAAAAGCTCATCGCATACATGCCCCTGCATCTGTCACTCAGCATAATAATCCTTTTGAGTTAGTTTTTACAGACCTTTGGGGACCTTCTCCAATGGTCTCTAGTGCTGGTTACTATTACTATATCGTGTTTGTTGATGCTTGCACTAAATTTACATGGCTCTATTTACTTAAACACAAATCTGATGCTTTGCTTGCTTTCACTTTGTTTCATAAATATGTTCAACAACAGTTTTCAGCTAAAATTTTATCTGTACAATCAGATGGTGGGGGTGAATATAAGCCCTTTACCAAATTTCTAGCTAGCCAAGGCGTTGTGCATAGATTCACATGTCCTTATACCTCTCGCCAAAATGGTTCTGTGGAAAGGAAGCATAGACAAATCACTGAAATAGAACTCACTCTTCTATCTCATGCTTCCTTTTCACTAACCTATTGGGATCATGCATTCACAAATGTTGTTCATGTCATTAACAGATTGCCAACTGTTGGTCTGTCTAGTTTTATTTCACCTTTTCAGGCTTTATACAATGTTGTGCCAAATTACAATCAGCTGAAACCCTTTGGATGTGCAAGTTTTCCCTATATGCGTCCTTATCACAAACACAAGTTCAATTTTGACAGCACTCAATGTATCAACTTGGGTCTATCTTTAATGCACAAAGGATACAAGTGCTTGACTTCAGAAGGCAAGATTATCATCTCCAAGGATGTTACTTTCAATGAGACTAGCTTTCCCTACCCTTCTCTCTTTCCTAAACACATAGCCTCTTCTACAAATACAGACACTTCTACATCACTGCCCATACCTACTTTTAATATACCATAAACACATCCTGCAAAAAATACTCCGCCTGCAGAAAATACACCACCAACACTGCATTCAGAACCTCACATTTCTGACTCTGTCAACCAATTACAACCAGAGCCCGAGCCTCAACCTTCTTCTCCTTCTAGTTCTGATGATGAAACACCCTCACCAGAGCCCATTAAGACTCATCACATGGTTACTAGGCTACAAACAGAATCTCTCAAGCCTAAGGTATTCCTTACACAAGTTGAACCCTTTACTGTAAAGCAAGCTTTAGCTGCACCCCATTGGAAGACAACAATGCAAGCTGAGCTCCAAGACTTAGTTGATAACAAGACTTGGTCTCTTACTACCTTACCTCCAAATAGGAAGCCAATTGGTGAGTTACAAGAAGAAATATATATGGTGCAACCACCTGGTTTTACTCATCAAGACAAGTCTTTAGTATGTAGATTACACAAGTCCCTATACGGTTTAAAGCAAGCCCCAAGGGCATGGCATGACAAACTCAAGCAAGTGCTGCAGCACTTTGGTTTTAAACCAAGCTGGTGTGATCCTGCACTGTTTCTGTACTCTGCATCTAGTGTATAGCTCTATGTGCTTGTGTATGTTGATGATATCCTCATAACAGGATCTGCCAACAATCTAATACATGATCTCATTAACAAGCTGAACTCAACCTTTGCTTTGAAGCATCTAGGAAAGCCCTATTATTTATTGGGTCTTGAACTCAAATATCAGAAAGATGGCTCGGTTATACTCACTCAAGCTAAGTACATAAGGGATCTTCTCACTAAAGCTGCTATGGTTGGTTGCAATGGTATAGGTACCCCAATGGCATCAGGAACAAAAGTAAGCAAGTTTGGTAATGATAAATTACCTGATCCACACCAATATAGATCTCTTGTGGGTGCACTTCAATATGTAACATTAACTAGGCCTGAAATTGCTTATGCAGTAAATAAAGTTTGTCAATTTCTCTCTACTCCTCTTGAGTCACATTGGAAGGCAATGAAGAGGATCTTAAGATACCTCAACAGCATTTCTACTCATGGACTTTTACTCCAACCAGCAACTACTTCTGGACCTGTCACTCTTTGAGCATATAATGATTCTGATTGGGGCAGTGATCCCGATGATAGACGATCCACTTCGGGCTCTTGTATCTTTCTAGGACCAAACTTGGTGTCTTGGAGTTCTAAGAAGCAAACTCTAGTAGCAAGATCAAGTGCAGAGGCCGAATATAGAGGCCTAGCAAATGCCACGGCAGAGTTACTATGGATACAATCCTTATTGAAAGAACTTAAGGTTGCTCATCATACTTCTGTAGTTCTATGTGACAATTTGAGTGCAATTGCCATTGCACACAATCCCGTGCTGCACTCAAGGTCTAAACATCTTGAATTAGATATTCATTTTGTGCGTGAGAAAGTCTTGGCCAAAGCTATGTCAGTTGCTCACATTCCTGGTTCAAGTAAGCTAGCAGATGCTCTCACAAAGCCTCTGCCAGCACCCCTGTTCCATTCCTTGAAGAGCAAACTAAAGGTTGTTCCCACACCTCAGTTTGAGGGGGAGTATTAGGGAATATGAAGAATGGCACTAAACACGTCAGCATGCCACGCAAGCAATGAGCTGGAATCACTTGTGCAGCTGTTTATAGTTAGAATAAGCAACATAATTAGTTGGATTGGTTAGCAGTTTGTTAACCCGTTAAGCTTCATTGTAACTGAATCTCTAGTGTACGTAGCTTCAATGTATAAATACAAGTGTATCACTGTAACAGATAATCAATTGAATGAAATCACTCACAATTCTCTCTGAAATTCTTTAACATATTCTACAAGTTTTATTGCTTAAAGCCCGAGCAACTGGATTTAATTTCTATATAATTGACACTTTGATAAATAAAATATAACTTTCCCATGCTAGTCTTTAATTAGTTTCACTAAGATAAGATAAGTAGCATGTTAAGACTAACAATAGTTTAGTTGTCTCGTAGTTTAAGTTTATCTATATAATTTATGGGCACGGATCCTCTGCAGTTTTGGCGGGAACTGCAGAGTGTAGTTAGTGTAAATAGAGACATTTTACATCGGTTGAACAACCTAACCGATGTTAAATATATGTGTGTAAGAGATATTTAACATCAGTTTTGCAAACGAGCCGATGTAAAATGTCTCTATTTACACTGACTTCGCTCTGCAGTTCCCGCCAAAACTGCAGAGGATCCGTGTCCCTAATTTATAATCATAAAACACATTTACTCGTTAGGTGACCGGGTAGTATCAAAGCTAAAAGTCTGCCAATTGAATTTGGTGGCTGAAACGTGCCAAACATAGGAAGCCAATCTCTTAAAATATGTTTATATTTAAATGATTGGCCAAAGTGTTTCCTATGTCAACCTTTGCATAGCAAGTTAAATGAATGATTCAAAGTTGACCAAGTTGAAAATTGTTTATCCAAACATGACATAATCAAACTACATCAACTCCTAATACAACGAGTTTATAAGCAAGAAAGAGGAGAGAAGCTACAAATCTTATGGCCATTAACGAAGCTACAAATGTTAACCGTTCTCTTTTATACATGGAGAATTTGTCACTCCCCTCGGTAGGTTTACTAATACTATTCTCTTTGTTTCATTCTTCATAGTTTTAATCCAAATCTCAATATCTCTCTCTTGCCATTTCATTATTTATTTTTAGTGCATTGATGATGATTGATAACATAAATTCAGGTTCAAATAGAGATTTGTTTCCATGTTTTCTTCTCTCTATTCGTTGCAAAGTTTTTTAGATATCATTCAAACATATACAAATACAAACATCGTTGTAATTCTTCCAATGATTTATTGTGATATCATAAATTAAATAAGTACAAAACTTGAGTCAATTCACATTGCAATACTTGAGAGAGTTTATGACAATTTCAATATATTTTTAGTGGATAACTAGACGCACAGGATATAAGGTACTGCAGTCAATTAAATAATTGTAGACATGTCAAGTTCAATGTTCTATTTTGTAAATGCTTTGTAAACAGTTTCAGGTTGTGGTGATAGCAGCAAATATGGACTGTAATGGTTGTAGGGCAAGAGTTTCCAGAGTTGTCTCAAAAATTACTGGTGAGGCTTGGAATGGCGTTTATTTTTTATTTTACTAAAATATTATTATAGGTTTAATTAATGTACACTATTGCTGTAAAAGTTAACACTATCAATAAATAAAAAATCATGGTACAAATGACTTTTAAGGTAGTTAAAATAAAGTCAAACATTTTTTATAATGTTATTTCGCTATTGGTTGACGTTATAAAAAATCTATTATATCAATAGTATATATAAATTAACTCCTTATTTATTGCATAAATCATTTGAAATGAAAAAAAAAACCTTATTTACTAACAACTAATCCCTATGTTCCTTTTCTTTGATATCATTTACTCTGAAATGAAATATAAGCAAAATCACACTTATGTATATAAATGAAATTAGTCACTTAACACGAGATGTCATGCAGTTTTCTGCCATTAAGCCCGTTTAATTTTAGCAAGATACTGATCTTCATGCTGTAAATCTAAATGCAGGGTTGACAGAGTACACAATAGATGTGCGCAAGAATGAAGTAACTGTTAAAGGCGACTTCATATCACGTTGCAACTTCCACTTTAGAAGCAGCACCCTGAAGAGAACCACTAATCGATCCAAGTCCCTGTTTACCCGTTTAACTCATTTCGACAACCATAAATGTAGCAAAAAGTATTCTTACAAAAAAATATTGTAACAAAACGTATATCCTAGCAGGGGGATCAGCTACAAATTTCAAATTATACAAGTCTCACTTATTCTTTCTTTCTAGACATGTGGTACGGGAGCCACACATGCGCGGTGCGTGACGGCGAGTCTCTAAATCTGATGAAGAACCAATAGTTGTTAACTACCACAGTGAAAGACCAAACAAAAACTTACAGAAATAAACAGCCGCTAATCTATTATCATATGGCCATTTTTTTTGCATATGAGAGAGAGAGAGTCCCTGAAGATTTATGTTATTCGCTTAGCGTCATTGACCACTTGACATTACCAGAATAATCACTACATGAACCACAAAAGAAACGACAAACTTCCCCTCTTAAGTTACAAAAAGAATGCATGTCACCGAAAGCATGAGTCAGTACACATTAAGACCCACAACTTCTTCCCCTAAAGTTTTCTACTTCCAAAATGTTATCCACCCAAAATACAAGGAAAATAAAAAGAAACTCCAACACCTGATGAATTGATCTACTTTAACTTTCGTCATAATTGCTTGAAAGGTCAGGAACAGCATAAAAATCTATGGTGAAAGATCCAATCGTGGATGCTTAGGTCTTCTTCATGAGATACCCCATGAGTATGCCAAGTAAGCCAACCAATATGACAAACACGAATGAGACTCCTCCACGGTTTTTGTTGCCTTCACGCTTTAGCAGATCCTACAAGTAGTAAATTTATCCAATAAGTATTGTCTTACGTCCATAGCTAATATTGAAAGAATCAGTTGATGATGAAGCAGGGAAAATTGTGTGCCTCCTAGAAAAACGTTTCTGATATGAAAATAAAACGTTTCTAAAACAACATGATGATGAAACACATGGCATTTCCTAGAAAAACGTTTCTAAAACTAAGCTCACATGCCAGTGCAGAAAATTGTGTGCATGAGTTTTCCTAGTACCAAACAAATGAACCCAGTATCATAAAGAATAATTGAACTGCTTGACCTCCAGAAAAACTATATTTACCAAGAAAACAAGAGCAAGTTACCTTGACAAGACCTGTCACTTTTTTCCCATATCAAACTTAGGACATCATTCGTTTTTTTTTCTTTTTTCAAGAACGGTTTCCAAATAAATATTTAAAAAGAGCACCTGATGATAATTCAGTGACAAGCGAGAGAAAAACACACAATTAAACATACACATGGCCATTCGCCAGCCAATTATCATTTCTCATCTACGTATGACTCCGAGTCTCACACCACCACCTTCACCTTTACTTTCTGCTTAATTCTCTTTCAACTGCAACAACAGACTCAAGAAGCAGAGGCTTGCAACTTGAAAAAACAGCCGCAAGGAGCCACTGTCTAGCATATCGACTCTACCCACAGTGTATCGATGGAACTCACAGGGTATCGAAGCTAGTTTTTTAATGAAAAAAGAACCTTTTGGATACTTCCCTGAAACGTACTCATTGTGTATCTAAGCATATCCATATGGGATACATATTTGATATATGATACGAACACGACAGTGAAATGTATTCATGCATCAAAGCCCGTAAAACTGGACATCTAAAAATTTAAAATATTTACTGTTATAAGGTTATAATAGTAAATCAGTTTTATTTTCCCTCCCCTCCCACTGCAAACCAAACTAGGAGAGGGTTATTTCTCCTTCCCTCCCTTGAATCAAAGTCTCAATCTTTAGATGAATGGGTAAATAAAGTTATCAATAAAATATTTATTGTAAATCCTCACCAGTTCCTGGCGGAGCTTGCTATTTTGTTGAAATGCATTATTCTTTTCTTCAGTAAGCCTTGAGATAAGAGCTCTTGCCTGCAGCAACGAAGTAACTATAATCAAAATAAAGTTGCTACACAGTACTAACTCCAAAGTTACAGTCTTCAAAAAAATTACAGCATGTGCACCAAAAAGAAATAAAAAACAACAATTATTTTTCTTTTGTTTGCCGTTTCTTTTTTCCAGCTAATCCATGACTACATTAAGAAAAATCCTTGTGAATTTTCTGAAAGCATGAAATTACTGAAACCGAAAAGTTGAGTTAAAGGACCAAAAGTAAAGGCATGATTAAAGTTCCTCCTCATCATCATGCTCTGGCTTGCAATCTAAAGTGGCAATCTCCAATTGACAATAAACTATCCAAACTCTCAATAAAGCCACTTTATTGGCTGATTTTGTTATAGGAAAAAGAAGAGGCTGGCGCTTTGAGTTGTGATAGTTTCCAAAAAAATGTTCTTAACAATCCACCAAAAATTACAGATGACATCTGCTTCCATTCTTGCTTCATCCAACATCCTGCCTGAAAGTGGCTTCTGCAAGGAGCCAAGATGTTTGTTTTTGCTCTTCAAAACAGTTTGTGAGAATCGGACCGGGCAGTTCAACCGGTTAGCCCGTGACTTGTCAAAACTTTTTTATTTTTTTATCAGTCATCCGCTTCAATCTCCAGTCCGGTTTTAACAACATTGCTTCAAAATAACTCCTTTACCATTTCCAGAAGGAGAAAAATAAACACAATAGCTTTACCACCTAAACCCAGTTTCAACTGAGCAATGAATTGTTTAGATCTAGATCTGTTGACAGCTCAAAGTTGGTGATGACAACTTCAGCAATGCTCATTTTCACATTGTGTCTCTAGGTATCCTTTAAACCTGCTATTACCCGTTAGATTGTAGAGTGGGAAAGGTGGATCTTTTTTTGGAGGGTGGATGGGGGTCTTGATAAGCAGCAGTGTCCAATTCGGAGGGTATGTGTTGGAGAAATAGGAGAGTAGAGGATCCCCGGCCTCTGATTTCATTAAGGCGGTTACAAAGTATGACAGAACAACAAACCAAACCAATTGTTTGGTAGTTGTGATAGTTGGTAGGGACAAAAGAACTAAAAAGAGATGACAGGGGAGAGAGAAGGCATTGAGTGTGATTGTTTTCGAAGAGTACCGGTCTCTCCAACACTAAGGGTTTGTACTGTCCATAAGCAGCAATATTAATAGGGAAAAGGACAGAAATGAGAGGGGAGAGAGAAAGCACTGAGTGTGATTATCATTGTGGGAGAGCCCTGGTAGGTTGTACTGCTCATTGTAACTACTGCATTAGCCTAGTTCTCTTACCCACAATTTGGGTATTACAATTATTATCAGCATTGTATATTAAAGAAACATTTACTTAATATAACTCAATTATGTAAAAGAGTAACTCTAGCCCGTGCACTGTGCAGGTTCAATGCTAGTTACAAAATAATGCATCATACACACAAGAAATCCAAACTTTATTTCCTATATCTGTAAAGTAACAGACAAACAAAACAATAAGATCAAATGTCTCTAGGCTTCCAACGATGAAAAAAGAAAGAAAAATAACATCCAGTCAACAAAAAAAAGATGTTGCAAAGCAGTGTAATATACCAATTCATAACACATTTTAAAATATTGAATAAGAATATCAATTCTATTTGATATTTATTCCTACAAAAACTCATGTGAATATTCTAGTAGCAATATACACCAGTTGATTAGTACAGCAGCTAATCGCAAATCAATATGCATTATAACAAACAACAATTACATTACAAAGTCATTTTACTTTACCTCTGCAGATTTATCTTGAGCTTCAGGTCTTTCAGTCAATCCTCTTCCCTGAAATATCCCAAAAAAAAAAAAATAATAATAAGGCATCCTGATTGATACCCTTGAAAATTTAAATGGAAAAGGACAAGTTAAGAACCCACTTGTGTGAAGTCAGTACCACTGACATTTCCATTTTCTGAAAAAGACCCTCTAGGTGATGACCCTTCATCAGAACCTTCAGGGACTGGAGATGGCGGTTGAGGCGGAGAGACATACACCACTCTCAATTTGGACTCCTCGACCACGTGCCCTGCCTCCTTGTTGAACTAGGCAATCCCAATGGCAAAAATCTTGTAACTTCAGACATCGCAAACAGAATTCAAATGAAAACGCAACAACAACTAGCATGATAACCATACCATTTCTGCAGTAATATCCTTTGGACTGGTACCATCATCAGTTTTTACGCTCTGAAGAAGAAACTTATCCTTGCATTGCATATCCGGTGGAGCTTCTTTTTGCGCTTGCATGGTAACTTGATAAAAACAAAAACAAACAAACATCATCAATATGTTGATTGACAATAGAACAAAAAAAAAATTAATAAACATTCAGAATAATTGTATTGGTACCCATAACATCACAGGTAGATCTTGGCAAGACAACGCCAGTGTTTGGACGAACACAGTACTTTTTGGGATTGGTTGTTTTCACCTAAACAAAATACAAAAAATAAGCATGCATGTTTTTCATTTTCTCATCGCAAAAAAACAATCCCGCAAAAATGACGATAATAGTTTGTTCAATCCGACATTGCGCAAAAACTAACAGGAGAAATCACATTAACTTCACCAGAACACTATACGTTACGATCAAATTATCAGATCTTGCAAGAGAAGCAAAACTATAACTCACAAACCAAAAAGTGTTGCAAAATGAAAAATTGATAGCAAAGGATTAAACATACCTTGAAAGCTACATAGCTTTCAGTCTTATTAGACAATTGAAGAGAACACGAGATCTGCTTCTTCAGCTCAACTAACACCATCAACGAGAACAAAAAAAAAAAACAGAAATCAAACACGTGCGGTTCAAACCCTAGAAGAAGACAAAGAGATCCATGAAAAGGGAAACTTACAGGGGAACTTGAGTTCGAGAGGTTCGATGCTGAGGAGGTCCCCGGAACTCATTTCGGACCAACTGAAGCAGAAAAAAGAGATTGAGAATATTCGAGAAAGTGCGATTCGGTGTGATGGTGGATTTGGAGGGAGGGATCGAGATCGAGAAGAAAAGGAAGAGAAAGGAATTGGAGTTGGGAAAATGCGATGATGGTGATTGGTGACAGGGATTCGGTTTTTCTTTCGCTTTTCTATTTTCTCTGTGGTGGAGAAAGTGGCAGTATCAACAACGTGCGTTGAAACTTAGGAACAGAACGGAGAAAGTTCTTGGAATTCAATAAATCAACCCCCCAACTACCCCATGGGACCAACATAACTAAATTGCATTTTAGTCCTTTATATTTTTAACTAAAGTTTTAGTTTGGTCATTTATCTTTTTTTTTAATTTGGTCCTTTATGTTTTAAATTTGTGTCAAAATGGTTATTTATGTTTAATATGTTTTAGTTTGGATTTTCAATTAGTATGATACGTTTCAGTTTGGTCCTTTATGTTTTTGTTTTGAATGACCAGACTGAAGCATATCAAACATAAATGACCACTTTGACACAATTTGAAACATAAAGGATCAGAGTGAGAAAAAATAAAGAACCAAACTGAAACTTAGGTAAAAGAGAAAGGACAAAAAATACAATTTAGCCTAATAATAATAATAATAATAAGTGACTTCTAGCGTAAGAGATCAACTAAAGATTAATGAGTGGATAAACTAGCGAATAGTATATGAGCGGATAACGAATAGTGAGTGAGCTAGCGGATAGCAAATAAGAAGAAAGAAAATCACGTGTTCAGTAAAACTAGCCGTCCAATTAACTAATAAATATAAAATGATATATTAAAAATAGAGATTCAAAATTGTTAAGTTTAATTTAAAGATGATAGAGAAAGAATTTAAAAAAATAATGAGGGTAAAGATGACAGAAAAAATGAGACAATATGCACTATAAATAGTGTTTCAAAAAAATAGTAAATGCTAGTGATTACCGAACATGTCTAACATTTTTTTTATTAATCAAAGTGGCACTACTGACCATTTTCCTACGATCCTCGAAAGGATTTGAACTCAGCCCTTGAGGCGAACACATCTAACATCATTCGCTAGTAAAATTTGTTATCCGCTAGCATATGAGACTTGCCAAACAGAGTCTGCGTCTCTCAACAATTTTATTAATACACTGATAAGGATCTTAGTGTTTTTTTTTTTGACAAACGATCTTAGTTGATCATCACCTTAAAATGCATCACCATAATCATAATAATAATAATAATAATAGGACAACTTTTTAATTAGATTCATTTACATGACAATGGGATCATAAAATAACAAGCTGGACAACTTTTTAATTAGATTCATTCTTGATTATGATAGAAATTTAATTGACAATGGAAAAATATAATGACAACCTGCCCAATTTGTTGAAGGAAATGCAGTAAGTTCTTAAATGGAAAAACCATTGGAGGCATCAATTACAAATTCATACAATAGTAAGTTCTTAAATGCAGTATCAATTGTCCCCTCGCTATCTTGTTTAGCACGCCTTTGTAACCTATAGATAGCGCTTTGAGAAACACCAAATCCCACACCCCTCAAGTGAAGTGACCAGGATATTCTTTGGTGAGTAAGGCTCGAGCAAGGACGTCTTGGTGACCAAAACAACATGTTATCTCCCCTTGTGATACAGACTGCGATAAGATCTCCTGATTCAAAAATATTATTGACAAAGATTATTAAACATAACAATTATTATAAATAAATTACAAGAGAAAATGTTAATTAATGACTATGTTATCATACTTTTCTTTCAGCCACATTCTTAGTGAGGGAATGGCCGATCACACCCTCCTTGTTTTGGTGAGCTCCAACCACAAAACATGATCAGTGTCACCTGATGCATTCTCCCACTATCCCCCATCTTAGAAAATTCACCTCTTTTCTCATTGTGATTTGTCCGAAATAAATAACTTCGATCAATTCCGTAGGCCACTAAATGTCCTTCCATCTCAATTGCACTAACTCGTCTTGAATAACAACAATCTAAACAAAGACATAGGATTTTACTAGTATTTTCTGCATCGGGAAAAACAAAATTAACAAAGTCTTGCACTCAATTCCTATATTCCTTCGACAAACGATTAAGAGACATCCACTTTCGATCCATATTTTTTCAAAATCTAGACTAATTATTGTCAGCTTAGAGGAGAACAAAGCAACACTTATGCTATGACTATGAAGTACTGTGATGTGAAGCAAGCACTCGAGCAAGGTTACTGTCAAAGAACTCAGTGCGATTAGCATAGAGAACAGAGAATCAAGAACCCATCTAAACAGAGAAATTAAGCATACAGAACTGTTGGGACTTTTGGTGTGAATTGAAAAACAAGTCTCACATTGCTAAGAGTAGACACTCTTGGAGTGTTTATAACTAAGGACCTCACAACTTAGGATTGGTCCTCAAGGGATATCAAGTTTTATAAACGGAAAAGCACGCACACTAACTGACCACCACACACGCGCGCGCATCCGTCGCTGCCGTCCGACCGGGCTGTGAGGTGTAATTATTTTTTTGCGAAAATAAATACTTTATTTTATTTTTTAGTGCGTCAATCGTCCCGACATCGTTGAACCGAGTCGAATCAAATAACTAATTTTATATCGATAGAGTTTTATTCTATAATTCTTATCTGATGGAGCCTTGCTTGTGCTCCAATCCGATAGAATATAGTTGTTGGACCGCAACAGTTCTTTGCTTGCGCTCCAAGCACAGCTACGCCTATAAATAGGCTGCTCCTCACTTCAGTTTTACACACCGAAACTTGACGATATTCCAAGTTTCTTCTCTCTTTAAATTATTCTTTTCTTCTCTACTCTATCAGAGCGGTTTACGAACCGTATAGAGTTGTCTACGTACCATATTTTGAGGTGTATTATATCGAACGAATCTTCACAATGCAGTGAGTTTCAGTATTCGAAATTGCTTTTTATTGCAGAGCGTCGTGGGATGAGAGCGACCTAGTCCGCGCGACTCATCCCATTAATCTCTTCGGTTATTTTCGAAAATTCTTTTTTGAACCACGAAACAACAATGAAAACACAAACTCTAAACCAAAACGAAAAATAACAATCGTGAAAATAAACCATTTACGAATGATTCTAGTAAACACTGATATAATAAACAATTAAAAGGCAAATGAAATGAACCAGTGAAAAACAAAGCGTGATTCAACAAAGAATGAAGGGCGTATCAGTGATGATTTAAGAAGAAAGGCAAAATTACGCCGGAATTCCTTTAAGTTATTTAATCAGAATAAACTAAGTATGGAATCGCGATGCGACGACGAGACCAATATCATGACTAAATTACATATACAAAAATTCGCATAGTGTATATATAACAACCAGAGGCGGATCTTAGTGGGAGCCGGGGGTGCCACGGTACCCCCGGCTCCCATAAAGTTAATATATAAATATACTCAAAGTTAGAATATATAGAACCAAATGAAGACTAAACAATAAAAGTATTAGTAGTTGAGAGGTTAAGAGCATTATTGGCGTATTTAGTGTCCCCAGTTCAATTCTTGTGATGACCGCATCTCTTTTTTGTAGTTATTTGTATATTTTTCTCAAAAATTAATATAAAAAATTGCATAAAGCAATATTTGAACTCTTGACATAGATAACTTTGACCATTAAACCAAACAAACTATTATAAATACATAGTTAATTTTGTTTATATATTTGTTACTATTTTGGCCCCCTCTAATTTTTTGGTCAAGATCCGCCACTGATAACAACTATCTATATATATATATATATATATATATATATATCGTATGAACTAATTTAGCACACAAAGTACAGAGAAGATAAAATATAGTTCTTATGGAATTAATCTGTACATTATGCAAAATGTATCGGGAAAAGTAGAATATTGTGTAGATAATATTGGAAGTTAAAAAAAAAAAACTTTAACATGTCCTTATAACAATCAATACTCCCTCCGGTCTCATTTATAAACAAAAAAACACTTTTGTTATTTTGGTTTTTATTACGAAAATAGTTGTTTCTAAAATCCTTTTTGTGGGATGAGAGCGACCTAGTCCGCGCGACTCATCCCAGTAATCTCTTCGGTTATTTTCGAAAATCTTTTTTGAACCACGAAACAACAATGAAAACACAAACTCTATGAAAACACAAACTCTAAACCAAAACGAAAAATAACAATCGTGAAAATAAACCATTTACGAATGATTCTAGTAAACACTGATATAATAAACAATTAAAAGGCAAATGAAATGAACCAGTGAAAAACAAAGCGTGATTCAACAAAGAATGAAGGGCATATCAGTGATGATTTAAGAAGAAAGGCAAAATTACGCCGGAATTCCTTTAAGTTATTTAATCAGAATAAATTAGTCTTTTAAAAGTGCATTTGATTTGCAAACGAACAATCTTTGATCAAGACTCTGACAAACTTTTGTCCAGTACATTGTTTGGTGAACAATGGACAACATAAGCAAAAAAAATGTAAATTTTATTTTAATTCTTTCTAATATTTATAATGATTTTATATAACATATATTATCATGTAATTAAAAAATTATAAAGTAAAATGTACGATGGAGAAGATAGAAGAGAGAGGAGGAGAGAGAAAGAGAGGGATGAAGGAGAGAGTGATGAGATGAGAAGATACAAGAGAGATGAGAGGTATAGAGGGGAAAGAAAGAGAGATGAAGGAGCTAGGTAAAGAGATGAAAATGTATTAGAGAGGTAGAAAAAGTGATAGAGAAGAATGAGAATGAGATATGAGAATGAGATAGGTTTTGTGAAGTACATGAATTTGGGTCTTTGTCCAGTCCCTTGGCCTCATTTCATCAAATCTTTGTGAACAGTTTTCAAATCAAGCGAGGATACAACCTGGAGTTGTCGATCCGATCCCTCATCGCTTAGCGAATCAAACGCACCCTAAGTTTTTTTCTGTATCACTTAAGTCTTTTAAGTTACATAATGAGTACAACGTTAGTCATTTTTTATTACAAAAGGCTCAATTCGCGCTAACTGAGTTGACGTGGCCGTGACAGAGGCTGCCTCTCATCTATCTTGTAAGAATTTGGTCCTTTAAGACTACGATCATGTAACAATTTGGAACTTTCAACTTAATTTTTTTTTCAAAAAAGATAGTTCTTTTTTATTTAAGTTGAAAGGACCAATTATTACATGACGGTAGTCTTAAATGACAAAATTGTTACTAGACAGATGATATGTAGGCTCCGTCATAGCCACGCCAGCTCTATTAGCGCGAATTGAGTTTTTTTTGTAAAAGAAAAGGAAAACAAACTAATGGTGTACATCCTAAAATCTAATGCGGCTTGGCGGTAACTCCCGCCAATGCACGCAAGTTTTTTTTTTTTGTTTTCTTCTTTTTTTTTTTTCTTTTTTTTTTTTTTTAATTCCCAGAATTTACTAATGTATCCCTCATTTGTACCCCACTCTTTATCAATATATCTCCACTCTATATTTTTGGACCAACATACCCCCACTCTATATTTTGCATCCCACCATTTACAAATATACCCCTCATTTTGTACCTCACTATTTACCAATATACCCCCACTCTATATTTTTGGACCGACATACCGCTGACAATTTTTTTGTCCAACACATTTTTTTAATTATCAAAATGTACCCCTCATTTTGTACCCCACTGTTTACCAATATACCCCCACTCTATATTTTTAGACCGACATTGTTGCCTGATGCCACCAAGGGCTATTGTTGCCTCTTCATCTTATTTTTTTTTTGGTTTTAGTTTTTTTTTTCCTCTTCTTTTTTTCCATTCTTTTTGTTTCTTTTTGGTTTTTCTTCAGTTTTTTTCTTCTCTTATATTTTAAGGAGTAATTTACTGTTTCTAAAATTTTTAGATGATTAAATATGTAAATTTTGTTCTTCAATAATCGATTCGGTAAAAAAAATTCATTTCATGAAAAACTACGTAAAGTCGGATCCTAAAAAGTGTGGTTTGGTGTACTTAATCGTAATTTTTTCTTTATTTTGTAACAAAATGTCTAAAGTGAAATGTTAAGTAGTACGTTTTGAATTACTTATGGGATTGAAAAACAAAATTAACTCTTCAAATACCAGAAGTTTGGTAAAATATTATAATAAGTTTGTAAAAAATTAAAATACGTAAAGTGGGATGCTAGCAGTGTATTTTGGGGTACTTTAGGACCCTAAAAAATTGTAGATGTTCAAATACACGAAGTGTGTTCCTCAATAACCATTTCTTTTTGATTTTATAATCTTCTTATTTAATTTATATTTTAAATTTAATTTTATCTACGGGAACTTCAGCCACATTTACAATAGATCCTCAATCGTACTCTTTCAACTTTCTTTATGTGCTTCTATTTTATTAATAATTTCCATCAAATCCATCACGATACCACATGTTTCACTTTCTATTTTATTATCTTCTTTATTTTGGTCATTTTGCACCAACGGGTATTAAATCTTTTCTTTAATTGGTTTTTATATTTTTCTCTTTCTTTAATATTTGAGTACATGCAGTGTTGCTGCATTGACTCCCCGTTGGAATTTCAGCCACATTTACAATAGAACTTTCATTATCTTCTTTCAACCAAACCTTCAGTCACATTTACAATAAAACCTCCATATTCTTTTTAAACTTTTTATAACTGCTCCTATTTTATCATGGGTTTTCCTTCAACCATGCATGATACCTGAGTGCTTCACTTTTTCATTGTATTGTCCTTTTTTTTTCGATAAGCAATTTCATTGAAAGGAACACAAGGGGTGTCCATCCCTTACAATGAGAGAAAAAAAATATACGGAGGATGTTCAATTTGTCTCTCTTATTATGGGTTCATTTTTTGTATTTTTATTTAATGAATGTTGCTAATTATTAAAGTTCTTTAAATTTTTTTTTCTTATTTTATCTACGAAAGATGTTCAATTTAAATGTCTTTATTAAAGTTCATTTTAAATTTATAATATTTTTTATTTAATTAATATTTATAATCTAATTTTTTATTCACAAGAATTAGATTTTATATTTTACAAAGTAATTTCATTTGCCTAATGGCATAAGCTACTTATTAGATTTTATATCACAGTTGACAAGCTCAATGTTGACCAGTACAAAATTTTCTTTCAAGTACGATGCAATATTATTCTTTCAAAAAAATTAATTACTCAATTATATAATGAAATTTAGCCAACACCGTGCATCGCACGGGTTATAGGGCTAGTATTATGTAACTTAAAGGACCAACTTATTACGATTGAATAACTTAAAGGGCCTAAGTGGTACAAAAAAAACTTAAAGGACCAACTTGTTACAATTAAATAACTTAAAGAACCTCTAGTATAATTTTGTCAAGAAGAAAAAAAGGTGATTTGAGGGTTGTTCATATATTAAAAGGGATTTGGTGAATTTTTTTAATTAAAAAACAAAAATTGGTGATTTTATGTAAGACTCTCTTTAGCAAGTCAAATCCACTAGCTTATAGCGGATCAACTATTTGAAAGTGTTTGGCGCAATTAGCTTATAACATTTTTTCACTAGTTTATAGTGTTTTTTGAAACATTACTTGAAGTAGTGTATGAGCTTATAGCTTATAGTGTTTCACTTTAAATTCAATTCGCTAGCTTACTCGCTTTCAGTTATCCACTATAAGTTTATCCGCTAACTATCTTAAAATAAATAAAATAGAGTAATTTATATATTACTTATACTTGAACAGGTTTTTTTTAAAAATAATTTATGTTATCGGTTTTATATTTTAGTTAATTTTATTTCCGTTTTAAATTATATTTTGTCTCGAAAAAATCGAACCAATCCAAATCGCATTGGTTTGATTTTCTTAGGAAATCAACCGAACCAAACCACATATTACCTAACAGTTCGGTTCACTTTTTATCCAAAAACCGAACTAAACTGCACCGCAAATTAAACTGACCTTAGTTTAGGATATAGATTTGATGATTACTTGATTAGGGTTTAGGACACCTTGTCTGTTTCTTTAACTATGTCATTGAAACTCAGTCTTGTTCGTACATGGCTTCTTTGTTCCCCAAAACCATAACCGCCATTAATTTCCTTCACCAAACTCGAACTCGAACTCGAACTCGAACTCACTCTTCTTCTAAACTAACTGTCATTCGAACCATGAGTTCAGCGTCCACCCAACGCGTCTTTCAGCTCAAGCTCGACCCTTTAACCGGTAACTCTGAATGGGTAGTCATCGAGGAAGACGAAGACAAGAGCTTCACCGAAAAATTCCACCAGCCCCTTCTCGCAACGACGTCGTATTTGGACATGCTCAATGACTCCACCAGAAACAGAGCATATCACGAAGCCATTGAAAAAACCGTCACTAAACCCTGCCATGTTCTCGATATCGGGTACGCTCATTGCAAAAGTCCTCGCGCTATTGCAATGCAAAATTTGATTTTTCATATAATGCGATGTTAATTGTTATAATTGTGCAGTGCTGGAACTGGATTGCTTTCTATGATGGCTTCAAGAGCTATGGGTGGCAAAGGAAAAGTAACAGCGTGTGAGTCTTATCTTCCGATGGTGAAGTTGATGAAGAAGGTGATTCGCGTTAATGGGATGGAGGGAAGAATCAGAGTCATCAATAAGCGTTCTGATGAACTCCAAGTTGGCCTTGATATCCATTCCCGTGCTGATGTTCTTGTAAGTCACGTTGCACTTATTCCTAAATCATTTCCATCCTTAAGGCCCAGCTCAACCGACAACTCTCGAAATTGTTAGACTAGATACCATGTCCCGAAATTGTTATCCTTTAACACGGATTCGAACCTGGGACCTCACGATTGTGTGTGTGAGTTTCTAGTGGCCGTGACCACTTCGTCTACGTATAAAAAAAATCATTTTCATATTTAACTTGTGTCTAAGTAGTAGCACTAGGGGTATGTTTGGATCGATTTATTTGTGTATGTCAACTGATATAAACATATGTGAGAGCTAATGTAAGCGAATTTTTATGACATGTCCATGTGCCACTTTTAACTTATTTTCGTATGAAAATAGTTTGAATTTGTTTTATCTTTTATTATAGATTATAGAAATAGCTTATTCATAAGCCCTTATATGATGAGCGCTTATGACTCATGGTATACACGCTTAATTATGTTTTTATTTCTTTTTCCAAACAGGGCTTAGCACTTCCTCAATGCATACTTATTGATTGTTAATTATACTAATGTGTTGGTGATTATGTGACCTAACTTCGAGATAATTGCTGGCATCTCTCATAAGATGTTTCTCTTTGAAGCTGTGCCTTCATTTTTACCCCCTCTCTAAAAAAAGAAAAATTAAAATCATTATTGCAGGTGAGTGAAATACTGGATTCAGAATTACTGGGTGAGGGGCTTATACCGACCCTACAACATGCGCATGACAATTTGTTGGTGGAAAACCCCTTGACTGTACCATATCGAGCAACTACATATGGACAGGTAATATTTGACTTTAGTTTTAGTGTATATAGGTTAGTGATGATATTTCATATGCTTTGATGATTAACATAATCTAAAGATCCTTTCCAATGTATCTGTCCTCTTTCTCATGAGTCTCACAAGAGTTTGTGCCTCTTACCTTGTTCCCTTCTTCAGCTTGTTGAAAGCACATACTTATGGCGGCTGCATGATTTGCGTACCAATGAGGCTGATGCATCTGATGGCATTCGACTTGCACCTCCAGGACTTGATAGTGTTTTAGGTGTCAAACCTCAGCAATATGCCATGCATTGTGATTCGATAGGAGAAGAACTGAAACTGGTGTGTTCGAAAAGAATTCTGTAACTCCCTTTATTTAAAATTTATTACTAGTATCTTTCCTAGTTTCCTACTCAATTTAAGATCCATCCAGCTTTCAGAACCCTTCAAAATTTTTGAATTTGATTTTTGGAAACGGCCAGAGAGTTACGGCAAAACTGAACTGTGCGTAAAGGCAACTAATGATGGCAGAGTGCATGCTGTTGTCTCTTGGTAATCATATACTACTATAATTGTATTATCAGAGCATTTTATTTCCTTTAAAGTTTACAGATGTCCTGTGTCCTTCAGGTGGGTACTTCAACTTGACCGTGAAGGGGAAATTTTTTACTCCACTGCTCCTAGGTGGATAAACTCACCAACAACTACAAGTGAAGGTTTGTTATGATTTAGTTTGTCGGTTAACGTCTTTCGACTTCAGTGTAATACTAATACATTCACCCATTCACGCCAGGTGCTGTTGATTGGTGTGACCACTGGAAACAGTGTGTTTGGTTTGTTCCCGGCAGTGGTTTATCCGCATTCAAAGGAGAAGAAATTCATTTACATGCCACTCATACTGATACTAGCATCTCATATAATTTAGATACCGTGTCAACAACAGAGGTTTTGCATGATGGGTCGACGACTGGAGATTTTCAGCTTGTACTGCCACCAGAAAGAGCTGGAATCTATGGAGACAAAGGATGGAGGCTTTTGATGTTGAAAGCAGTAGATAGTGCGGTAAGCTATTCCTCCCTCCTTTTCATGATGTAGGATTTGACCTTTCACTTGTATAAGGAACAAATTATAAACATAAACATCTTTTTGCTGCCAATTTAACCTACCGTAAGAACGAGTAGCTTTTACAGTTGCAGGGAAGAGATCACCCAATATGCTTGGTTGCAGATGATAGTGTGTTTTTACCTCTTCTTGTGGCACGGCATTCAGAAGCACGTGTAATATCATCAATGCCGGGGCTGAAGGAAAGGGGCCTCCAGTATTTGCAAGCTGCTGCCCATGCAAATCAGCTGTCACCAAATTGCATAAAAGTTCTTGAAAAAGGAGCTAAACAGTTAACCATGCATGATCCACACCAGAAAAAGGTTGAACTTTCCTGATTCCACGTGCTAGTTTTGGATTTACTTTGTATGAACTTTCCTCTCTATTGAATGTTCAGGCTATTTTTCCCTTTTTGATTTGCTATGATTCATGAATATCTATGCTTATATATTTTATTGTAATTTGTAGGTTGATCTGTTAATAGCAGAACCTTTCTATCTTGGACATGATGGCTTGCTTCCATGGCAGAACCTGCGATTTTGGTATCTTTCTCATTAGCTACTGTTGTAATGATCAACTCAATTTTCTCTCTCATGCTTTACTAAGTTTCCAGGATACATTTTTTTATTTTGGCACTCGACATGTTGTTAAGCTACTTCTTCTCGATTGTGTTTTAGGAAGGATCGTACGACACTTGATTATATCCTCGCTGAAGACGCTATTATAATTCCTAGTAAAGGAATATTGAGGGCTTGTGCCGTTTACCTCCCGTAAGTTAAAAACATAAACTATGGATCAAGAGAAGCTTGCATTTCTTTTTAGCTTGAGCAAGCACTTTTTTATGCAATGGATCTAGAAAACATGACTATATGTTGATTGGTCGGACAAACAACTTGCAGGATCTTTGGAAAAGTCGTTGCTGCTTGAGTAAGATAGAGGATTTCGACCATTCGGTGGTAAATGATACATTGGGGGCTTGCGGTCATCTACCTGAATCGGAAGAGGGTCCTTGTCTGCCTTATTTTGTTTGGCAGAGTGGAGAATTTGATGTAACTAATCTACTTAAATTCACATTTTTGTAATATGTTGGTTCCCTCAGTGAAAAAGAAAAGAAAATCCATATGTTTAATAGCAATATTGCATTAGCATCAATGCATCTTCATTGTTTGTAATGTTTCAGGTGCTTAGTGAGGCATTTGATGTGATGGAGTTTGATTTCTCAAAAGAAATTTGCCAATGTCAAGGAAAATCCCAGGTACTATTATAAATCATCATGTAAGTTTTGGAGGCAATTGCATGATCAGAAAGCTTGGTACTTGTGGCATAAAGGACTGTGATATCAAAACACGATTATTTTACATAATGACATATCGAAAATCGTCTGTCGCAGGTTAAATTCACGAAAGCCGGGGTATGTCATGGATTTGTGCTGTGGATTGACTGGGTAATGGATGTGCAAAATTCTATTGTGATATCAACCGGTCCAGGTCATTCTCACTTCCCTTCTGAATATTAACAAGTCCTTTACATAGAAATATAGAATCATATATCTTAAGAAGGAACTAGAACAACACTATGAGCTATTGGTTATTCTTTCAATTTTAATATTGCAGATAAAAGATACTGGAAGCAAGGAATAAAGCTTCTTGCAAGACCCAGAACTGTAGGACCCCAATGTTCGACAACTATCGAAGCATGTAGTTCTGCAGCTCTTGAAGCAAGTTTTGATCCATTAAATGGGGACCTCAAAATCATACTTGATTCCTTGTGATGCTGTGGCTTGATAGAGCTTTTCTACTATCAGTTGCAGACCGAGTGTATGGGCGGTTAGTTGATATTTGCTTATATTTTTACCGAGTAAAGTCTATCTCCAGGCTCGATAATGTTTCTGTATTGGCGTACAACAAGCAGAAGCAGGGAACAATATGGATACATTTGGTGCACAAAAAGGGGGGTAAACACAAGCTGGCCAATCTTGCTCGAGCTAGTTAGCTTGGGTTAAAAAGTAGATTTATAGCTATGTCTCATTTGGTGTCTCCTTTCTGGATGTAATAGTTTAAACCTGGGCCTATGTTGTTATTACTCTTTTCAAGGAAACAGAAGCACTTTTTCATCAAATAAGTGATTACATAAAAATAGGATATTTGACCAATCAACAGTTGACTAACAATACATGAAAGAGTGAGTAGTTATATAATTTGTGATGGTTTTATGTTGCTGCATAGTATTCTTCTTTTTTTCTTGAAAAATCTCTCGTAACAACATCTAGTATTTTCCTTTTCAAAAACTAAATTAAGTCAACAGTTTTAAAATAGTTAAAAAAAAATACCCATGTGGAGCCAAATGGAAATCACGTTTGGCTTTTAAAATGTAAGTTTTTCAAAAACTTGTTCAAATGAATAATTTTAAAATAGTGATAAAAGTACCCATGTGGATGAGAATCACGTTTGACTTTTGAAATCTCCTAAATATAATACAAGGTCTACTTTTCAGCATCCCCCCCCCCATTCAACATGTTTAAGCATCCAATAACAATGTGACACATGTGTGTAATATCCAATGGCACAATTGTAATTTACACAAAAATGAGTGACAAATCCTTAACCCCCGATGTAACACACACACAACAGTGTTGTGTGGCAAATCCTTAACACTCCCTTTCTCTCTCTTATTCTCTCTCATACGCTCCCTCTAGCCCACTCTTTACACACCATCTTTCTCACATATTTTCTCTCATAACACTCCTCTTAGACACTGCAAGTGGTTAATAGAAAGTATCAGGTTAAAAACTAAAAGTCTACTTTATAGACTACTTTAACAAATTACATACACTCTTAAACACAATGGTTAATAGAAAGTATTCAAATTTAAATACCAAAAGTCTATTTTGTAGACTACTTTAACAAAATACATGCACTCTTAGACACAATGGTTAATAGAAAGTATCAAATTTAAATATCAAAAGTCTACTTTGTGACTACTTTAACAAAGTACATACACCCCAGACACAATGAGTAATAGAAAGTATCAAATTTAAATACCAAAAGTCTACTACTTTGTAGACTACATTAACAAAAGACAGACACCCTGTAGACAATGATGGTTAATAGAAAGTATGCAATTTAAATACCAAAAGTCTACTTTGTAGACTACTTTAACAAAGTAGATACACCCTTAGACACATTGGTTTATAGAAAGTATTCAACTAAATACCAAAAGTCTACTTTGTAGACTACTTTAACAAATACTTACACTCTTAGACACAATAGTTAATAGAAAGTATTCAACTTTAATACCAAAAGTCTACTTTGTAGATTTGCTTTAACAAAGTACATACACACGCTTAGACACAATGGTTAATAGAAAGTATCTAGCTAAATACCAAAAGTCACTACTTTGTTGACTACCTTAACAATGTACATACACCCTGTAGACACAATGGTTAATAGAAAATATCCAAATTTAAATACCAAAAGTCTACTTTGTAGACTACTTTAACAATCACATACACTCTTAGACACGATGGTTAATAGAAAGTATCCAAGTAAATATCAAACGTCTACTACTTTGTTGACTACCTTAACAAAGACATACACCCTTAGACATAATGGCTAATAGAAAATATTCAGCTACATACCAAAAGTCTACTTTGTAGACTACTTAACAAAATACTTACACCCCTAGACACAATGACTAAAAGAAAGTATCTAGCTAAACACCACAAAACCAAAGACCCAAAGTCAATTTACTCAAGTGCTCGACTATGACTCTATATTACACGTGTCTAACTATGTGTCACAACTATTATGTTTTTCCAATTATTTTAAGACGCCTTATATTTTAAACGTCACACCAATCGATAAACTCAGGTAATATGAATCGCCATATTTATTGTCTCCACATAACAAATTCACTCCATGTATGTTTTTTTCGATTAAAACCCTTTTAGTCGCTTTCACCGTGCGTAGATTAAAAATTGTGTCTAGTAAGTATATTTTGATTCTCATCAGTTTCTCGAAGAAGATAACAGCTGGGGGTTGAGAATTAAATACACATTTATCTCAAGTGATCCGTGAGTGGAAATATATTATATAAATATTATATTATATTATATAAACTGATTTGATCTTTGAGTAACTGCAGAGACTAATCATTCGAGTTACGTAGCACTATAATGGACGACAAAACTCTTCTTCAAGAGATTTAACACTCAAAGTTGAATTTGAATTCAGGATATTAGTTAAGCTGAAAGAGACCCCTACCATCTTATCTACGAGCAGCATCAATGGAGATCTGCATATTTGGGTACTTAAGTTTTTTCCAAATATATCATTATATTTATTGAGTCTTTTAGAGTCTCAAAGTATGAATTAATTGTCCTAAGACTTTCTTATTAGTATGATTTTAATTATCTCAAGACAACTTCAAATGAGATATTTTAGTATTTTTGCTAACACACATTAATGTTCCCTTAATTTGTGTGTAAAATAAGTCAAATTACTACTCTCTCCGTTCTTTTTCTTTTGATGTTTTAGCCTCAAAATTTTATTCCTTTTCTTTTGATGTTTTACAATACCAAGACTACTTTAACCATTTTTTCCAACAATACCCTTAATAAATTAATAAAAAATTACAAATTAACTTCTAATAAACACATATACCAATACTATTTATCTCTCAAAGTAAATGATGAGTGTGTATTTACCCAAGTAAAATTGTGAAAAACAAAGATGATAAATAAGGGTATTTTAATCTAAGCATTATCTATTTATTGTTTTCTTATTTCTTGTGCATATACTAAAACATCAAAAGAAAATGAATGGAGGGAGTAATAAAAATTAAGAATAGAGGGAGTACCACTTAAGTAGGTTTTTTTTTTTCTTACCCCCTCCCTTATCTCTCCCACCCCCCATTTGTCACCATTGGACAAAAAAACCCTTCAAATGTAAAACAAAACACAAAATTTCCGGATTTATGTGTTTCCGGAAAACTACCCCCTTTCAAAAGTATCTCAGTTTTCCGGATTTACACCCATTCACACCTAAATCCGGTTCACAAATTGTGAACCGGATTTACCTAAATTCTTGGTAAATCCGGGAATCCCCAAAATAAGAAATTGGATTCACTGATTTTCTCATATAAATAGTAAACTGAGAATCCCCAACGCGTTTTTTTAAAAAAAAACGAACCAGTAAATACCATTTTGTGAGGTATTTAGGAAATTTTTAAAAAGTTTTTTTAAAAATATTGGGGGTAATTCTGGAATTAAATGGATTATGGGAGTGGGAGAGAGAAGGAGGGGGTGAAAAAAAAAACACCCCTTAAGTAGTCTTGGCTTCTCCGCCCCTGCTTAGAGTTTAACAATACTATAAATTAATATTAATAGTGTAAATCCTCCTCATCCTCCTCCTGAATTGAATCCGACTTAGAGTCATTTAAATGGTGCTGCTCAAGTTGATGGGTTTTATTAGGATCTTAATCAGTGATGAAACACTTTACCAATGGAGGCTATTTCTTTTTAGCTTGAGTGATATAACCTTTAACAGGGACAACCCACTTTCCATCGTGGCTAGAATACAACGAGCTCTACGATTAGATGATTCCCAAATTGGAGAGGAGGAGGAGAACACTTTCTACCAGCTTTCCATGCTCACACTTTAATCATTTCTCTCCCACTTTACTTTCTGCTTAATTACATTTCTTTTATTTCATCTATAGGAACAATTAGTTGTATAGCTTGCTTCTTTAGTTCGATTAATATTTGATAAGCTGATCTTGTTGTAAGTAACTCAATATATATTATTCATAGACTTGTAGTTTCAGTTCAGAATTAATTACTTTGTTAGTACTGATAAGTGATAACCACTTTCTGTTATCAGTTAGTTGCTATAAATGCATTTATGTAATTTTGTTTTTCAGTTGATTCAATAATACATACAAAATTGAGAGATCATCTTCTTCTGAGCGATTCAATAATACAAAACACAATAGATTGTTTTTAATCCATTAAATGGAGACCTCAAAATCATATTTGATTTGTGATACTTTTATACAAGTTGCTGTGTGATGCTGTGGCTAGACACATAGCTTTTCAACTACTATCACTTGCAGACAAAATAGGTTGTCAGTTGATATTTGCTATTATTTTAAATTGACTAAAGTCTATCTGTGGACTTGGTTACATGAACCGTTACTGTATTCGCCTGCAAGTCTGCAACAAGCACAGTGCACAAAAGGAGGGTGAACACAACCCGGCCAATATGGCTCGAGCTATTTAGCCTTGGTGTAAAAATTGTTTTCTAGCTATTTAGCAGGGGTGGGGAATGTTACTGTTGGGAAAAATCGCACACGTCATTGGATTAACCCACATGTCCAAGAATATTTGATGAAATATGAATAAACACATCACAAGAATAAAGGAAGAATGACACAAATAATTTATGTAGTTCTGCACCTCTAGCCTATGTCCACAAGATCAACTTAACATAATTCATTCACTATCTCAAACACGATAACAATATAATTGTAACCTAATCCAAGTTGTGTATCACCCTACAATACTCTTCTCACTCTAACAGTTACAAGGAATGATAATACTCACACTCACAAAATGATCACCAACACTCTCCGCTCACTAGGACCTGGCTGGAGATTCTTCAACTCTCTACATGATCACCCAAGTGGAAATTCCTCATCTCCAAAAGAGGATGTCTCATCTCTTCACATGATCATCCAAAAGGGGATGTCTCACTCATTCACAAATCTCTCTATTTATAGGAGAGAACAAGCATTCATGCACAAGACTTAGTGGACAATATTAACTGCCACACCTTCCCAAGACTCTAGATACATCCACACACCTTATGAATGTATCTCTTAAATTTCCATTCTTTTGCATTTTCTTGGAAATTGTAATTGACTATTTCCAACATATCCTCCCTCAATTAAAAATTTCCAAACTTCTATAACATCTCTTCTCTCTCTCTCTCTCTCTGTTTTTTTTTTAAAGTTCTTTTTCTCCTTTTTTTTGCAAGACTAAATACCTCCAGATGTACATCTTGCAAATTCAATTCAAACCAATAAACTTGAGTGTGTTCCTCGCCATTGTTCTGATCTCAATGCTCCTCTACGAGTATTGAATGATGACGCTTCACTCGTACTTGTACCACTGTTAGTAACAACTAACAAAACAAGTCGTCTGACCTCCACATTGCAAGGAAGACTTTCGACACAATGATCTCACATGGATCCACCACCAAACCCGTTGAGCTTCAATACTTATCAGAACCAATCACTTGGTCGCACCAATGGCTTTGCGCCAGTCCCCTCCGAACCATTAGCTCTGATACCACTGTCGGGGAAAACTACACACGTCAACTGATTAATCCACACGCCCAAGGATCTTTGATGAAATATGGATAAATACACCACAAGAACAAAGGAAAGGAGGACTCAAATAATTTACGTGGTTCAACACCTCTTGCTACGCGTCACAAGAACATCTCAACATAATTCATTCACTATCTCAAACACGAATTGTTTCTAGCTATGTATCATTTGGTGTCTGTGGACTTGGTTACTGAATTGTTTCTAGCTATGTATCATTTGGTGTCTTCGTATGGGACGCAAGAGTTTAAACTTGGGCCTATATTGTCATTAGCAATGTTTAAAAAAAGCGTTACGCTAAAACTGGCAGCCACGACAAAATTATCTCGATAGTTACTGTTACTGCGTCAAAACGACTGTGACAAATAATTTTAATAAAATTTATGCATTATTGTGATTAATTCACACCGCGGCGATCACAACATGTAACACAACAACTGCAATGACCGAAATCGCGAAAGCCTTAACGCGACCGCAATCATGACCGCGACCGCTATTTAGAACATTAGTCAATAGTCATTAGTACTCTCTTCAAGGAAAAAATTAAGCAGTTTATCAAATATATGACTACATACTTGAGCGCTTGTCATTACTCTGCTCACATAGAAAATCATAAGTAGTGGTTTCTGAATTGATGTTATCGTGCCTTATCATTATTGATGATCTTTCAAAAATCACTTTTCTCATCGTTGAGAAAATGAGGTTGTGATTTCACACGCTATTACATTTGAATTTCATGTACAAGATACACAACTTATCAGATAAGGATATCTTTTTCAAAAGCTGAATTAATAATAAGTCAATAACCTTAAAAATTAAGTTTCTCTGTAGTGACAAAAATACCCATGGAGAGCCAAATGCTAATCACGTTTGGCTTTAAAAATAAAGTAATGCTATTTGTTGTACAAAAATTTTGTGTCAAAAGTGACAACACATAAATTAGACGGTGGGACCCACTTAATCACTTATGTCAAACACATTCTCACATGCATATTAAGTGGATCCCACCGTCTAATTTGTGTATGTGTTCACTTTTGTACACAAAACTTCATCCAAATAGCATTACTCTTAAAAATATATATTTTTTCATCAGATTTTTCGGAGGAGATAACAGTGGGGGGTTTGAATTAAATACACATTTATTTCAGGTGGTCCTTTCAAACAACATAAAAATAATCCCAAGTAGGAGGACGTGGTGAGTGAAATCGTAAGAAAAATCACAATCATAATATTCATAAAATTTTTGATATAAATCGGTATCTTTGCACGCAAATACATATGCTAATTTCTCGAATTAGGTAGGACCATAATGAGCAACAGAACTCTCCCTAAAAAATTAACACTGTTGTATGCCAAAGACTGAATTCGAACCCATAACCTCAAGACTGGATCGAACTCAGGACATAAGTTACGCTGTATAATATAATACTTACTTAATTATAAAAAAAAGCTCGCTGAGTGCGTTTCTTCCTTGGAGATTATGACTACTACACTAGAATAGGGAATAGTATAGTGCATTTGAAAGGTTCTTGAGACCGACCAAAAGGATAAGTCTTCCTCCTTCCCTTGAATTGAATCCCACTCAAATGGTTATGCACATGGTCCTTCTGGCCAAGCTTCATTTGCAACTTGCAAAACCTGCAGTTGCTGGATTATCTAGCAGTAGCATCACGTTGGTGCTAAAGTTGTTGATGGGTTTCAGATTCTTCAAAGATGAAGCACTTTACAAATCAAGGTTATTCCTTTTTCGATTGAGTCAAATAGCTTTTAATAGAGACACCCCACTTTCCAACGTGGCTAGAATGGAACGAGCTCTTCGATTAGTCTTTCCTTCAACTTCTACTTCATCAGATGATTCTCAAATTGGACATGAGGATACTTTCTACGAGCTTTCTATGCTCGCGCTTTAATCTTGTATCTTGTACTTTACTTTCTACTTGTCAATTGTTACCTGTTTCTGGTTAATTTCACCTATGTTCATTCATCAATGAACTTGGTGTTAATTTGTTGTGTTTTAATTGTATTTATCTTACTGCTATGTATTTATTTGGTTTGGATGTGTGGAACTTCAATTGAGTGTGTTTGGATTGGATTTGATCATATGAATTCCGGTAATTAACTTTCATGACATAATAATAATTAGTTGTGGCGATGTTGTCGAATATTATTAGTTGTATTGCTAGCTTGTTTATTTGATAAGAAAGTTTGGGAAATAGATTAGATTAGATTAGATGAAGCAATCACGAATTCAGATTTGATAAAGATCTCTGATTTCAATCCTACGGCAATCACGAATTAATATTCAACATAGAGAGAGGAAACATGTTAAACATGTTAAGCTTCAAGGAGCGGAAGATCAACAGTGCTGCAAATCTTCTTATTTTTTTGGTCGAAACGGTGGAGCAAATCTGAAAAAAGATTTGCAACATAGAGAGAGGATCGAGACCATGAAGTTGCATGTCTAAAATCACTTTAATTCTTGATTGTAATGAAAGGAAAAGAAATTCTTGGGCTTTACTTTTCTCACACCCTCCTACTTTAACACACCCCTTCAATTTCTAAATTCCCAAACTACCCCCATTTAAAAAATTAAAAAACACCCACACCCCTCCCCTCCCTTCTCACTCTCCCTCGTCTCTGACTCTCCCTTCTCTCACTCTCCCTCAACCGAACCCTAACTTTCACTCTCCCTCTCACTCACTTTCTCCCAACTCACTCAATTTCACCCAATCTCTCACTCAATCTTCTCCACTAACACTCTAAGAGTTGCTGGGTTATTTTCTCCTCCTCTCACACTCTCTAATCGTTCCATTTTCATCAAGGTATGCCTCTCCCCTTCACGTGCATTTGGGTTTTTTTTTCATGCAATTTGCATTGTTCGAACGACTTCCTTCGAACACATGAAAACGAAAGTGTTCGAATGAGGTCGTGCGAACACCGTTCGAACGACCTCATTCGAACCGTTGTGAGGTGGAAACTGAAACTGACTTGTTCGAACGGGGCAGGGTTGATGTTCCTCCTCCCCCACTTCCCGAGGATATTGGGCAGGATATTGAGCGTGATGCTCAATTTCCGGCATATGAGTTGGCTGACCATTCATCTGCTGCTAGGCCTTCATCTGCCAGCATTCATCCGCTAGGCCTTCATCTTCTAGACATCATGAGGAGGAGGCTGCTGAGCCTCAGGAGGCTGCTGCTCCTAGGGCGGCATTCCCATTTCCTAGTGGACCAGAAGATGGTTCTGTCTTGCCCACATACGGGGCACATATTCTTATTGATTTCTTTTCTGGCCAGGTAAGTTATTATTTTATAGTTGGTATTTGTAAATTTGTTTATTATGTTGTTGAATGTTTTGGCTTATTGTGTCATTTCGAATGCGAGGTTAGTAGGATTTACAAACAATTCCACATGGACTCATTACGGCGAGTGTTTCATGTTAGGATTAGGGACACTCGACGCCTTCGGGGTTGGTTCCTCTGGTTGGGCTTGGTTTCCCCATTCTCCACTGAGGTTTGCGAACGCATTCATGTAGCGTTGGCGGCCCGGATACATCATCATTCCACCTTCATGTGGGTGAGATGAGCATCACCTCGATGATGTATCCCGGTGCTACACATCCCCATCATCGGCGGTTCTATGACATGCCGGATGGACTTCGTGGCGGGAGAAGTATTTGCGATTGACTATTTGGAGGCCACACCGAAGATGCTGTTGCCGGACTTGGCCGTGGGTTGTCTGTTGGGCTTGTATGGCGAGGATAGGGTCTACCACCCACCATACCATAGGCGGGAGGTGGGCTCGTCGCCGCTAGGGCCTATATTCTCGTATCTTTTGGGTTGCACCTGTTTGGCGACAAGTCGGGCAACAAGGTTAAGCAGCTACCTTGGTATGCTTACCGATTTGGATCTTTGTTGGAGACTTTCTATTTGGGGGCCATGGCCTTGCCCATTTGTATGATCGGTGAAGGATGCTACAAGAAAGAAGACAAGAAGATTCTTTGGTCATCTTCCTTTACTTCGTATAAAACATATTATTTACTTTTAAGTTTGCTTTAGGGTTACTTTTGATTAATAATCAACCAATGATATGTTCATTGCAGGCTTGGATCTTTGAGCACTTCCAGAGTGCGAACTTTTCCTCCTGGTTGGTGCACGAAGAGTATGATGAGAGTATGCCACGGGCGAAGAAATGGTTGTGCGATGATGGCCCTGGGGCCATCAAGTCACAAACCATCAGATTATGCCTTGACCGGCTAGACCGTGAGGAGGTGACACAGGACCCCTTACACGGCCCTTATGGCGGTGAAACCCCTTTGAGGAGCCGGGTCGTTCGGAGGTTCATTCGTAGTGGTGGCTGCATGATGCGCCATTTGCCAGATCGAGTGCTCAGACAGTTTGGGCAGGTTCAGCACATTCCGGAGGATCCCAGACCTGCTACTAGGGCCGTCTGTACCCTATCCGAGTGTGATGAGAGGTGGACACACTTCGAGGACCACTTGGTGGCGCGGGGGCCTCGTGTGTGCCGTACTCCTCGAAAACGGTGTCGGTGTCGCTACTTTCCATGGTACTCTAGGGTCTCACATCCCTTTCTCTTCCCTCAGAATTATGTACGGCTTGCTGATGAGCCTGATGTCGGTGTGGTACGTGTCTTTTATGTTAATTGCATTGATAATGTTTCTTAATCTTCTATTTATTTAAATAATAATGTTATGTTATTTGGTTGACAGATGCTACCAGAGCTGTTGGATTTGGTTGATGACATGGATGGGACCATCGATGATAATATCCCAGAGCCAACCAGGAGCATATTTCAACACATCAAGAGGCTGCTCAACCCCTTCCGTAGGTTTAGGAGGAGGTTTGGCAATGTGTATGAGAGAAGGAGGGGGCGCAACACCCAGTAGGCTCATGTATTAGGGGGATATTTGTTTGGAATCTTTGTATAATTTCAGTACTTTGTTTCATTTGGTTTTTTAAATTGAAAATTCCTTTACGTTGGCGCAAATTTATTGTCATTACAAAATACGAAAGACATGAAATACGAAATACATCAAATACGAAATACATAACACCAACATAAGCAAACAACTAACTAAGAAACCGGTGTTTTGGATCCTGCATTCGAAGATAAATGACCTCTTACTCGAGTTCAGTATTGTGTCCACGTCTGATTTCTAAGATCCGCCGCCCCATCGGAACGTTAGCTAGATGTTCCATCATTGCGCGGACGTCGTCGTCGCTTTGGATCTCCATGACTGAATACTGGAAAGTCCCATCATCTCTACAATTGTACTTTTTGAAACGTATACGCTCCACGTCTTTACGCCACGCTCCCTCTGGACGAATCTTCCTCTCAGCCTTTTCTTTCAGTTGGGCGAAGGTGATGTCCTTACTCATCCTGCAGAAGACATGGTTAGGACAACGAAACACAACACCATGTTCGTCGGTGGTGACAGTCCCATGGTGATGAAGGGCCGTTAGGAATTTGTCGTTTGAGTATTGGGTTGAGCACAATTGCCATTCCATTTTAGGAGATCTGAGGATTTTGGTGAAGAAGCTGATTAGGGTTTGGTGAAGAAGCAGATTAGGGTTTGGTGAAGAATGTCTGAGGATGTGAACCCCCTTTTATAATAGGCATGGTGAAATGTCAGCCGTTGATTTCATTTTTAGATCACAAATCTGAGCCGTTTAAATTCTATCCGTTCAGGCACATTTTCCAAAGGGATTGACCTCCACTCCTTTATCTGACACATTTGACTGATTGTAAACCGTTGATTAAAACTGTCGGTGGAATCTGAGACGTCCAATACCTGTCATTCTGCAGCACTTGTTCGAACACCATCATTCGAACATGTTCGCATGACCCCATTCGAACGTGTTCGCATGACCCCATTCGAACAGGTGAAAAACGCCCAAGAGGGTGTCTGTCCATATTTAACACACTCGAACGGCCTAGTTCGAACCTGTTCGAAGGCCCGTGTTCGAACAGGTGAAAATTTGTGAAAAAAAATAGGTTTCGCCTGGTCTTTTGGTCTTTTCACACTCTTATGGGGTGTGTTTCGAGTAGGAGGGGGTGTGGGAAAAGTAAGAGCCAATTCTTGAGAGTGCCTCAGCCGTCAAGTGTGTCATGTTGGTCAGTGGCGAAGCCAGGATTTTTCTAGAGCCTGGGCAAGAAAATTTCCCGCCAATTGACATATGACATAATATATAAATAATCATAAAGTGTGCTAAATAGGAGAGATGAAATCTAACCTGTCAATAGAGTGCTAAATAAAATTAGGAGGTAAATGCCCTTTCCGAGACTTCTTTCGGGTGAATGTTCGCATAATATCAACATCTTGAAGTGACTTGAATATCTCCCGCTCGGTGTAACATATCATCAAGTCATTGAACCACTCATCGTTGATCTTGTTGCGTAATTTAGACTTGATAATCTTCATTGCTGAAAAAGCTCTTTCAGCGGATCTTTGTCGACACTAAGAATAAACAAAACCAACTCAATGAGTTTGTAGACCAATGGAAATACCAAATGTTTCTGAGTTTGAACCATCTTCATAGCCAAACTTTCAATATCTTCACAAGAAGTAAAGGAAGCATGCATTTTCATGTGATGTACATAATTGTCAAGTTGCTCTCTTATTGTTCCACGATCATCATCAGAAAAGTCAGCATGATAAATATCGCCAAGGCGAGCAAGTTTATCAATATCAAACCTTGAGAAAGAGTTCTTGGGGTCAAGACATGAGAAGCAATTCAGCACATTGTTACTTCCTTCACTAAACGGGTGATCCATCTCCACACATATTTTGTCAATAACAACATAAAAATCTCACGCACGATAATGGTGAAGATTAGTGATAGTTCTCCTTCTTTTCTTGAACGACCTCGAATTGGTATTTCTTCATCCATATTTGGCAATAGGAATACCTTTAGCAACACAAAATTCTTGGACAACAAAAATAAATTATCCCAACCACTATCTCTCAATGTGGCCAACCGAGATTTGACATCATCAACTAATTCCATAGCAAGCACAATGTTTAGATCTTTTCTTTGCAAGATTTTTGAAAGCTCATTTGTGATACCAAACAACTTTAACATCAATTTCAAAATGAAAGCAAATTTAAAGCTCTCCATTTTTTCTATCAAACCCGCCGCTTGAGATGGTCCACATCCATCTTCATCAACAATACTAAGCACCTCTAACACGGAGGACCACTGGCGATCCAAAGCGAATCAAGGTAGTATAATGTGAACCCCATCTAGTATCCCCGGGTCTAGCGAGACTAGATGATTGGTGCAAGCCCATTCCTTGAGATATCTCACCACTCTCAAGTCTACTCAAAATATCTTTGCTTGTGCCTCCGTCAAAGTCAAAGCCTCCCTTCTCTTGCAAGATGCACTTGTTGTGGTTACAATCAAGGAGATGTACTCAAAGAAATCATGAATAGAATTGCAACTACTAGCAAATCGACACAACCACCAATTGCAAGCGGTGAGCATAGCAATGGACATAGAAAGCATAAGGGTTTTCATCTAGAATCTTTCTTTGCAAACCATTAAATTCACCTCTCATATTTGAAGCCCCATCGTACCCTTGCCCTCGTATCCTTGAAATAGATAATGTGTGACGATCAAGAATACCATAAAGAGCATCCTTTAGTGCCTCAGATGTAGTATCTTTGACATGATGTAGAGCAATAAATCGTTCCACAACTTTCCCTTTGTCGCTCACGAACCTAGAAAACAAATTCAACAAGGTTATATAGAGGCATAGAGAATTGTCTATGACGTGACTCATCAATACAACTACTAACCTCAACATCACCGCCATTTGCTCTTTGACGGATATATCACGTGACTCATCAATAAGCACTGAGAATTGTCTATCACCAAGCTCTTCCATAATCACCTTCATAACTTCAATGGCACAACACGTTGCAAGCTCCTTTTGAATGTCGGAGAAAGCATTGTGCAATTTTTTGGACCACAGACAAAAGCATCTCTCACTTTTTCATTACTAGATTTTACCCAATCTACCAACTCTCTAAAATTGCCCTTGTTTAGAGAAGTAGAGCTTTCATCATGGCCACGGAAAGCAATGCCTTGTGCTATGAGGTATCTAGTACAATCTCTGAGTAACACGCAAACGGATCTTATATAGTTCTTCTGATTCCCTACTTGCTCTAGCAAAGATACTTGTCACACTTTGTCTTTGATTATTATAATCCTCATAGTGCATCATACATGAGTTGTGCTTACTATCATGCTTACCAATATGATCTTTAAAGCCTTTAGATGCATGCTTCCAATCTTTAAATTCGTCTTTGTTGAAGACTTCATA
Source organism: Oxytropis ochrocephala (assembly GCA_020916435.1). Classification (NCBI taxonomy): domain Eukaryota; kingdom Viridiplantae; phylum Streptophyta; class Magnoliopsida; order Fabales; family Fabaceae; genus Oxytropis; species Oxytropis ochrocephala. Next base: position 20,413,162 of record CM037088.1, read on the forward strand.
CCCAAAAAAGTGCGACTCTCGGGAGACTTAAAGAGAAAGCAATAGAAACAATAAGTTGCATCCTTGGACTCACTGTATTCAATCCATGTATAACTCTTATACCATGAACTACAAAATGCTCTTGAATACTTCTCAAATTGAGTACGAGGGAAATTTGTCAAATTTGGTTGCGTTGGACCCATCAATATATACGCCCTCCTCACTTGGTCTTGAATCTCGAAGCATACTCATCAATTTGTTTCCTACATCACGGATCACGCACAATGTCATTTGGATTAAACTCATTGGCGCATTAGGGGCGTTTCTTCTACGCCGACTTAGGTTGCCTGCACAACATTCGCATTCTCAATAGAACTTCTAGCTACCAAAACCTCCTCATCTAACAAATTTTATGATCCAAAAAAGAAACTATGTAAAAACAAATATTATAGACAATCAATTAGGGTTATTAAAATCAAAAATTAAACAATTAGAGTTTTCAATTTCCCAAATCTGAAATTTAACATTTAGGGTTTTCAATCAAAGAAGAAATTATCCAAATTAACAATCAAACAATCAAAGAAGAAATTATCCAAATACATAAAGTATAATATAAACTACTAGTACTATTATTAATAAAATATATAATAACATTACTGTCTCCAAGCGGTGGGCCTTTTTGTTTGAGCAAGTGGGCAATTTGATGAATTGATGAATAAAGAATATTTAATAACATTACTCGTGTCGGTGTGTGAAACGTCAAACGTGAGACCAGGCTGGAAGCACTGTGTGAGACCAGTGAGACCAGTTTGTGAAACGTGTGTCAGTGACAGTGTGTGAAATGTGAGTCTTGAGTCTCAGTGCCGCGTGAGAGAGAGGAGAGACCAGTGAGAGTGAATGAGAGAAGTTTAGAATTTGGGTAAGTGAAGTTTGGGCTGGACCATTTTTTTTTTATTTCACACCCATTGTTTTACTATTTTTGCCCCTGGTTATGACTAAAAATCAGCTATTGGGTTGGGGGCCTTACAAACAAAGTAGAAGTTGAGCACAGGCGCGTGCTCGAGCTAGTGGGCCCTAAAACGCATACGATGTTGGTCCATAACATGTGGGTGTGTGGGGTGCGTCCGTAGTAGTTCCTGTATTTAATTAAGCCTATATTTAGGCTTTTAACTTTCATACCCCCCTCCTTGCCTTCCATACCCCCATAATACAATTTTATACCAAAATACCCTCTCATTTTTACCAAAATAACAATTTGAGCGAAAAATTCGCGTGGTTTAGGATTTATCAAAGAAAGGTAAATCTGTAGTCTTAAATTTTGAATTTTTCCGGATTTATATATTGAGATGATTACGTAGGGTATAAGGTAGGGTTTTTCGATTTATGTTAAACACATAAATCCGGAGTGTTAAAATTACACTACGGATTTATGTTGTTAACATAAATCCGGAAAGTATACGGATTTATCTATCCTAGATAAATCCGTAGTGATTTTTTTAGTTTATTTAATTAGTTAATTAATTAAGTTTTCAATGGTTAATATAAATGCGGATATGGCTATGTCGGATGGGACGCTTCCCAATTGCATTGATCTATCGGATGCATTTACAACAAATGAGGTGGACATTTATCATTAATTATTTTAAGTATTTAGAATTTAGTCTAATCCAGATAATTGTAAATTATTTGTAGATTTTTCATACCCGTGATGATCTCAAATGACGTTGGGCTAGAGAGAGGCGGGAAAATAACGGAACAATTGTTATCATCCGCAGATCCGATAAAGCAATTGGCAAAAGTGGGAGAAAAATGTGATTGTTTTTGGTTGTGCGAAACATGGGAAACACACGAGGAGTAGGCGTGGATTGCTCTAAAGGTAGAAGGATATCTTCAAAGAAGTGTGATTGTCCATTCAAGCTAAAAGCTAAACCTCTGAATCCTCCAGGTTGAGGATTGGAAGGTAGAGGTTACGTGTGGTGTACACAATCATAAGCCATCTCCATCATGTATCGGACTTCCAATATTTGGGCGATTTACAAAGGAAGAGAAAAGTATGTTGGATGAGCATACATTATTAAATGTCAAAGCGAGAGAGAAGAGTCTAAGTGCATTGAAGAAGAGATTTGTGGGGAACTTGAGTACTATCACGCAGATTGTATAAGCAAATACTGTATATGTTTAGGGCCAGTCGTAGAGGTTCTAGAGGCGAGATCCGAGGAGCTTATGAGGTTGATAGATTCTCGAACACTATGTGTGTTGGACCGGAAGAATTGAGAACTCGATGTTATTGGTGACATCATGTGGGCACATCCCGAGTATATCAACCTATTGAGGATATTCCCTAGGATATTGATTATGGACAACACCTACAAAACCAACAAGTATAAACTGCCTCTATTGGAGATTGTTGGAGTGACTTCAATACGCAACTTAGATGTCACGTGCTCATGACTCTTACGCGGTAGAGAGCCATCCCTCGGACCCAAGTCTAGCTCCACAAACTCTACCTGCTGAGGCTGAACAGGGTCTTCAGCCTCATCATCATCAAGGTCATAATCAGACTCAACCTGCTGATCTAAATCTACCTCTGAACTAGCCTCACCTAACTCATACTCCGCCTCCATACTATCATCAGCCTCTACATGGTCATCATCCTCAGCATCATCATTCCCCACCTGTCCACCCTCATAATAATCTCCATAATCACCTCTAGCAGGTGCATGGTCGTAAACATCTCTATGATAACCTTTATCTAAAGCAGGAGGAGGCTCATAAACATCTCTAAAATAACCTGTATGATGCATGTCAGACACTCCCGTCATCGTCACTGGAGGAGGCTGGAAGGCGTCCACGAACACGTCTCGCTGCCGTTCGAGCGTGTCCGGCTATCTGTTTTGTGTCCGCTCACTCGGTGGCTCGAAGGACCTTCATCACTTGCACTTCCTCTACTCGCCCAATGTGCGTCCCCTCGACGCATCAAACCACTAGACCATGGAGGAATCCTCCTCCTACACGGTGCAGCAAGATCGCAAAAAATAAACAAAAATCAAGAACAAATAAATACACTACGGATTTATCTCCCGGGATAAATCCGTAGTCTCTAGAAAACGATAGATCAAACATGACTACGGATACATCCATCAACCATCATTCCAGTAGTCAAAATTTATACTACGAAACATCGACGCAACATGAATCAGTAAACATTCCCGTAAATACGTTCAAAATTGCATCAAGAAGAACTACGGATTCATCGTTGAGGCGATGTTTCGTAAATTTTCCTCAATCCTTCTAAGTTGCACTAGCAAAGAACTCACTCTGATTCATCTAGGTATGATGTTTCCGTAGAATTTCAACTACGGATTTATCCTTTTGGGTGATGTTTCCAGTAAAATTTAGGAGAGAATCTTACTCTTTTACTACGGAATTATGAATTGTGAGATGATTCTTGTGGTTTTTGTTTTTTAGTAAGGGGTAAATTTGGAAGTTTTGCACAAAAGGGGGGTATAGGGTTTAAGGAGGGGGGGTACCAAGATCAAAACCCCTATATTTAAGGGGTGGCAATTTCTACCCGTAAGAGGTCTTCGCGGGAACCGCCCTGAATGGGGCTCCATGGGCGGGAAATTTTTTTCCCGTGGGAAGGGGAGGGAGAGAAAATCCCCCCGCGGTCACAGTGGGGATAGGGATGGGAATCATACCCCTTGACCGGCAGGGACCTCCGCCCCGAACATATTACATAAATATTCTTATCATAGATATATATTACGAGTATATTATAAGTAATTAATTTTTTAATCTTTTTATACATGTTTTTAATTTAAAATATTAAATTGTTCAAACTTTTATACTTTCTAAATATTAAAATATAAAAATAAGACAAACTTTTATATTTTTTATATTAAAATGTTAAACTTTTGAATTTTAGCCTTACTTTTTTTTATTATATTTTAATTTATATTTTTGCTAATTTTTATAAAATTTTGGGGTCCCTGCGGAGACCGTGGGGATGGGGATGGGGGAGGAAAAGTCCTCGAGGCGAGAAACGGATATGGAGACCGGGACAATTTGAGAGGCGGGGACGGCGGGGGAGTACTCTCTGCCCCACTCCATTGCCATCCCTACCTATACCTATTCGTGTAAGTAATTATCCGTTTGTCGTTGATAATTTTTGCGGGTGCACAACAAGCATGAGTTGAATTGCCATCGCTAAAAGTAGCACACCCAAATAATTGGGTTCTTCACTCTGCATCACAGGACCAAAATAAATATGTTAGATTTTAGGCAAAATAGCACCCGAGGTCCCTTAACTTATTTTCTGTTTTCACTTAGGTCCCTTAACTTCAAAAGCTTACGTTTAGGTCCTTTAACTTTTTAAAACGTATCACTCCAGTCCTATTTAACGTTTTAAAGTTAACACCGTTTAACTGAGTATACGTGGCTTTTAGAGTGCTGACTGGGAAACGCCACGTCAGCTATTATTGTAAGGGGTCTCTCACTCTCTCTTCATTTCTCTCACTCTCACTCTCTCTTCATTTCTCTCACTCTCACTCACACGACCGAAGGAGAAGAGGAACGGCGAAGAGGAAGCGCAAACCCTAAAAGGCAGCGAAGAGGAACGCAGCGGCGAAGAGGAAGCGCAAACGAAGGAGAAAACGAAGGAGAAAGAGGAAGCTACTAGTTTAAATCGGCCATTATTCTTTGAAATCGGAGAAAAAAACGAAGGAGAAGAGGAAAACGAAGGAGAAAACGAAGGTATTGTTGAAAGGTTCTGGTTTGGTAAATCATAAAAGGTAAGTATTCTATTATTGTTGATTTGAGTTATTGTGAAACTATCTCTGTAAATTTGGGGTTTTTTTATTGAATGTTATGAACTGTTTAGGGTTTTCGTGGGTTTTTGGTGGGGTTTTGTGTTGTTTCTCTGATTTGTGTTGTTGTTTGGTGCTGAAATATACTATTGTTCTTTGAAATATAGTATTTGTATATGTGGGTATTAGTAGTCTTTGAAAGATACTCTTTCTATGTGGGGTTAGGGTTTTGTGGTCCCAACATTCTTTGATTTGCTTTTGATTGAGTATTCAATGTCTTTTTCCAATTGAAAATCAATTTGAATGCATCGACATACATAAAAAGACAATTTTCAATGTACTTTAGTGAATGCTTTGCCTTTTTTAATGCTTTTGTAAATTTGAGGGTATTTTGGTAATTGTACAGGTTAATATGGATGTTTTTTATGTTGATGTACACCACTTTGGTCGGTTTGTGGGTGGGATTTATGAAGATGGGCAAATTGCTAATTGGGAATGTGATGCGGATAGGTGGAGTTTTTTGAAGTCAAAGACTTAGTCGAGGAAATGGGGTTTCTAGAAATAGTAAGTATGTGGTATGAAGCTTTTGGTGTGATGAAAAAATTGGTAGATGACCAGGGGCTATGGAAATGGTGAGTTTGGCTAAATCAAATGGAAAGGTAAATATGTATCTTGAACATCTTTGTGTCACAACCCAATATAATTGATGAAATTAGTTTTGAGCAGGATGCACAAATTGAGATCCAAATCGAACCTACACATAGTGTTAATGAGCTGAGCACGAAATAGTAGGCGACCTAAGTGTTATTGAGCACGAGGGTGAAATAGTATATCGACCCGAGTGAACTCGCCGCCCAAACCGAACTCACGCCCCAAACCGAACCTCACGCCCAAAATGAGGGTGAAGACGGAGATCAAAGTGATAGCGAGAACTTTGTGAAGAAAGTGAGGTTCAATGACTCGATGATGAGGTTGGAGAGAATGATGAGTTTCAACAACTACTGTAAATGCATTGACTAATGATATGGGGCCTAATGTGGAATCAAATGTGGAACCTAATGTGGCCAAAAAGAGAAAGAAGAAAGGATCGAGTAGTAAGAAAAGAGGTAGGCCTAAAAAAGCAAATGTAGAAGCCAATGTTAATGTAGATGAGCAATTGAGTTTCAAGATAGTGATGAAGATGGTCTACATATTGAGTTGAAGGGGAAGAAAAAGGTTACTAGATGTGATAGGGGCATATCGATGAAGAATATGTGTCTGAAGAACTTGAGACCGAGAATTGAGGAGGACTCTACAGTGATGAAGAGAGGTGCAAGAGTGAAATATCCAAGTTTTGTGATGCCAGAGAATGGATGATTACAAATGGGAGCTTGGGTCTTTGTTCTCAAGCTGAGAAGAATTCGGGGATCTTTGCAGTAACTTATGCAATTCATAATGGAAGGGACCTTGTTTACCATAAGAATGACCAACAGAGAGGGTGAGAATTGGTTGCAAAGAAATTTGCCCAGTGGTACATTTATTGTGGAAGGTTGCCAAATGAAGATACTTGGCAAGTGAGGAAGTTGGTGGATAGACATACATGCAATAGAGAATTTAATGTGAAGTTTATGAATTCTAAATGGTTGGGAAAAAACTATATTCATTTGTGAGAGATAACCCAAAGATTAAGTTGATTGACATTTGCAACAAGGCTCAAAAAAATGGAATATTGGGGTGAGTATGACGAAGGCTTTCGGGCAAGAAAAATCTTCGTTGACATTGTTGATGGTTGTTTCAAACAACAATATAGGAGACTTTATGATTATTGTCATGAATTGTTAAAGTCTAATCCTAATAGCATCATCAAATTGAATGTACAAGCAAGCGATTTGATGCAACCTATTGAACTCATGAAGATGTTGAGGGTGAAATAATTTATAGGCCATTGTTACCAAGCTTTCAAAGGTTGTATATGAGCCTTGATGGATGTAGGCAAAGTTTCTTGAAGTGTAGGCCAATAATTGGCTTAGATGGTTGTTTTCTCGAGGGCTACTATGGAGGTCAAATACTTGCAGTGAGGTAGAGATCCTAATGATCAAATGCTTCCCATAGCAATAATTTGTTGTTGAAGGAGAAACAAGAGATTCTTGGTATTGGTTTCTTGAACTATTGGTTAATGATTTAGGAGGTCCTCAAGTATGCAAGAAGTTCACCTTCATGTCCGATCAACGAAGGTAAAACTATTAAGCGATTTGCTTTTAATTATGATCAAGTTAGATCAATTTAGATTCTCGCCATAGTTACAATTTTGATTGTTTATTTGTAGGGACTATTACTCAACTATGGATGAACTGCTACACTGGAGTTGAGCGAGAGAGATTGCATGTGGGACACTGTGCATAATAACTTGAGAAGAAGCATCATCCGAAAGCGATTAAAAGAAATCATGTGGAGAAGCGCCAAAGCAACATATCCACAAGCATGGGAGAGAGGAGATGAGAGAGATGCGGAGGATAAATGAACTCGCATTCAAGGATCTTATGAAGATTTCACCAAGATATTGGAGCAAATCAAGGTTCACTGCGAATTCAAAATGTGATGTCCTAGTGAACAACATGTCGAGAGACATTCAACGATGTCATTGTTGGACCAAGACATAAGCCTATCGTGACCATGCTTGAGGAAATCAAGGGCTACTTAATGGAGAGGTGGGCCTCGAATAGACAAAAGATTGAGTTATGCAGTGATGATGTTCTTCCAAAGATAAAAAAAGACTTGAGAAAGAGAAAGATCTATCAAGGCATTGGCTTTGCAGGTAATGATTTTTATAGTTACTGCTGTTAGTATTTAGTTTCTGGTTTTTATAGTTACTGCTGTTAGTATTTAGTTTCTGGTTTTTATAGTTACTGTTGTTAGTATTTAGTTTCTGGTTTTTATAGTTCTTCTTTGTTTGATATCGCTTGATTTGATATCTTGATTTGATATTGCTATTTGATATCATCGATTTGATGATCTGCTTTGTTTGATATCTTGATTTGATATCTGCTTTGTTAGTCTTTTAATAACATTATTCTGATTTAATTTTGCAAGTGTGGCTGGTGACAACATATATGGGGTGAGACACATCACCTTAATGGAGACAAGTACTTTGTTGATCTAAAAATGGAACATGTAGGCTGCAGAGCATGGGAACTCACAGAATACCTTTGCCGCCATGTGGTTACATGCTACAATCATAAAAAGCTCAATCGAGCAGTTGATTCCAAGCTACTATATAAGAAATTTGCATATGTTGATTGTTATAAGCCCATTATTTATCCAACAAATGGAGAGAACTTATGGGAAGACACTCGCATATCGACATACTACCTCCACCATTGAGAAGACCTCGGGTAGACCCAAGAGAGCAAGAAGAAAGGATGCAAATGAGAGGATAGATTCCCAAAAATTGGCGGGAAGGGCATGCACAATAAGTGCAAAGCAAGTGCAAACAATTTGGCCATAACAAGGCCTCATGCAAGGCACAACCACCTCCCACAACTCGGTCCACAAACCCAAACACCAAACACCACTCAAACACAAACCCAAACACCATCCACCACTCAAACACAAACCCAAAATGCTTCCACAACCCAACCACAAACCCAAAATGTTTCCACCACCCAACCACAAACCAAACATGCTTCCAACACTCAAAGATGACCCCTACTACTCATATACAAATTTCCTACTACTCATAGATGCCCCTATTATCATTTTGCACGCAACACACAGGACAAGATCAACTAATTGCTCAAGCATCAACATCCAAGACAAGAGTACCTAAGTTACCAATTAAGAGGCCTTGTAGGCCTTGGAAAAATTAGAAAATTCTGTTTTGGCTATGTTTTGGATACTTTTAGGCCTATGTTTTGCCAATGTTATGAATACTTTTAGGCCTATGTTTTGCCAATGTTATGATGTCCAGAAATGTTTGTGAACAACTTCAGTTTTTATTAATTGAATTGTGGCATTTTGTTAGCAATATACAGGTTGTGTTATTCATTTTGTTAGCATTTTGAACAGGAGAGATATAAATAGGAAGTATTTATTGCATTCATGATCATAAAAACACAACTTACAAAGATAACATGATAACCTCAATTTTGACTCCTAATTCTTAATTAGTAGTGAACAACATGGAAATAACCATTGAACATATCACTCCTAATAACAAACACGTGACAACTACAATATTCATTTGGTCCTTTGTTGACTTGTGATGTCCATGCATTTCAACCAAAGCCTTCCTCAATGAAATTAGCTCCATCTCCTTTTCACGAAGTTCAATCTCCTTTTCACGAAGTTCCATATTCTTTTCACGAAGCTCAACATCTTTTTCACGACAACGTAGACACTCTTCGTTAGTAACAACATTTGGACACCAATCTTCATACCAAATCATATACCTGCATCCAATGTTAGGGACCTACATTCATAATGGAGCACTTGTTAAAACATAAACACGTAAGGGACTAATTTGTTGCTCATAAAAAACTTAAGGGACTAATTTGTGGCTCATAAAAAACTTAAGGGACCTATGTGAAAAAAAAAGAAGAACACAGAACTTCATCTTCCTCACCCCAAAATTCCTGCAACCCCAGAATTTTCTCCCTTTGTTAGGGCCCTCCTTCTTCACTACGCAAACAACTGTGGTAAATCCACAACGACAATCAGGTCCTACAATTGGGAGAACTTCGTTTGAGTTGGATCTCAAGCTTCTAGAGTTAGATGAAGCGTGTGAAGCCATGACAACAAAAACGATGTCAATTACAATCTTAAGCTTCAGAAGCAGTAGAGAAATTATGGATGTGCAGAGCAACAATGGAGGTTCTTAAGATCTAGGGTTTTCTAAGAGAGAGAGAGAGAGAGATAGAGAGAGAGAGAGAGAGAGAGAGATTGAGAGAGATGGAAGGAACCTGTTTTTTATTTAAATCGACATCCAAAAAAAAAAATATATGACTTGATAAAAAAAATGGCGTGGCGTTTCACGATCACCTTTGTAAAAGCCACGTAATATGCGATTAAGCGGTGTTAACTTTAAAACGTTAAATAGGACTGCAGTGATACGTTTTAAAAAGTTAAGGGACCTAAACGTAAGCTTTAAAAGTTAAGGGACCTAAGCGAAAACAGAAAATAAGTTAAGGGACCTCGGGTGCTATTTTGCCTAGATTTTAAGTTGCAAAATACTAGCATCACATATGGGTGTGTTTGATTCGCTTCATGATGAGAGGCTGGATTGGACAACTCGGTTGTACCTTGTTTGATTTTAAAACTGTTCACAATACTGCACAAAAATGAGGGAAGGGGACTGGACAAAGACTCAAATTTCTGTACCTCGCAAAACCACGGTACAACATTTTGTCCCACAGTATAACTTTCTGATCACTCAAAAAAATACAAAAAAATTATTTTTATTTCTTATTCAATAATTTTTTCTCTCCTCTATTCTCTCTCTCCTATCTCATTATTCTCTCTCTCTCTCTCTCCCCTAGCCCATTCTTCTCTATCATTTTCTCTACCTCTCTAATACTTTCCCATCTCATGACTTATCTCCTTCATCTATCTTTCTCTCCCCCTCTCTACCTCTCATCTCTCTTGTATCTTCTCATCTCACCACCTCTCTCCTCATTTCTCTCTCTTTCTCTCTCACTCTTCCATCTTCTCCATAAATGACGCTTTTCTTTTTAGTTTTTAATTACATTCTAATATATGTTATATAAAATCGTTATAAATATTATAAAGACAATTATAGTAAAATTTACATTTTTTGCTTGTCTTTGTCCATTGTTCACCAAACAATGTACTGGACAAAAGTTTGTCCAGTGCTGTCCAGTCCAGTATTGTTCTGTTTGCTAATCAAACGGACCAATAGAACACTAGGGGTGTGCATTGTACAAAAATCATACCACACCATCCCATACCTCTTTAAAATCCAATTCAGGTTTACCATTTCTGCAAAAATCAGTTTAAAACCGATTCAAAACCAGTTTAGTTCAGGAAAACGGTTTACCGTTTACAAACTGGTTTTTTGCTTATGAAAAAACGGTTTACCGTTTCTGAAAACCAATTTTTGCTACCAGAAAACGGTTTACCGTTTCTAAAAATTAGTTTTTACTTCCAAAAATGGTTTACCACTTTTCGGAACAAGCTACAGTCAAGCACTGAACACTCATAAACCAGTTTTTACTTCCAAAAATGGTTTACCACTTATAACATATCACTTAAAAGGTTTTTTATTAATCTTTTTAATTATTTACTTTTTTTCTTTATAGATTTTCTATTTTTCCATTTGGTTAAAAGAGAGATTAGGATGAACCAATAAAATAAATAGGAAACTAGGTAATTAATAATAAAAAAGTGAATAATAATAAGAGGAAAGAAGTCAACTGTCAATATTGTGACTTAATTTTAACACAATTTACGTGACAAATCTCGACTTAAAATATTAAAATAAATTTTAAAGTTTATATTTTTCTTTTAGCGTTAAATAGATATATATCCGTTTGCCCAAAAAATAGATATGTATCAATAATATAAAAACATATATTCAAATTTTTTTGACTTGAATTATATATTCAATTATCCCTTCATATTTTATCATTGTATAACACTTTATTAATATACAAACAGGAGTTTGAAGTTTGAAGTCGCAGTGAATAAGCAAACAGAAGGAAGCCGTGGAAGTGGTATTCACATGCAAACAGAAAAAGTGGTACGTTACCGGTTCTCCAACATCCATTCCCGGTGTTCCGTTTTTTACTAAATGGAAACACTTTGGTAGTGGTATGGATTTTTCTGTAGTGATACAATATGGTAGTGGTATGGAAACAGTTTTGGTATGGTTTTTGCACACCCCTTAAGAACACGCGATTGTATTTGATTAACCATATGGACAGGGTTGTTGGTACTGTGCTTCTCCTAAATATGAATTCGGGACAAACATTTGAAAGAGGAGAACTCTAGAAACTTCAAGTAAGTGTTGATTTTCCATCTACCGTAGGATGTCAACACATCATGAATAATACCTTGTTCACTAGGAGTAAAAGGAATATTATAGTCTTTTGCAAACACACCTTTTTATCAACAAGGAGTGCAACTTTCCGGGTTCGTTAGAAACTCCACCCATTCTCCTTGTGGCAAGATCTCGAAAATCATTGGGATGAATCAGTGTGTTACACACTTTAAGTTTTGTGTAAGTTTTTCTATACCAACAAGGGTGGTATAGAAAAAACAAGGTTATTAAAGAGTTTAGGCGGACAACAAAACAACTTCTCAGTTTATTAAAATCTTTAAAAACTAATCTCTAATTTATTTAGCAACAAAATCACTTATTTTCTAATTAGTAACGACCTTACCCTAATTTGTTTGGGGTGATTTTATGCTTTGTAGGAAGTGACTTCCAACACTTCCACCTAGTTGTCTACAACACTACATTTTTTTTTTTCATTTTGACAAGTGGGTATAAAAAAGCGATGATGTTTGGATCATCTCCTTTCAACTTGTATCCTTATTATCCCTCTATATCTCCCCCTCTCAAGGTTTTTATTCTCCATCTTCTACTAGGACACACGCTGCGGTGCTATATGCGGGGAGGTGATTAATGAGCATACAAATGTAGTTTGAAAAAACATCAACATTTTATACGGGGACATAAAAATACGCAACACATATATATAAGACGACGAGGCAACAATAGCCCTTGGTGGGATGAAGTCTAGGCGTGTCAAACGCTCATTATATAGAGGACTCATTCTACACTGTGTGTGATGCGGGGCGTGGTTATAAGAAGTTGTGTAAAAAAATTTAAAAATTATGTATTACAAACTTAGTGGTTGATACGAATTGATAATTTACAACTAAACATAGAATAGAATTTTTATGTTAACAAAGTTGTCTTTATATATGATATAGTTGCGAAGATACGAACCAATGCATGGTGGTGATTTAGAATGTGAGAAAGCGTAATAAAAATACTCTTTAACAATAATGAGGTCAAGATAGTTCAAAAAAATAGATGTCTACTATTGGTTAAAAAAATGACTTTGAAATTTCCTTGTGATATTAACTAACCAACGGTTATGTTATATTTACCATTTTTCACTTACATACGATTTGATCAGAAATATTTTAGAGCTCGTCGTATTTACCTTCCAGGAGATAGATACGAATTCCATCAAATTTTGCATCGTATTTATTTAGATACGATTCCCTCCCAGAAGCTTCAAAAATAGCAAGTCGTATTTACCTTCATCAAACATAAATCCAATTTTCTTTAAAAATCGCATCGTATTTACCTTATTACGAGATAAATAGGATTCATTTTTTTAATTTTTTTTTGTCAGGGAAATCGTATATAGGTAAATACGACTTGAAAAAACATAAATCGTATTTACCTATTACAAACATAAATCTGATTGGTTCAATTTCTGTCAGGGGTATGTCCGTCCAAAAATATAGAGTGGGGGTATATTGGTAAACAGTGGGAGTACAAAAAAACCAAAATAATATGTATTTAACAATGAGAGATACATTTTGATAATAAAAAAGAGTGTTGGACAAAAAAAAACAAAGAGTGGGACCTTAATTTTTGCTAGATTAATAATGGACATAAAGTTTGAATTATTTACAACTAATGTTATCAAAAAAATGTCTCCCCAAATTGATTAATAAAGTAAGCCAGTGTAAAATGTACCATACTATAACACATACATGACTAAGTAACCCACATAAAGGGACTTATAAAAATAAAAAAAAAATTAAAGTAGCCAGTGTAAAGTGTACCATACTATAACACATACATGACTAAGTAACACACATAAAGGGACTTATAAAAAAAAGTTTGCATTATTTACAACTAATGTTATCAAAAAATGCCTCCCCAAATTGATTAATAAAGTAGCCAGTGTAAAGTGTACTATACTATAACACATACATGCCTAAGTAACACACATAAAGGGACTTATAAAAAAAAATTGGCGCCTAAAAGAGTGAAAAGGTAGTTGTTGTATTAATATAATGGACATAAAATTTGCATTATTTACAACTAATGTTATCAAAAAATGCCTCCCCAAATTGATTAATAAAGTAGTCAGTGTAAAGTGTACCATACTATAACACATACATGACTAAGTAACACACATAAAGGGACTTATAAAAAAAATTAAAGTAGCTAGTATAAAGTGTATCATACTATAACACATACATGACTAAGTAACACACATAAAGAGACTTATAAAAAAAAGTTTACATCATTTACAACTAATGTTATCAAAAAATGCCTCCCCAAACTGATTAATAAAGTAGCCAGTGTAAAGTGTACCATATTATAACACATACATGAGCGTATGAGAGAGAAGGGAGAGAGAAGGTGTAGAGTGTGTCACGTGAGTAGGGCACACGCTTTTGATATAGCCAACAAAGCTTATCCAGTATGTGTCAAAAAAAACAAAGTTTATCCGGTAGACATTGAATTCATGTTAAGCCCTACATGTGCATGGAGCTTTTTAACACCTAAAAGCTACTATTACACTAAACAACATACACATGTAATCATAAAATGCCAGACATGAATTATGTTGATGGTTATCAATTAATTGCCGCTCAAAAGGCAAAATAAAGGCGATAGTAGAATTATAGGGCTGGATATATTATTTATATATTTTAAGAAAGACTGATGGAGAGGAATTGGATGGAGAGGAAAAGTGGGGGTGTTGTAGAAAACCATATAGGGTGCTGTAAGCTATTCCCATTTGTAATAAAAACAAATCATGGACGTGCAAGCACGATCCCGACACGATTTGGATATTACTTGCCCCACTCTCTCTCCTACTCTTTCACCCCTCTTAACAAATTTTATTCCAAAAATAACCTCGCGTGAAACGCTGTGGAGGACGTGTTTAATGACTGTTCGAACGACCTTGTTCGAACGACAGCAAGCGAACGCAATAAAATTGGTGAATGTGGTGTGATGGTCCATTATTGTTGCCTCGGTTAATGTGCAGATTTAACGAAATAACATAGGGTGTTCGAACAATGTTATGCGAACATGTTCGAGTGACCCCATTCGAACAGGTGAAATTACGCACAAGAGGGCGTGAAATCAATTTTTAACTCACTCAATGTCGTTCGAACGAGTTCGAAGGCCGTGTTCGAACACGTGAAATTTCTTGAAAAAAAGACATTTCGGTTGGCCTTTTGGTCATTTTCACACCCCTTATGGGGTGTGTTTTGAGTAGGAGGAGTGGGAAAAGCAAAACCCCACAATTTCGATGGACAAGCCCACAAAATTAGTTTAAATAAAATTTGTGACTTTTCTCACATCCTCCTACTCACACACACCCCCCTTATGCTATGAAATTACCAACTTAATTAACCTCACCTTTCTAAAAATTCCCTCCATATCCTTCATCCCCTCTTCTTCTTCTCCATCTCCTACACACCAAACACTCCAAACCTCCCTCTCTCCACTCCAAACCTATCCTCCATTCCTACATCATTAACCTTCTAATCATCTTATCAACATTGACAACCAATATTAAGTCTTATCTCTACCAGTTTTTTTTTTTTTCGTTTTCATCTCTTAAAGTTGCTTTGGATTTGGGTTTTTTTTCTTTCGAAATCACGCTTGGTTCGGTTGCTGCTCATAACCGAGCAGTAACCGAAACCTTGTAAATGACTTTGGGGTGGTTCTTTTCATTGTTGACTCGACAATTGAGATCCGAACAGAATCATTTCTGTTTGTCTTTCTGTCTGTGCAGTATTAGGTGGGTTCGGGCGGACTTACTGAACCGATTCGGATCCCCATCCCCAGATGAACAAAATTGATAAAACACACCTCTTCTCAATTTTTATAACATCCGATTGACATTTGCTAAACACGTTCGGTTGGTATTAACTAAACCGCTCATAAACACGTCCTCCATCGATTCCGAACGCGTTGCACGTGAGGTATTTTTAGAATATTTGAGTTAAGGGGTGTGTAGTGAGTAGGAGGGTTGTGGGAAAAACATGGCCCTTAAATAAAGCCAGGCCCGTTAGCCCACCAACAATCTCAATTTCATTCAGCTAATCGCACTCAATCCGAAATTCTCTCTCCTTCTTTCTTTCTTTCTGCGAAACCCTTCTTCTCTCTCCAATCACCGGCAAACGAAGTCGCCGACTGAAAAGGGAATTACCTCGATTGAAAACGGTGCAATCCGATGACGACCGCTGCTAGACCCACATGGGCACCTGCTAAAGGAGGAAGTGAACAAGGCGGTACTCGAATTTTCGGTCCCTCACAAAAGTACTCCTCAAGAGACATCGCATCGCATACCACTCTTAAGCCAAGGTAGGGTTTTTTTGGCTTTCATTTTTTATTAATTGAATTCAAGCTAGG
The DNA here is from genome assembly GCA_020916435.1 of Oxytropis ochrocephala. Taxonomy (NCBI): domain Eukaryota; kingdom Viridiplantae; phylum Streptophyta; class Magnoliopsida; order Fabales; family Fabaceae; genus Oxytropis; species Oxytropis ochrocephala. The sequence continues at coordinate 20,429,344 of CM037088.1, forward strand.
TTTTCTGCGAATTTGAACATTAATTATATCTCCGTAAAATCACGCATGTTTCAAATTTATTAGGGATTTTAGGTTTGTGCTTATCTTGTAGAGATAATCAAAATTCATATCGTGAACCTGTATCTTGTTCATTGCCTTGTGTTGATTATGTTAAATTCATTGGATCCTGATGTATAGTTATTAAATAATTATTGTAAACTCTGTTGTCCATTGATATTTTTGTTCAAACCTTTACTCAGGTTACCTGTCTCTGCAGATAATTTAGTTGTTGAACTTTTCATTCTGCCAATCAAGTGTAGTCATAATTCGCCTTTCAAAAAAAGTGTAGTCATAATTCTCAGTATCAAATCCATCCTGATTAGTTTTAATGGAAATTTCTCTGTATCTCTATATTCACTATTCAATCTAGTTAATTGGTTATTTGCATTACTAATATTATTATTATTGACAGGCGATACGTTGTCATATAGAATAGGCGACTCATTTGCAACATGAATTTATTGTGTGTGTCAGTGTGTGTGTGTGTATTCATCTTATTTAAACCTGAACTTGGTAACTAGATGCAAAATGTTATTATTTTGTTTCCCCCTCACTTTCACTTTACAAATGGTTAAGTAGCCACACTGCTCTGTGCATGCATGAATACTTTCCCTCCCCGATGCACGTGGTTTATTTTTTCCTCCTAGTAATTATTCATTTGCCTTGATAGGAAAGACGGGCAGGATACACAGGATGAATTAAAGAGAAGGAACCTACGTGATGAACTGGAAGAGCGTGAACGGAAACACTTCTCATCCAAAAATAGATCTTATAATGGTAAAAATTATCATTATCAAATGTCGAATGCTTTGTAAATATCTATTTGAGATTGTTAATGTTTAATTCTATTCCATGCTCTGACAGATGACAGGGATCATGGAAAGGGTAGCTATCTGTTTCTGGAAGGTAATCTATCTGTTATTTTACAATAAATGTACTTGACTTAAAATAAATACCTTGCATATGGTCTACCAAAAAGAAGCCATAAGGCAACTCTAGTCCGTTTTCTAATTTGATGGATCTTTCTCTTTGCAGGAACGAAACGGGATATCGAAGACCATATTGTTCCACGGAGTCTTGATGCAGATGATTCTGATGTTGAAGTCAAAAGTGATGATGAAAGGTTTGTAATTTCGCATCAACTTGTACCGATTGTTTAACTTATCTTTTATCTTTGATGTGCATACCGAATTACAGATAATTGAATTAATTTGAAGCCGATTTTTAAGAATATAATTGTCCAAGTCACAAGCGTAGATAGCAATACTAAGTCTCATAATCTAATATAATATATATATATATATATATATATATATATATATATATATATATAATATGTATATTTATAAATTCAAGTTATAGTTTCTATATATGTCATTTAGGATATGGAAAACAATCAAGGCTTGTTAATTTATTTATAGACAATTTAAAATATGTAGACCCTTCAGTGCACTTCAAATGCATGCTATTTTTCTTGCCAATTGTGGATAGTCTTATTGATACTTATTTTGTAATGTAATTTGTAGTTTGGCTGGATGGGTAATGGAATATAATTTAGTTTTGATGAAATTCATTTTGTTTGCAAATTGGCGTGTGAATCAATCTTCTTAATGCCAGGGTGGGGGACATGTTACCTGTTTTCAGTTCTTAAAAGCTATTTATTTTCAAGTTATTTTGTCAATGTCTTTTCCCCCCAAAAAAATGATATGCTTATTGTCTTTTTCCTGCTAGTATATTGTGTTTGATGGTTTTTGTTAGCCAGATGGCTTCACATCACCTTATTGGTATTTGAAGTTAATTTTCTTACATCCAAGTTTGGATTGAGTCAAGAGTCTGCATGCGTTTGCTGTTATTTGTATATGCTAAAATCATTATCTCTTGCAGTGATGATGATGATGAGGATGACACCGAAGCATTGCTGGCTGAGCTTGAACAAACAAATAAAGAAAGAAAGGGCAGAGGAAAAGCTACGCAAGGTAATGCCATTCGTTGTTCACCCTCCTTAGCTTTGTTAAAGTCACGCCACTGAAGCTCTGTTAATGAGATACTGAACTTGTATTTGTGAAACCTCTATAAGGAGGGAAGGATGGAGGCAGTTCAAGAAGTTAATTGGAATGTACATCTGTTGGGAACAGTTAGAAAAGTTAGGAGTTTAGAAGGGATATCATTTAATTAAGTAGGGGAACTAAGGATAGTAGGGATATCATTTAAATTTTAATTAATGAAGTGGAGGGAGGAATTATTTCAAAATATTGTTGGTCAGTTCTTTATTTTTTAAGAGGAAGTGAAGGGAGAAAACCCCCTCCAATATTGGGGGATAGAAGATGTCTTTATGAAATTTTAAATGTTCGGCTAAAATATCCTTATATTAAATGTCACATGACTTATGACAAATGGATAAAAGGTAATTTAGTACTTCCACCTCATTAAAATACCTCCCCCCTTCCCTCAGTTTGAACTACAGACACCCTTAAAGTTGTAGATTGTATTTTTGAAAGGAGGAAAATTCTCTACTTTCACCCTCAAATTTCATTCACCAATAAAATATCACTCTTGTTCCTTCTTCTATTCTATTCTTTCTATTCTTACTTGTGGTATAATCTATCTCTGTCTTTTAGCAACTAATACAGTAATGCTTTACGCTAGTTGGTTCTGATGATGTTTACAGGTTATAAACAGATGTAAATCACCCTTATTTCCAAAAGAAATATAATGAAATTCTCTTTGTGCAGGAACGACAGCAACAAGAGGAAGAGCTTAAAGTAAAGGAGGCAGAGCTTCTGCGTGGAAACCCATTGATAAATAATGCAACATCTTTCAATGTGAAAAGAAGGTTTGAATCTAGATATTTATCAAACTTCCTGCTAAACAAAATATCAGCTTTTACTGTTGACCCTATTAGTTTCAGATTTTTCTCCTCAAAAGTCCTCTAAAGTGATCGTAAAATAAAGAGTTTTAATTTTTAACAATTGATTGAAAATCAGCTACTGATATTATGATTGCATGCACATGTACGACTGATCGAGTGTTTTTTGTCTCTTAACGAACAATTTCATTCAATGGTTATAATTTTTTGTTGGTGTCATTTACGGTGGATTCACCACTAGACCATTGCATCCTAGTCCCTTCTATCCATACTGTTATGCAATACAGTCTGCTATTTTGTTCTCCTGGTATGTTCAGTCGTGGTGTGGCAGTTAGCGGTCCATGCATGAACTGTAGGGTAGGGAGGGCATGGCCAATAGTGAGGTTGAAGATCAAAGGGCGAGAGTCCTAGGGAGAGGGTGTGGGTGGTGGCAGTGATGGGGATGGGGTTGACAGTGATGAAGATGGTTTGGATGGATAGGTTTTGAGAGAAGAAGGGCAGTGGAGTTACGGTTGTGGAGCAGTGGGTCCAATGGTGAAGGAATGAGGATCTGCCAATCACTCTAAATGGGTTGGCTTCCGGGTGGCATTTGATGCCCAGTGTGCATTGCTTGCTGCCTGTGTCGAATGCATGCTGGACATCATGGCTCTTCAATATCGACCCGGGAGAAGTATTCACCGTATCCCCGGCCTCGATTTGGAGATGATGGGACCCAAAGATTTCTCAACATCTAATGTTGGGTCTAATTGGGTCTGTGTGGACTTGACTAAGGCTGAGTCACTCACAAGTGTGGCCAAAGTTAGTGACCGATAACCCTATGAAGGTTTTTTAATGGGATGATTGTGGATGCAGTTGCAGAGAGTGATGATGGTGAAAAACTTGTGTTATTTTTGTTATTGGTTAAAGTTGAGAACTTGATGCTTTTTTGAATGGAAGCAGCAACATCAAGCACCGTGGTCTTGGAATTTGAAGAGGAAGGAAGAATGGATGGAAGAGAGGCATAGTTGGGCTTTGTGGTTAAGGAGGCATGGTATGAGAGAAACCTGGAAGATTTGTGAAGAATTGCAATTAAGTTTTTTGGAAGGACTAATATGCTAATGGTTCAGTGGTGGACCACTTTAAAGTGAACACTCCTTTAGAACATTAAAATCCATAAATTTTCTGTCATGATCTCATTTTTGAAGTTTTGCATGCACTTTTTTGGCTTAGGTGGGATGATGATGTAGTATTCAAGAATCAAGCCCGTGGTGAAACCAAGACAGCTAAGCGATTCATCAATGACACCATCAGGAATGATTTCCATAGGAAATTCCTGCATAAATACATGAAGTAAGTCCTTGATCAGATGCCTGAGAGTCGAAGAAACTCAAGAGTTTGTATCTAAATGTATGATTCACTGTTGATGAATATCTTAATTTGTATTTTAACATGTTACTCATCACAACTTCGTCTATATGCTTGTTATTCCAAGCTGGTTTGGCATTGAAACCCTACTGTTTTTAGACCATAAAATACCATTCCATAAGGCTGACACACTCCCACCCTATATTAATTGGTTGTTCTATTCACTTTTATGACTCGATCGACATCGTAATTGGCTTTTGTAGTTAAGTGCTGTTTATCTGGTCCCTGTTAGACATCAACATTGCAAAGAAATTAAGATAGGTCTCCTGTTTGTTTTAGAGTCGTTATTTTGATTTCTCAATGTGCTTGTTCCAAAATATACTAATGCAGTTTCATTGGGTTGGTAAGATGTTTGGCTCTGAGTTGAGAAAGTGATTATTCCTTCTAAACAGACGAATCTGCTCCGTTATTTCTGTACTTGCGTTGTTTTTGGCTTTTCTGGCGCTCTAGTTTGCAGGAAGTTATGTCTTTCTCTATTTCAAAGCTAGGCACCTGAAATGGAGAGGTTCTTAACCTAAAAACATATAAATAAATAACTAGTGTATGTAATCCGTAACGAAGAAGTTATTTAAAGCTAACAAAGCACATACAAGACATATTATGCAAAAAGCAAGAAACCACCTAAATCTAATCTAAATACTTGTATAAAGCTGTCGTTGGAAAAAAAACTAAAGTTTGAAGTATATGTAAATTCATGTATTATTTTGGTCAAAAAATGTTCCTGTATTATTGCACGTGTTAGTGTTTAACCTATATTAATTTATTGGTTGAAGTATATGTAAATTATTTTAGTGTTTAACCTATATACTAATTCGTTTCCACGTGCAATATTATGTGTTTTTAACCCACATTGTACTAATTCATTATGTACAATGTGGGTTAAAATATTTCATGGAAACACTAACACTTAACGTGTTTTTAATGTAAAATATTTATATTATGTGTAAATGAAATGACAAATAATAAAATTTACATCTGTAGTGCTCTGTGCTGTATATAGTTAAAAAAAGTAAATGATTCATATTACAAAATGTGTATTTCTATGTAATTTTTATATAAATATTCACAATTAATATGTTTATTATTAGGTTAGGATTTTACTATAAAAAACTAGTTGTGGATTTCATGTTTTTGGTCTAAATATTTTGTGAAAAAATATAAAAAAAATTATATTAATTGTAAAATTTTCATATTCATCTTTTATGACAAACCGTAATAAATAAATATATGATAATAAATGGTATGCTAAACATTTAAAAAAATTGTGAGTCAATTGTTAAAGTTTTAAGTGTATAAATACTCATTCTTGAAACTCTGATATATAATTTACATTTATGTACATTAATATACCAAAATTTTTGGTAATTGACCCTCAATTTCTTTTAGAAAATTGAGAGAATCTCTTTCCCATTTTCACACCGAATTAGGCGTGTTTCACTACAATACGAGTAAAAACATTATATCTATATCTATATACAATTATGAATACCCTATAATGAGTAAACACCACGTGTAAATTATAAAAAAAATGACACCTCATCATCCCATACAACATGTAATCGAATTACTAGTGCTATAGATGTCTTCAATCAAAAATAAAAGCTTTTTTTTTTACCAAAAGCAAATCATTTCATTTCATTCGAATAATTTGTTATAGTACAACTTGGAACATAATGGAAAACAATGGAGCTAGCATAAGATCTAGCAGGCCGAGCTAGAGAAAGAGCTACTTGATTGGCTTGTCTCCGAATAAAACTTATCCTAAAGCTTGTTGTGGTGCCTAGAACCTCCTTGCATCTTTCTATTATACCCCCAAAATCTAAATTATTTCTACTATAATTTGAGAGAGCATCTACAACGATTTTGCAATCAACTTTGATGTCTACATTGTGGTAGCCTTCGTCTTTAAGCCAGTAAAGCCCTGCAGCAAATTGAACGCTTCGGCCTCTGCCGGTGAAGGAGTATCTTTGCTGAGTTTGGTTATGACTTTGATGAAAAACCCTGTTGCATCTCGAATGAAGTAGCCAAAACCAAAACAACTTTCGTTATTGAACAATGAAGCATCAATGTTGCACTTAAGGCAACCATACGGTGGTGGCTGCCACAACTGTGTGTCCGGGTTGTGAACTTGTTGCTGCCGACCAACTTCCTTCTTACTTGCTTGTTCCCATTCTCTCAAATAATCCAATGTACGTATAATAGCAGTTCTGGGAAATTCACATCATCCCTCCCAAAGCTTGTCGTTACGACGACGCCAAATAGCCCAGAAGGTCATGAGGAAATTCTGCTTCTTCTCACCCTGCAACCTGTCCAGAATAGAGAACATCTGTTTTGTAAATTCGGCCGTAGGATTCATGAGAGGCATTATGATTTGCAGTAGTCCACTTTCCATCCAGCAGGCTCTGGCTTGGATGCAACAAAAAAATATGTGCTGATTATCCTCTATATATACCTTGGTCGCATGCAGTGAGGGCATAGTTCAGAACACTCCCCTCTTTTGATTGTAAATTAAATCTACTAGGTAGACAGTTTCGCATAGCTTTCCAAGCAAGCATATTTACTCGACTAGCGACATTTATGTTCCACATCGAATACCAATTGCCAGCAACTCTCATGTGATGATTGTCGATGATGTATTCTATTAACACTCTATATGCACTGCGCACGGAGTAGTTGCCGTCAGGATTAAAGTTCCACACATATACATCTTCACCGAAAATAAAAACTTTAATAATTAGGCAATGTATCTTCTATATACGTTCTCAACCGGGTAAGTCAATCAAAGCATTAATAATCAGACAATTGACAATTCATGAAAGCGTGTAATTAAGAGTAATTATCTTGAAATTATATGCGGCTTGACATGCCCATATAAATTGATTTGGATTTTGGGGGGAATAATTTTTTGGTTATTGGCTTCCAAATTTTTGGCCAATTGACTTTTTTTTTTTTTTTTTACTTTTTTTGTTACCATCTCATTAGTGTGCAGTTTTCATCGGCTTTATCGATGACTAATGTACACCGGGAAAGTTGACTGGCCACGAGTACTCGATTTTTTCGGTGTGTGTGGTTATATCCTCCCAACAGAGTTTTACCGATGACTAATCTACATTTTTTTTTTATATTTTTATATTTTAAAGTGGGATGCTAAATAGTCTGCTTTAGTGTACTTGACGGAGACAAAATTATTTGGTAGCAAAACGCGTAACGTGAAATGTAAGACAATGTGTTTTAAGTTACTTTAGTATTCAGAAAAAATTTACTATTGAAATACTTCGTTCGTCAATAATCTATTTGATGGAAAAATAATTTGATGGCAAAATACATTAAGTGTGATTCTAGACAGTGTTTTGGGGTACTTTAGAATCTTGAAAAAAAATTACATGTCCAAATTGATATTTTCTTCTTTATTTTGATAATTTCGCATTAAGAAGTATTAGAAGCATAATTAAATTGATATTTACTTTTAAATCAATCTGCATGAGACTTACTTATGTGTTTCACTTTTTAATTATGGTGTCTCCTTTTTTTTTCTTTCTTCTTCCTTCTTTGTTTCACTTTCTTTTTGTTTCTTGCTTTTATTTTTTTGTTTTTGTTATTTCTTTCTTTTTTTACCATGTCATTGATACGTAATTTTCATTCTCTTTGTCGATGACTAATCTACGCTGGGAGTCCAAGCTAACCACGAGTCTCCCATCCCAACATGAGTTTTTACCACATCCAAAGTTCTTTTTTTATTTTTATTTTTATATTTTAAGGGGTACTTTATAGTCTCGAAATTTTTTAGATGTTTAAATATGCAAATTTTTGGTGGAAAACTATTTAAGTTCATGACAAAACACATAAAGTGCGTTGCTAAACAATGTGATTTGGTGTAGTTGATGGGGAAAAAATCATTTTGTAACTAAATGTATAAAGTGAAATGTTAAGTGGTGTGCTTAGGAATTCTTTAGGGTTTAGAAAAAAAAATTAATTTTACCGATGACTAATCTACACCGAGGAAACTGGCTGACCACGAGAACTCGGCTTTGTCGGCTTGTGTGGTTATCTTCTCCCAATAGAGTTTTTGTCACACCCAAGGTTCTTCTTTTATATTTTATGGTTTTGCTTTTTTTTCTTTTTTATATTTTAAGAGGTACTTTACAATCTCAAAAAATCTTACATGATGAAATATGAAAATTTTGGGTGAAACAATGTTTAATTTCGTAAGAAAAATAGTAATGTGAAATGCTAAACAATGTGCTTTGGTGTAGTTGATGGGGACACAATTATTTTATCGCAAAATGCGTAACGCTAAATTTTACGCAGTGTGTTTTGGGGTACTTTAGGATTCCGAATTTTTTTTAAGTCTTAAAATACTAGAAGTTTCTTCGTAAATAACCGGTTTGGTAAAAAATAATAAGTTGGTGACAAAATACGTAAAGTGCAATGTTGACAGTGTATTTTGGGGAACTTGAAGTGCATGAAAAAATTTAGATGTTTAAATAAGCGAAGTTCGTTCCTCAATGATCTATTTGATGAAAAAAAAAATGACAAAATAGATAAAGTGTGATTCTAAGTCGTGTGTTTTGGTGTACTTTAGAATAAAAAAAATTACATGTCCAAATTGGTATTTTCTTCTTTATTTAGATAATTTCGCATCAACAAGTATTAGAAGCATTCTTAAATTTGTGTTTAGTTTTAAATCAAACCGTGCATGATTGATAGAATCCTACAACCGGCTCAGGACGGATCTATCAACCTCAAGAGCAAACTAACCCAGAATAGTCATTCTTGATGGATTGTTGTTTATGTTACAACTTTTAAGCCGTTTGTGTTATAACTTGATCTAATATGTGTGATTAGACTGTTGTTTTTACTCCAACTTTAAGTTGTTTGTATTATGACTTGATCTAATATGTGTGTCTTTTGTCTTTAATTGTGATGTCTTTCTAATACTTAGAATTTGTTTATTATTATTTACTGTTGTTTTTGTTTAAAAGTAATTCATTTAATCAATAGTTAGACAACCCGTCCATCGGAGTCAATTGGTTTTTTTTCTTTCACTTTGGCTTTTCTTTGTTTCCTTTCTTTTAATTTTTTTGTTATCATCTCATTAGTGTGCAGTTTTCATCGGCTTTAACGATTACTAATGTACACTGGAGAAGTTGGCTGACCACGAGTACTCGGTTTTGTCGGCGTGTGTGGTTATATCCTCCCAACAGAGTTTTACCGATGACTAATCTACATTTTTTTTATATATTTTTATATTTTAAAGTGGGATGCTAAATAGTGTGCTTTAGTGTACTTGATGGGGACAACATTATTTTGTAGAAAAACGCGTAACGCGAAATGTTAGATACTGTATTTTTGGTTACTTTAGTATTCCGAAATTTTTTAACTATTGAAACACTTCGTTTGCCAATAATCTATTTGATGGAAAAATAATTTGGTTGCAAAATACATAAAGTGTGATTCTAGGCAATGTGTTTTGGGGTACTTTAGAATATTGAAAAAAAATTAGATGTCTAAATTGGTATTTTCTTCTTTAGTTAGATAACTTCACATCAAGAAGAATTAGAAGCATAATTAAATTGATATTTACTTTTAAATCAATCTCTGCATGAGACATACGTACGTGTTTCACTTTTTAATTATGTTGTCTTCTTTTCTCTTTAATTATGAGTTAAGTTTTCATTTGTACATTTTTTGGTATAAATCGGGGTTTTGCTTTTCCCACACCCCCTCCTACTCTTTCACACCCATTAACTCCAAATATTCCAAAAATACCCTTAAGTAGAGTGTGTGTTTTCACCGATTCGGGGATGGGCAACCGAATATATTCGGTTGAGGTCAACCGAACAGGTAAAAAGGTGAATGTGGTGTGAGAGTCCATTATTTGTAATAAAATAGGGTGTTCGAACACTGCCATGTAACTGCTCGCATTGACCCCATGCGAACAGGTGAAATTACGCACAAGAGAGTGTGAACTCAAGATTTAACACACAAGAACGATGTCATTCGAACCTGTTCGAAGGCCCGTGTTCGAACAGGTGAAATTTCGTGAAAAAAAGAGGTTTTGACTAGCCTTTTTGGTCTTATCACACCCTTATGGGGTGTGTGTTTTGAAAAGAGAGGGTGTGGGAAAAGCAAACTCCTAAAGCTGGTATCATCTACTCCGCAACTCTAGAAACTAATCCTCGAACCGGTAAGGCAAAGATTATTATGGGTTAAGTTTTTATGGTTACATTTGATGAATATGGATAATGTTATTATAGGTTGTTGTTTATTTTACAACTTTAAATCGATTTTGTTATGACTTCATCTAATCTGTGTGATGACAGAACATTGTTTACGCTCCAACTTTAAATCTGTTTGTGTTATGAGTTTGAGTCTGACCCATTATTTTAGCAGAAATGAAATCATAGTCCTTTTGACAAAAAAAAAAAGGCTCCTTGTAAAGGAAAAGTTTCACATTGAAGTCATGAGCCAGCCAAAAGGGTTGAGTCTAATATCAAAGGTTAGTGTACTACCTTGGAAGGACGTTTGTAATTTTTCCTTTGTTTTGTAGGAATCACTGGGTTATCTAGATATTGATCTTGTAGAAGTTGTCCACAATGGACATATCAACAAAAAGGTACGATCTAATCAAGTCGAAAGAAGGATAATAATTTCGTGATTGCATTAGAGCTAGAATTATTAATACAAGACTCAAGTTACATAAAAAGTTTCGTAAGAAAGTTACTTTGCATAGGCACTTCCTCTCGATCTAATATGTGTGACTTTTTTGCCTTTAAATGTGATGTCCTTCTAATATTTAGAATTTGTTTAGTCGAAAAAAAAAATACTTAGATTTTGTTTGATGTGCATGCACAATACGTTCCGCCAAACATTCTTATTATTATTCCTTCTTCCTATTTGTTTCATATCTAAGTTTAGCCTGAAAGAATTTTTACTTGGCCTAAGTTATTCTTTGATTATGTTGTGTATCACATCTGCATGTCTTCAACAAACATTAACATTTAATCTTCACAAACTGTTATTTCTACCTGCTTTTATTCCAATGTGTTTTAATTAATCAACCGCTAGCCAACCCGTCCATCGCGGGGCTAGTTACTCTAATTCATGAAAATGGCAATAAACAATTTTTATCATAAAGACGTGAATCACACATTTCGGTCCCATAATTTAATGGATAAAACACTATAATAAACAAATGTAAATCAAACATTTTGAAATTCAATCATAAAACTTTAATACCAAAACAAGTCCGTGAAAAAAAAATCATCAAAAGAGGACATACTTATCAATTTGGAGTAATTTACATTTAATACGAATTAAAAATAGTATGATTTTTTAAAACAAATTATGAATTTTTTTGACCAAAACAAATTATGAATTTTAACGGTCTTGATATTATACTTTTAGGACTGTCATGTTGACTTTATCTTCTATCTCTATCAATTTGTGTTAAGTTTTGCATTTTCTCCTTCATTCATATACATCCTATCCTACCCAATCTCTCCATGAATTTGCAGTTCAATTGATTTATTAATTAAAGGGTGTTAATGGTACTATTATCCATTAAACTCTAGAAACTAAATACATTGCGTGTTTTTTATGTCTTTATGAAAAAATTGTTAATTGCTATTTCCATGAATTACAGTAATAATTACTCTTTATTACACGTTTCCACGAAGGGTTTTAATTTTCGCATTCTCCTCGCCTCCATATCCCCATATCATAATACGATTTAACACCAAAATACCACTGTCATTTTCACAAACTTCCCGGAATCATCATGAATCCGTAGTCATTTTTTAAAACTTTGAGTTGTTTCCGGATTTATCTATTGATGATAAATCCAGTAGTCACTTTTGACTACTGATTTATCCTCAAGAGATAAATCCGTAGTCACTTTTTTGGAACATTTTTTTTCTTTAGGAAACATCTCTATGAGATAAATCCGTAGTCAAAAAAAGTGACTACAGATTTATCTCTTGAGGATAAATCCGTAGTCAATTTTTTGACTCGGATTTATCTCATAGAGATGTTTCCTAAAGAATTTTACCTTATGGAAACATCTCTATGAGATAAATCTCGAGTCAAAAAAATTGACTACGGATTTATCTCTTGAGGATAAATCCGTAGTCAATTTTTTGACTCGATTTATCTCATAGAGATGTTCAGGAAAGAAAAAATTGTTTTTTTTGTTTTTAGCAGGGGCAAAATTGGAAGTTTGGGATGAGATGGGGGTATAAGGTCCCAGGGAGGGGGTACAAAGATCAAAACCCTTCCACGAATTGTCAATTGCTTAAAACGGTAAAATGCCTACAAATGTGACAAAATAAAAGTCACAAGAGTCGTCATGCCTCTCACCAGTAACTTTGAGACCCTAGTTATTGATCGAATTTGCAATAGATCAAGTAGATTTGTCAACTGAACCAAACACGCAACAAGACAAGAAATAAAAAAATGCCGCACCAAGACGATAAATAATAATAACACTGCACTCAGATATTGAAATCATGAAAAATATTAAATAAAAGGTAGATATTTTTGATAACCACTTAATTAGATAAAAAGACAACAAAAAAAAAACGATACAAAGAGCACATTTCTAGACCAAAAACCGACCTAAAACCAAGTTGCGTATTCTCTACTCTTCTTATTTTCCTTTGTATTTTTTTCTAGCTATATTAACATGAATATCATTTCAGTAATGTCAAATATGAGCTAAACTCTCTTGTGTTGGGATGCCTTAAGCTCAATCAGTAGGCCCTTTTCAAGTGTTTTCTCCCAGACCCAAAAATAATAATTATAGGGCCCTCCAAAAATAATCATCCCAAAGTGACATTACCTTCTATTGTTTGCCCCCATTTTTTTTCATTGTAATTAACTTGATGCATTTGGTTTCTTTAGTTGTAGCACATGATTTGACATCGCCTCAAACCCTTCATAGAAAGTTCAGCGCGTGTCAATGATCTTTGAACTAAATGATGATTAATATTAGGGTTTTAATTTTTGTACCCCTCCCTTGGACCCTATATCCCCTTTTGTCCCAAACTTCCAATTTTGTCTACTAAAAAAACAAAAACGTTACTATTTTTGTTTTTCTGAAACATCCCTTTGAGATAAATCCGAGTCAAAATTGACTCTGATTTATCTCTTGAGGATAAATCCGAGTTAAAAAATTGACTACTGGATTTATCTCTTGAGGATAAATCCGAGTTAAAATAATTGACTAGGATTTATCACCAAGAGATAAATCAGGGAATGGACTTCACCTTTCCGGATTTATCTCTTGAGGATAAATGTCGAGTCAAAATTGACTACGATTTATCTCTTGAGGATAAATCCAGAGTCAAAATTGACTACTGGATTTGTCATCAAGAGATAAATCCGGAATCAAAAAATTGACCTAATAGTTTTCTTGAAAAAGTGAGAATTAGAGGGGTATTTTGGTATTAAATTGGTTTATGGGGGTATGGAGCCCAATGTGGGGGGTACAAAAATTAAAACCCTTAATATTATTACTCTTAATTATCGAAAAAATCTTATTTACAATTTAAATACTGAAGTTTGAGTTTTATTTGGTAAAAATATAATTAGGGCCTCACTTTTATTATTTGCACAGGGCCTCCGTATTGTTTGGGACGACCCTGAGCTCAATGATGATGTTTTGATTAGTTTTGTGTTATATGTGATGTATGCATTTTAGTTATTGCATGATAATTTTTTCATATTCATCTTTAGAATTGGCCAACTAAAAGTGAATGCAAAATTATAAATACAAACATATTTACATTATTGCATTCTTCATTTAGTTGTTTATTGGTTACTTCTCACTAACTATTGATTTTAAGCTTGTAAATTAATCCAATCCCTTTGGGAACGATACTCTACTTTCACTCTATTACCTGTTACGATTGTGTATACTTGCACATACATTTGCATACCTATTTCAAGCACAACAGTGGTGTAACATTTGGCTAGAATGTGATTCCTCTTCTGTTGTTGCTATTTTTAAGAACCCTGACATCGTCCCCTGGAGATTGAGAAATCTTTGGGAAAACGCCTTGAGGCTTTGTTCGCATATGCGCTTTATTGTCTCTCATATCTTTAGAGAAGGAAACGATTGCGCAGATAAATGAGCTGCTTTTGGCCCTGTTGGTAGAACTTATACTTGGTGGGGTTTACCTCCAAGCTTCACCTTAGATGACTTTAGTTTTAATAGGCAAGGTCTTCCTTTTTTCAGATTTAGGTTCTGTTTGGCAAAAAAGAGCAGATAGCAGCTAAGCTAGCGGATAGCAGATAAGCTAGGTTATAGCGGATAACTTATAGTGGATTGAATTAAAGTGTTTCGTAAAATTAGCGGTTGAACTAGCTTATAAATATAAAATAACTTAAATGGATATTTGTAATTAATGCTTAAAAATGAGAGAGAAGATTCATTTAATTGAGGATAAATGAGGAATTTAATTAAAATGTTGTGGATAAAAATGTGAGAAAAAATAAAACACTATCAACTATAAGCTCAAACGCTACTTCAAGTAGTGTTTCAAAAAACACCCTAAGCTAGTCATGCCAAAGTCAAACACTTACAACTAGCTTATCTACTATAAGCTAGCAGATTGACTTTGGCAAACAGAGCCTTAGATGATTTTTCCTTAAGGTTTGGGCTCATTGATTTTCTTTTTTGCACTGTTACTGTGTTGCTTTATTTGCTGGTTTTGTTTTCTTGACAAGAGTTTGACCTAGTTCGCCATTGGTCTTTCATGTATTCCACCTTTTTATTTTTTCTAATAAAATAAGGTAGAGTGCTTTTTTTTTTCTGATGATTTTTCCTAATAAAATGAGGTAGAGTGCTCTTTTTCCTTTCTGATGATTTTTTTCCTAAGGAAGGTTTGCATCAAAAGGTTTTAGCGAGACTCTTTCCTTTTAAATAAAGGCTTAAATATATGTTACCCCCAGCAAATATACTCATTATCTATTTATCCCCTTGTAAAAACAAAACTCTTAAAAAAGACCTTGCAAATAATAAGTGTTTCTAGTTACCCTCCTATAGGGGGTAAATGTAAACGATTTATATGCAAGGGGGTAACCGTAAACGATTTATACCCATTATACACTTAATGCTGTCAACATAATCTAACAGCAGGGGGTAACCGTAAACGAGTTATATTTGCAAGGTCTCTTTTAAGAGTTTTATTTTTACAGGAGGGTAAATAGATAATGGGTATATTTGCAGGGGGTAACATATATTTAAACCTAAAAAAATATTTCATTGTGTTCTTCATTTTTTTCGTGTTTTTGTTTTGAATGACCAAACTGAAACATATCACACCAATTTAAGGACCAAATTGAAACATATCAAACATAAAGAAGAATTTAACACAAATTTGAAACATTTTTTTTGACCTAAACACAAATTTGAAACATAAAAGACCAAAGTGGGGGAAAAAAATAAATGATCAAACTAAAACTTATCCCAAGAAGGTAGCTCAGTTGGCGAGCTAAGGGATACCGAAGGATCGTGCACTAAATGAGTGCAAGAAGGAGGTCCTGAGTTCAAATCCCTGAAAGTAACATTCCCCCACCCCCACTAACATTGTCTATAAAAAAAAGTTTGGTCAAACATAAAGGACTAAAAATGCAATTTAGCCTAATTTTTATATTTTTCTTATGATTGAATAATTCCCTCTCCTAGATTAAACATACAATTAATGAGTTTTATGACGCAATTAAAAATACTATATCTATAACAAAACAATGAACTTATAGTCAAAAGATCACTTGGTTTAACCATCAGCACAAATAGCAAGCGATTGTCTTGTTGATGAACTTTTCCTGCATTTCCCATTGAAATTAATTAAAATTTGTTAAATTTAATAGTTGTGGGCTGAAATAAGCACATTATTAGATGGAATAAGCTATCTTCAATTATCAATCATATTGAAGACAATCTCATCCATTGTTACTTGAGTTGTACATGCTAAGAAAGAAATGAAGGAAAAGAAAAGAAAAGAAAAGAAAGAGCAGTACGAAAAGATGTACAACAACTCTATAAAACTTGATCAACGTAATTTTAGATCAATTGAATTTGATCAACTTTACCAAATGGTCTAACCAATCTAAAAATAATACGGTTTTTCTAAAATTGGTTACTATTATCTTTATAAAGCGGTATTATATTTTTTTTTGTTACAAATGCTAAAAAGAGAAAAAAAATGCCCTAAAGCCTTACAAATCTTTATAAAGCGAAATAATACCATCCTTACAAAAATAATCGTAAGATGTATCCCAATAATTTAATTCACTGGAAAGTAGTTAATGAGTAGTAGCATTAATGGGGATTTAGGTGATTTCATTTAAGACAAAGGATCTAATCAAGTGTATTTTTGAATAAAAAAATAGGAAATAATAAAAAGAGCATCGGAAAAAGAATATACAAATGGAATTAGGCAAAAAGATGAAGAAATGGTCGCATTGAAGAGGATGATAAGATCATGAGGAATCACCAAAAAGTAAGAGGCTCTCGATAAAATTCTGATTTGGCACAATCAAAGAACACTAGAGAAGCACTTTTTCATCTCACACAAATGTGTTTCTTTCTCACAGGTAGGGGTGGGAATTGGTTGGGTCGAGCAAGGCTTTGCAAGGTCTGAGTCTTGCCCGTGTTGAAAGTGCTAGGTTTGTGGCTTGTCATATGCCCAACTTTTAGGCCTGACCTTTGTGAAAATCTGACAATACTTGAAAGTTTGTTTAAAAACCTATTTCAGAATATTATTTTTTTTTACAAAAGTCTACAATATTTAAGTGATGTATGCTTTTGTAAATAGATTAAAAAGCTAATAGATCAGCGAGATTAAGTTTTTTTTATATGACATTCAAATTAAATTCTATTTTATAATAATAAATTTAAATATGTCGTAAATTGATGTAGGTCAATAATTTAAGTTAATAGAAAATATTAACATATTTATGATTTTTTTTTGTTGCGGATCGGGTATCCTCTGCGTGCAAATGCAGAAACTAGTCCCTCGAGCCGAGTAGGACCACAACACAAACTTCAGAATTTAATATAATAGTAAAAGTAATAAAAATACTATTTATTTTTACTTAAATAGGTTGGCCTCGTAAACCTAAAAGACTTTTTCAATGACATGTAGCTTGACCCTTTTAGCTAAATAGGTTTTTAAAATAGCCTAAGTCTTATCTATTTAAAAACAGTGTGGTCTGACCTGGTCTGACATTGGCTGGGTCGTAAGCCCCTGTTGGTCGGCCTGACCGATTCCCACCCCTACTCACAAGAGGATAAATCCTGATTTTTTTTATGGGAAATAGAAATTACCATTAACTACCTCTCAAATGTGAGGCATTGTGTCAAATTAAAAAAAAATCTTAGGCAATAACATCAACAATACATAAAGGAGTTTCTTCAACCCAAATAAAGTAAATATTAATCAAAACAAATTTTGCTAAAAAATGAGTTGCTTTACTAGCATCTCTCCTAACATGACAAACCTTAAAACGATGAAACCGTGAAGCAAAAAAGTTGCAATCATTCCAAAATGAGTGGGTATTGTTGCAGAGGAGAGCATTGCTTTCACAACATTTAGAGAGTCAGATTTGGCAATCAAAGAATAATAACCAAGATCAATAGCAAAATTTAGAGCAAGTTTCATTCCTAATTCCTCCACTAAATCAACATCCTTGAGAGCATTTATTCGTCAAGTTGCAGCAGCCATAACCTCTCCATTTTCATCTCTATTAATCGTGCGAGTACCCCAAACTCCATCTGAAAAACCAGCAACATCCATATTCACCTTATGCCAAGATGTTGGAGGCTTACACACCATTTATACAAATCATGATCGACATTCTGAACATTGAACTTAAGACATGTAGAGAATGCAAATAATTTATGCTCTTAGAACATTCAAGAAGAGCCTGCCATGCCTTGTTAGCTTACGCTAAAGGATCAATTGGTGTTCCCTCAAAGTAATACTTATTGCAAGTTTTCCAGATTTCAAAGCATAATGATAACACGTGCATTTTCACTTCATCTGTACAGTTAATAATAGCGTCCTCAAGCCAAGTATGAAAGGGTACCTGGACATTATCCAAGTTAATACCTAGAGGAGAAGCAAACCATGCTTGCCTAGCCTAAATACACCTGTGAAAAATATGATTTTGTTCTGTACCGTATCTACGAATAAGTATATCCGAGATAGTTGGTAGGTGATAAGGTTTGATCAATCTAGTGTTGTTCTGTACCGTATCTACGAATAAGTATATCCGAGATAGTTGGTAGGTGATAAGGTTTGATCAATCTAGTGTTATGTCCGAGTTACGTCCGAGCTGATGTTCCGAGCTGAGCTGGGGTGTACCTGCATAAACACTCCGATGCTGAAGTCAGTAGCAGTGGAGTTAATGCAAATAAGTGATAATTAATGCGCACTCTCTCCTTGGAATAAGCTGCAGATTTATAGGTTTGGGAAGCACTTGGGTGTCATCATCCGAACCATTGGTTGTGGAGGTGCATAGTGGGGTACATTGGATGAACGTTTATGGGCCTTTGGTATTGAAGGCCCAATCGGTTGGCCTTTTGTGCAAAGAGGTGCAAATAGTATACTGAGTAATTTCTCCATAATGATTTGCCCCCAAGTCGGTTTGGCATGTTAGGTCAAACTAGACTTGAAATATGTGTAAAAAGTGAATCGTTTTAAGTGAGATTGGAGAAAAATAGCTGTATTTGGACTTTCTTACCGATCTTGTAGATGATTCAAACCGAACTGTATTACCGATCTTTGAAGATGGCTGATGCCGAACTGTAATACCGATCTTTGAAGATGGTTGAGTGTTGGTGACGCTTCATTTTAATATTATTTCTTTTTTAAATGAGCATTAAATGCTCGTGTTGATCGATGTGACCGATTCACGCGATTACTCGAGGCGTCTTTTTAATGATGACTTCCTCGATTCTTGTGTCGTTCGATTCGATTGAGTGCGTCGCTTGAATGAATAGTGCGGTCATATCTCGAACCCTATAAATACAAGTGAGGGTAATTCATTTATCTTTTTTAGTTTCATGCTTCACTCAGAGCTACCGACTTCGTGGTTTTTAAGTTCTCCGAGCTCGCTCCTTCGATTTCTGACATCAAATCTCTTCATTCTTTCTCAAGACTTTCTTCTGAGGTTAGTGCTTCTATTTGAATTTACTTTATGTTGTGTTTTATGTAGAATTTATTCTTCGTTGCGCCGCTTTTTCAATTCCACCGGGTGAGATCTAGCCCACACCGCCATCTTTTTTGCCGGGATGGGGGGTTGTCGAGGTTGGGTTAGGCCTTGTTCGTGAACCCAACATCTTCTTATGATTTTATCACGATAGCTTGCCCCCATTCCCGTAGGTAAAACTGGCGAAAACAAAACAGACAACTCGCGCCGAAACGCTCCGACTTATAGATCAAGCCGAGCAAGCTCGCAAGTCTAGAGGTCCTGATATCGGAAAGTTAATGGCATCTAGAACTGATTCTAATCCATTAGATAGGGAGAGCATGGCTTCACGAAATACGAGGAAGAAATGTCTTAGGGCCTAGAGGAAGCGGCGATAGAAGAGCTTCCGACGAAGAATCGTCCACCCTTCCGCCCCAACAATCCGAACTCGGAGGCTCAAGTGGATGTGGATTTAGATCCGAGCTCTTGGGCGACTCCGATCTTGATTCGAGTTCAGAATCCGATACGAATCGATGGAAGAAATGTTGACGACCCTCCCGTTGACCCGTAAGAGGAAAATGTTGGTGAAGATAGAAGAGGAAAGAAGCGGAAGATACAGGAAGTTTTGAGTTGTTATACGGGTATGAAGATTCGGGGTTAACAACGTCGATCTCCCCGTAGTTCCCCCTGGGCTCGCCCCGTGACTACTCCACGGGTATCCGAGAAACTTCGTATCTGGACTCGCATTATTGACTCGGAAATCGATATCGTGAATTATTCAAAGAGGCTTTATGCAAAAGATCCCGAGCGCTGGCGTGTCTTTGGAATGGGAAAGGGCGAGCATGTGGCCACTTACCCAGATTCTCTCAAGTTTATTATTTACTGGACGACCTTAGCTCACATGCGCATCCGTCCTCCATTCACGGCCTTTCAACAGTCGGTTTTGGCCAGGTTAGAAATAGCCCCATCTCAACTTCACCCCAATGCTTGGGCATTCGTACGAGCTTTTGAGCTGGTATGCATTCATCTAGGTCGGCCCCTTTCCCTTCAACTTTTCTTGCATATGTTTCAAATAAACAAAAGGACCGAGAAGAACAGCGGCAAACCTGCACGTTTAGAGCATTACGCCCTCCGATCCAGACCAGGAATCAAGGTTTTTCGGCCATATTCAGAAAGTTTGAAGTATGAATGGAAGAATAAGTTTTTCTGGGTCGAACCGGTGTTGCCAGTTGTGGTAGATCGAGTTGGGACATTTAATGCCGAGAATGACATCGTTCTCACCACCAAGTTTCCTCTTGGTTGGACCCGTCGAGATGAGACGAAAAGGCATTCCGTTGAAAAGAATCATTTGAACGAGGAGGATCAGAATACCTTGAAAGTGCTCCAATTTATTGCAGATCGGATCGTCACCAACAACGAGAATAGGCCGACTCTATGGGGTTTCGATACCAAGTTGTTGGTGGCATCCGTTAAATTTGAACAAGTCGAGAAAGTTTTAGGTCGGTTTTAAAACGTTTCTCTTAGTTTATTTTTACTATGTTTGCCGTTTTTAAATATCTGCCGATCTTGACTTGCATAATATTTTTAACATAATTTTGCAATCTTTAACTTGCAGATAGCATGGCCCCGAGACGGAACATGGCGGCTTTGAAAGCCTTGGCAATTAAAGAAATTACCCCGGTCATGCAGCAAGTTGGAAGTAGCAAATGAGTTCTAGCCGAGGAAACTCTCCCGCAATTGTCACATTTGTGCCCATCACCGTGGTTAATCCCGAGGGGGAAGAGGAAGAGGAAGCTCGGCCATTTACACGAAAAAGGAAGCAACCATCTGGTCAGCTTCCTCCTAGGTCCAAACCCCAAGATCGGGAGAAAAATGTGATTGATCTGAGCGAGCATTCAAAAAAGCACAAAAACATAAGCCTCATGCGCCTCCTTTGATCCCACGGGCATATATGACCCTCAAGACCGAGGAATTCCAAGTGACCCTTTCGGAGTTTCACTCTCGGTTTTTTCAAGGATGGTCGACTTAGTGAGGAGGATAAAGCGGTGCAGACTTTAAAAATTAAAGGTATGGTTTTCGGTTTTCAAAACTTACCTAACTTAGGACTTCCAACTTCTTTTATACTTATGTATTTATCTATTTGTACAGATCTTGAAGCCAAGTACGAGTCGGCTCGGAAAAGTTGTAAGTCCACTTCTGGTGATCTCGATAAATCTCAAAAAGATGTGGAACTCTACAAGCAGATGACTGAAGATTTGGAATCTCAGCGCCTACAACTTGAGGCCGAAAAGAAACAACTTGAGGCCGAAAAGAAGCAACTTGAGGCCGATCTGAAGCACATAAATGAAAAATTTGAAAAATGCCGTCGAGCTTCAAGAAAAGATGCTAAGATTGCGGAGTTGATGACTTTCGACTTCGACAAATAACTTTCCCGAGCTTCAAGAGCAAATTGAGAAACTTACTGCTCTAAATGTTGAAGCTCTGGAAGATCGGAAGAAAGCTATTCAGATGGGTCAAGATGGCATTGTCGAAGCTTTCAATAACTGCCTTGACCAAGTCGCCGTAGTAATCCCTAACTTTGTTGCCGATCGTGATATTTTTAACCCGGAGTTCGGGGTTCATGATGGTCATATTGTTGAGTTTGACCCGGAATCCGACGAAGTGTCAAGGATCGTTTATCCGAAAGATGTGTAATTTGCTAATTTTCATCTGTTTTTTTGAGATCGAGGGTCCTACTGCAAATCGGTATTTTTGTAATGATATCTCTATATTTAACTCGTCATATTTTTGACTTTCTTTGTGGCTACGTTTTTATCTCGGATATCTCTTCCCTTCTGCTTTTAAACAAGTTTAACATCTGAAAAATAACGGTATTGATTAAATGCTTTAGCAAAGCAAGTCTATATTAAAACAAGATCGGAACTAGAATGCCTTAGCAAAGCAAGTCTATATTAAAACAAGATCGGAACTAGAATGCCTTAGCAAAGCAAGTCTATATTAAAACAAGATCGGAACTAGAATGCCTTAGCAAAGCAAGTCTATATTAAAACAAGATCGGAACTAGAATGCCTTAGCAAAGCAAGTCTATATTAAAACAAGATCGAACTAGAATGCCTTAGCAAAGCAAGTCTATATTAAAACAAGATCGGAACTAGAATGCCTTAGCAAAGCAAGTCTAATCTGTAATATTTCTTGAGTTTGGTGGCGTTCCAAGTTCTTGGGATCGCCTTGCCTTCTAAGGTTTCTAGCTCGAAAGCGCCATTTCCGTTTTTGTCGTGACTCGATATGGACCTTCCCGATTCGGTGCTAGCTTGCCTCGCGATGCATTTTTTGATCCTACATCCGCTTCTTCTCAAGACGAGGTCGCCGATGTCAAACTCCTTGGGGACGACTTTCGATTATAACGGGTAGCTATTCTTTGTTTGTTGATGGCTTCTTTGAGGATGCATGATCCCGGATTTCATCTACCAGATCTAGTTCTTCTCGTAAAGCTTGCTCGTTGTCTTCTCGTGATTTTTGATTTGAAGTTCTCCAAGATAATTCTCCGATTTCGACTGGGATGACAGCTTCGCTCCCATATGATAATCGGAAAGGTGTTTCTCCCGTGGAGCTTTGAGGAGTTGTTCTATATGCCCACAAGACATAAGGGAGTTCTTCAACCCAATTTCCTTTGGCATTGTCTAACCTTTTCTTCAATCCGTTGAGAAGTACTTTGTTTCGCTCGCTTGACCATTTGTTTGGGGATGTTCCACCGACGTGAATCGATGTTTGATTTTAAGATCGGACATCAACTTCCTGAATCCTTTATCCGTGAACTGAGTTCCATTGTCCGTGATTACCACCTCGGGCACCCCGAATCTGGTAATTATCTCTTTTCGGAAAAAAGAGATGCAGTTCTTTGCCTTAATAATAGATAGTGGTTTGGCCTCAATCCATTTAGTAAAATAATCAATCGCCACAATTAAGAATTTATTCTCCCGGGGCTTTTGGAAAAGGTCCTAGAAGGTCTATCCCCACCATGCAAAAGGCCATGGGGAGAGAGAGTTGTGAGACCGGTAGGAGGTGCAATGTGAACGTTTGCGTGAATCGCAATTCGGACATTTCTTCACATAGTTCCTTGCATCAGCTTC
The DNA here is from genome assembly GCA_020916435.1 of Oxytropis ochrocephala. Classification (NCBI taxonomy): domain Eukaryota; kingdom Viridiplantae; phylum Streptophyta; class Magnoliopsida; order Fabales; family Fabaceae; genus Oxytropis; species Oxytropis ochrocephala. The sequence continues at coordinate 20,452,981 of CM037088.1, forward strand.
AATGGTTGGCCAAAAGTATCCCGCCCTTAACACCTTCCTGGGTTAGGATCTACCACCTAAATGTTGGCCACATTTTCCTTCATGGATTTCCATTAACACCTATTCAGCCTCCGTCTGCTCTAGACATTTCAATAATGGTGCAGAGAGTGCCTGCCTTCTTGTAAAGTCGTTCATTGAAAAGCGCAAAGATGCTGCTTTTCTTCGGACGATCTTGGCTTTTGCAGGATCGGAAGGTTCCGTGCCCGACATGATGTAATTCAAGATAGGAGCAATCCATGTTTGATCTTCATTTATCACGTACACTGATGACATCGAGTGTAAATCGTCCCCAAAACTAGGTTTGCTGAGGATCTCTTGTATAACTGACCGGTGATTTCCAGTAGTTTTGGTGCTTGCTAATTTGGAAAGAACATCGGCTCGAACGTTGTTTGTTCTTGGGACATGCTTAACCTCGGCGAAATCAAATTCGGTCAGGAGTTTCTTGACATGATTCAGGTACTTTTGGAGGATTGGCTCTTTTGCTTCGTCACGCCCCGATCTGGGAGACCACGAGGAGTGAATCAGTATGGAGATTTAGCCGAGTGATACGTAAATCCGAAGCCAAACGTAGACCAGCAATGCATGCTTCATATTCAGCTTGATTATTTGAAGTTGTAAATTTGAAAGTGAGTGACAATTCTATAACCACTCCAGAAGGACTTTCAAGGATAATTCCGGCCCCACTCCCTTTGGGATTAGAAGAGCCATCGACATGGATCGTCCATACTTCATTCTCGGTCTCTGCGAAGTCATTTTCTCGCTACAAAGTCGGCTAACACTTGAGCTTTCATTGCCGATCTTGATTCATATTTGATATCGAATTCGGATGACTCTCATCGCCCACTTTATTATTCTTCCCGAAAGGTCCGGACGATGTAAGATTTGTGCGATCGGATGGTTTGTTCGAACGACAACTTGGTGAGAAACAAAATAATGTCTGAGTCGCCGAGTAGCTATTACTAAAGCCAAAGCTATTTTCTCTATTTTTGATATCGAGAGTTTCGCCTTGTAAAGCTTTGCTCACAAAGTAAACAGAGGCTCGTCCTCTTTTGTTTCCGGACCAGTCTTGCCCCTAATGCTTCCTCTCGGATATTGAGAGATACAAATATAATACTTCCTCGAGGCTCAGTCGGGTTAATATCGGAGGTTCGATAATATCTTTTTAACCGGGTGAGTGCCTCATCAGATTCGTGGTCCAAATAAATTGATTCCTTTTTAAAAGTTTAAAAAGGGTAGTGATTTAAAAGCGACATTTGAGATGAACCGAGATAAAGCCGCAATCATGCCGTTAAGTTTCGAATTTCTTTCTTGGTGTTTGGGGTTTTCATCTCCGTCACCGATTTGCATTTGTCCAGGTTTGCCTCAATCCTCTTTCGGTGAGATAGAATCCCAAGAATTTTTCGGCTTTGACCCCGAAAGTGCATTTCTCGGATTTAATCTCATCCTGTTTTTCCTTATCTCGAAAAAGCTCTTTGAGATCGGTAACATGACGATTTGCTTGCTCACTTTTTGCAATCATATCATCTAAGTATACTTCTACATTTCGCCCGATCCTGGTTTTTGAAAACTCTGTTCATCATTCTCGACGTCGTTGCTCCTGCATTTTTGAGACCGAAAGGCATAACTTCGGTAACAAAAATTTCCGTTCTCGATCATAAAAGCGATTTTCTCTTGATCGGGGAAACATGGGGATTTGGTTATATCACGAATACGCATCCATGAATGATAATAAACCAAATCCGATGCATGATCGACTAGTCGATCAATGTTTGGAACCAGGAAAAGCATCTTTAGGACATGACCTATTAAGATCGGTATAATCAATGCACATGCGCCATTTTCCATTTGATTTTTTAACAAGTACAGGGTTTGAGAGCCAAGTAGTATATTTGAGCTCGATTACAAAATTAGCTTTAACTAAATCGTCATGCGCTTGGCCGTTGCTTGATCTTTCTATATTCTGAACCCTTTTGCGTTGGGCAACCCACTTTGCATCAGGATATATTGACAAATGATGGCAAGCGACTTCAGGTGGTATACCAGGCATGTCTTCAGCCGACCAAGCAAAGAGATCGGCGTGTTCCCTTAAGCACTGGGTTAATTCTCTTTTTATCTCGTCTGGTAGGTCTGCACCGATTTTGACCGTTTTTGTTGGATCATCGCCCAACATTACTCTGATGAATTCCCCGTCCGGTTTTGGTCGTTCTTGCCTTTTTCTCGAATGAGGATCTTTGAGTCTTTGTCTTTCTCTTCGTCCGAGCTCGAGGATCAAACGTGCGTCTAAATCCATTACATTTACCTCTGAAAACTTCACTTTCTCTTCTTTCGCAGACGTATTCTTTGATGCAAGCTCGGCTTTGTCTCTTGCAGAAATTTCAGCTTTGAGAAGGAGGTAATAGCATCTTTCGGAAGATTCTAAATCGGCATTGATAGTTACTACCTCGTTACTTTGAGAGTGAAACTTCATTTTCAGATGTACAGTAGAAGTCACCGCCCCGAGTTTCCCCAAAGTCGGCCTCCCAATGATGCAATTGTAGATTGATGAGCAAGGTAATACCATGAATTTAACCGGAATTGTCCGAGATAAAGGTTCCTCTCCAAAGGTGACCCTTAAGTCTATGTAACCCATCGGTCTAGTTCAGTGAACCATTGAATCAGGAGAGGTCCGTTCGTGATAGGGAAAAAGTTCCTTGGTGTAATTCCAATTTTCTCTAGTACATCGAAGAACATGATGTCACAAGAGCTGCTTGGTCAATTAAAATTCTTCTTATCTCTTTCTCGGCCATTATCTTTGAGATTAACGAGTGGAATGTCTTCGTTTACCTTCCGTTTAGAAGATCGTCATCTCCAAATGACAATGGGGCGAGTTACTCTTTGGTTGTGCCGATGATGTAGATGCTACACATTGAATTTCCTTCCACTTTCTTTTGATTGTTCTTCTTTGTAGCTCCTTGGACTTCACCACCGAGATTACCATTACCACGGCTCGGCCTCTACTCCTTCGAGTGTCCGCTCTCTTCCTTATAATCTACGATTTCTTTCCTCTTACCCGTCAACCTCTTTCTCTTGTTTGATGCTTTTTCTTCTTTGGAATGGCTTCTTGATATCCGCCCGAGCTTACCTTTTTGATAAGGTCTTCTATGTCGTCTTTTAAAGCGTTGCAACCGATTTGTGTCATGGCGCGGCTGGTGATAACGAGCGATACTTGTTGTTCCTCATTCCCGGCCGTTGGGGAATAGGATCGGGATACCTTACGTGTTTAAATTCATTGTTCTGACATTCTTGCAAGATCTTCTCCTTTCCACATATGAGTTCGGTGTAGTCTCGATGTCGCCCTTGTCGAGGTTTGAATTCCCTAGATGGCCCGCCGGTTTGAAATCTCCGGGGAATTTCAATATTTGGATTTGACTTTTCGACTCGAGGTCGGCTCTCTTTGGTTTGGTTTGCTACGCTTTTCACAAAGAACTTGCTAGCTTCATCGCCTTCCTCGTGGTCTATGTACTTCTCGGAAAGACGGAGGAACTCCCCTAAAGTTGAGGGCTGGTTGATGCTTACATCAATTTGGAATAAAGTACCTCTGCGTAAACCCTGGGATAGGAAATATAGACGAAATTCCTCATTCAACCCATGCACCTTTCCGGCCTCAGTGTTGAATCTTGCAATGTAAGACCGGATAGATTCATCATCGGCTTGGTGGATTGCATGCAACACCATCCAGGATTTCGGTCTTACTTTAGAATGCGCGTGGCTCACGAGAATAACTTGGAAAGTTGTTCCCAGGAAGAGATTGAATTTGCCGGGATGTCTCTGAACCATAAACCTGCAGATTTTTCAAGGGTGAGGGAAAAAAGTCTACACATGATCTCACCTGGAGCATTCCGGTATTGCATCATGGTTTCATAGTACTCTAAATGAACATCTGGGTCTCCGAGCCCGTCATAAATTTTCAAGTGTTCAGGAGGTTTCTCCAAACCTCTGGGAACAGGGAAATAATCTATTTCCGAAGTGAACGGCCCTCTTCTCGGTGGTTGCACCTCCAGTTTCTTCTCCTGGTTTCGAGCTTTGCGAGGTTGGTAATTGGAATGATGTTGTTTTCGTTCCGGGGTTCTCTCTTTATAATAGCGATGTCCTCGTCTTGGAGGACTTCCTTTGCTCCTAGATCGTTGTCTGCGTGGTGAGGATGATGCATTAGAAGAATCTTCTTCGCCAGAGTCCTCTATATCTCTAAGAGTTGCCCTCGGCTCTTCTCTTCCTCGTCTTCTAGGGGGAGAACGATGATAATGACGTCGTCTCGGGGGAGAACGATGTCGTCTTCGGAGCTCAGTTGTTCTGCCGGGTTGCTCGGGCTCTTCTATCGGGTTCATCCGGGGATCATATCGCTGCGGAGAACCCCGATCTGCAATATATCGGGCCTGATAACCTGCAACCTCGGCTTCTAATTCGGATATACGGAGGCTCCTAGCTTGAGATGCTTCATTATGTTGATTTAGAATTTGAACAAGCTGTTGTAAAGTGTTTACCGGAACGGGAATGACTGTTGGAGGTGAAGGAACTCGATTTGAGGTTGACTCTCTGTTATTGACATTTCGGTCAGTAACAGATTGGGTTACTGCAATCCCCTCCGGGGTTCCTTCTTCTTGTGATCGGATTATACTTGCTATCCGTACACCGGTTTGTAATTCGGGATCCATGACTGATCAAAGATAAATGGATAAAGTTTTTAATGAGTTCGGGAAAAGCTCCCACTGTGGTCGCCAATGTTCTGTACCGTATCTACGAATAAGTATATCCGAGATAGTTGGTAGGTGATAAGGTTTGATCAATCTAGTGTTGTTCTGTACCGTATCTACGAATAAGTATATCCGAGATAGTTGGTAGGTGATAAGGTTTGATCAATCTAGTGTTATGTCCGAGTTACGTCCGAGCTGATGTTCCGAGCTGAGCTGGGGTGTACCTGCATAAACACTCCGATCTTTGAAGTCGATGTGATGGAGTTAATGCAAATAAGTGATAATTAATGCGCACTCTCTCCTTGGAATAAGCTGCAGTATTTATAGGTTTGGGAAGCACTTGGGTGTCATCATCCGAACCATTGGTTGTGGAGGTGCATAGTGGGAACATTGGATGAGCGTTTATGGGCCTTGGTCGTTGAAGGCCCAATCAGTTGGCCTTTTGTGCAAAGAGGGGTGCAAATAGTATACAGGTAATTTCTCCATAACAGATTTATATCTTCATAATCAGAATTACAACACAAACACAAGGGGGAAACACGAACATGTTTAAGAATAGTCTGAAATTTCCAAAGTTGTTGCCATAATATGGATCCAGTAAGAGTGGTAGATTGTAAGGGAGAATCAACAACTTCTCAATTTTTAATACAATGATATGCACTATTCACAGAAAAATAACCACGCAATGGAACTGTTGAATTTTTTAACCTTTGTAATGTTTACACTTTCAGGAGGGGTATGAACAACTGAGGGGAGGTGCAGTAATAAGGAGCCCAGCTCCTATTAAGCCCAATCCAATGAAGCTTGCAATTTCACCAAACAAATTTGTTTGGCATCAGCTGCGCACCCGAGCCCGTTTCAATGTGTAACACGCGGATCTTTGATTCTGACCCGGTATACTTAATCTTCACTCTCTCTAATTTCACCGGTAAACCAAGAAACCCTTCATTCTCTCTTGATTTTCCGTTTCTCTCTCTCTCTCTCTCTCTTCTTCTTCGCCAGAAACCTAGGGTTTCTGTTGCTCTCACTGTCGCCGGTGATTGAAGCAGCAGCCACCCTCTGTTTCAGGTCAATGATGACACACGTTTATGATGAACTAAAACCCCTTTGGTTTTAGCCTGAAACAACCTGATCTGAGACCTAGACGGCCTCTTCTCACTTCGCGATTCTGGGTTTTCCTTTCTTCTGAAACTACGCTTGATTTTCACAATCAAGCTTGCCTCGAAGGTAAACCCCTTTCTTCTTTACTCTGTTTATGGTTCTAAATCTTTCAATTTCACTGAATCAGGATTTTTGGGTGAAACCCTAACCCTAATTCCTCTTTGTGCAGGTACCAGGTATAGGAACTTCAATTAAAGGTTCTAAATGCTTCAATCAGGTAAAACTCACACCTCTGTGTGTGTTTTCCCTTAATCTCTTAGCAATTTCACAAAACCCTAATTTTGTTCTATATCATTTCTTCGCATGAGCTGATTCTTGAGTTCTTGAGATGAGCTGGCTGAATCCTTTTCGTAAATCTCTCTCAGATTTCTCTAAGGTAACCAAACTCTTTCCTTAACACTTTCTTTACCTTTTCTTTGAATTCAATCACTGAATTCAAATACTAATCACTATTTTTCACTTGTTCTTGCAAGGTACACTCACTCTTTGATTGTACTATCGTAACCCGAAACTTTGGTGATGGATGCGAGAAACCTAATGTAGAAGGAGAGTATAGCAATGAGACTTAGAGTAAAATCATAAAGCTGTAAAAATTCTATTATTTCATTCTGTAAGTATTTTTCTATGTACAAAAGTGTTTATATCTTTGTCTTTGAATTATAGTACATTAGATGGTTGTTAGTTAGGCTAACAACCAAGTTTGTTACTAACAAACTAGACTAGTTAGTTAGAGTTAGTTAGTAACTCTAATCGCCCAAATAGTTTGTTACAACGGCTATAAAATTTTTTTTTTAACTTAAGCTAGGATTTTGATTACAATCTCAATAGGAACACCTCCAAGCCAACTGGTCTAATTACATAAAAGAGGATATAGGAATTTGTAATATTTGGATAGCTTCAAAAGGTGAAAATAATTCATTTACCAATTGTACATTTCACGTTGCATCATCTTTTGAAAAATCAACTCAGAAACTTTATAAATTTGGTTATTGGGAGGTACATAAAAGAGGATATAGGAATTTGTAATATTTGGATAGCTTCAAAAGGTAAAAATAATTCATTTACCAATTGTACATTTCACTTTGCATCATCTTTTGAAAAATCAACTCAAAAACTTTATAAATGTGGTTATTGGGAGGTTCAAATTAATCCAATAATTTTTTCTTTTCTGCCCATATTTATTAAGCCCAATGGTTAGCTTAATTTCTGCCCAACGGTTCCAATTAATCCAACAAATTTTGACATTAGTCAAGCATCATTTGTAATAATGAAGATAAATAAAGTGTCTCTTTCTTGATCAAACAGTCCAATTAGTCAGCATCATTTTTCTGCCGACCTGTGTAGGTTGTTTTCATATCGCCGTTTTTGGCGTTCTTTTGATACATACACGTTCCTTTTTTGTTTTGTTAATTTTTATTATTGTTTGACTGACTTTTTTTTATCCAATAATAATTATAAATTCTCCTTATATTAAATTGATTAAAGACATTTAGTCATCTTTTGTATAGGTGTTTTCTTTGGTGGGAGGAGTGTCTGAGGAGGGACAAAGCAAGGAAGTCAAATACATTTAATTGCATAATACTCCCTCCGTTTTATATTAAGTGTCGTTTAAAATTATGTGCGGGTATTAAGAAAATGATTTAATATGCCAAATTCTATGATTTAATAGACTAAAATACCCTTACACTTTTCTCGATTGGAGCAAATACACAGTTATTGATATTCTAAAGTAATGATATTGTTGAAAAGTAATAATAAATATTGTATTTAGATTCTAAAGTGACGGTTAATTTGAGACAAAGAAACATTCCAAAGAGAACCTTTAATATGAGGGGAGGAGTATCTAGTTCTGGTGTAATGCCATGTGGGTGTGTTCTCTTCTGTACTTATAATATACTTTACACACCCAAAATCAAATAGATAAACTTAAAAATATAGTATAATATATAAGCATTTGTTTTTTTCTTGCAACTATACAATATATTAGTGCAATGGACGGGGACATGATGCAAGTATATATCTCTAAGTTTAAATTCATGGAGTGGCAAACTAGTATACAAGCTAGCTTCCTAATTAAAGAAAGAATGTGAGTTTGACCCAACACAAGTTGAGTTTTAGGCGAAAAGTCTCATACCCAAATAGTATCTTATTGTAAATTTTTTATAAACAAATGATAGTTGATAAAACGAATTATGATGTTGAGGCATGAGGATTCTGGTGACTATTATTTTTTTGTTTCAGATAGACATATTAAGTTCGATTTATTGCAGATTCAACTAATGACTAGAGCCTTAAAGGTGTTCAGTGATTCAGACAAATTCAAACCAACCCACAATCTAATCCAAACTGATATGTTTGGTTCGGATGTTTTTCGTATTTGGGCCATGCCAGCCCAAACCAAGCAATAGTTGTTGTGCAACATAAAAATAAAAAAAAAACCCTCTCTCATGCTCACGCTCACGTTCATTTTTTTTTGTTTTTAGCTATGCTGAATTTGCATTATATTCGATGTAATCTATCAATTTGAATGAATAGGAATATGAATATCTTTTTCTAGTAAAAAATGAATTATGTTAATAGTTAAGATTTAATCTAGTACGTACCTCCTCCCTCATGGGTTGGCTCAAAATCTTTTTTATTGATGAGGCCTAAAGCACATTTTTAGTTGAGACATTTTTTTTCTTATGGTTAGGTTTTATATGAGGCATTTTTACTTTATAAAAACTAAATAACAAAATATGAGCCATAAAGCTAGGGCTTTAGTAGTTTACCATTGGGTTGGCCTTACCTCCATATTCAAAGACGTGATGGTCGTGTTGTAGTCGCTCTCAGATGATAGGAGAGGAGCACTCACCATCACAATCCCTTTGGCGTTCCTCCATGGAGCAAATGATTAGGGCAAGAAGAAAACAAACGAATGAGAGGAAGAGAGCTTAGGGCAAACAGAGGAGAAGAGAACAAACGAAGGAGAGGAAGAGAGCTTAGGGCAAGTAGGGAGGCAGAGGAAAAGAGCTTAGGACAAAGAGAAGAAGAGAGCGCACAAGGGTTCTGAGAAAGAAAGTTGGGTTTTGATTCACTAAAAGGACCTTTAGCATCATTTGTTTTAATAACCGATGCTAAATGTGCTTGATAGAGACATGTAACATCGGTTACTAAGACAACCAATGTTAAATGACCAAGTCAAACACATTTAGCATCTGTTATTAAAACACCCGATGCTAAATGTTTAACAAAAACTTAAATTGTTAGTCTATTTTTAAAATTGCCAATGGTTAAACATTTAACATCGATTGTTCAAACAACTGATGTTAAATGGTGCTTTTTAATGTCTTTTTTGCACTAGTATAGTGGCATTACAACAACATGTCAAACTCGAGACATCAAAAAAATGAGGAGACGACTTATGGTTCAGGGAAGTGACAAAGCTATCCTTAGAGTCCAATTGCAGACCTATAATGAAAGGGAGGCATCCACCCTTCTCTCAAAACCCCCATAACTAATGTTTTGATTTAGTTTCTACTTTTAGTGTAGCACTAGTGTAGTTTTTGTTACAATTTTTGTTATGGTTGGCAAAAAACTTTTAAGCACACATTTATGTAAGGGGCTAGTGGTGGCCATGGATACCCCTGTTACAACATATAATAAATCTTACAAAGATCCATCCAAGCATGCATAATATTGAGTTGGTCTTCGTAGATACAAAGAATCAGTAAGCAAATATTTACACAAAGACTCATCTTTAGGATTGATTTAGTTTCATTAAAGAACAGATGCTTATAATCAAGTCTTTTGGACTTGAGTAGGTTAAGAAGAGAATGTTCGTTGAACTAATGTTTCAATTAAAGTAAAGAAATGTGAAATGTGGATGTTCCATGAACATCCCTCTAGTTATTGTTGAACCTTATTTCCCAAGCAACATGATAGTTTATTAGACTTAATGGATTTTCAAAATTCCAATTGTTGCTACAAAAATCACTTCTCATTTGATGAGAAGTTTTGCGCTGATGATTAATTTGAAGTTATTAAGTGACAACGACACTTTTTTCTTACAAACATTCCTCCTTCCTAGTCACTTCAACTATTTCTCTGAAGCACTCTATCCATCTCTAGATCACTTATATATCTTATTTTGTATTCTCTCTCTCTCTCTCTCTCTCTCTCATGTGTACACTAAACACTATTCACTTAGAGTTGATTGAAATTGAGCATCTCGAAGAAGTTATGTCGATGACTTTCGACATGCAAAAATTATTGAAATTGTTTAGATTAAAATGAAGTATACTCTCTCTGGTGTAGTATGATAGTTCTTTTGAACTATGATTGTCGGTGTAGACAATGAAAGTAGAATATGTCCCATTGATAAAATTACAATCAAGGTGGAGAATGTTGAGTTGATTGAAATTGGCGTTTTGAAAAAAATCCTACATTGCTTAATTTTGTGAAGGAACATGGAGACCAATGCTATATAATGACCTCAAGTTCTCCTTTACAAAATGGATCAGTCAGAAACACTTTAAGTTTGTTTTCGACTTGTTTTAGAGTGTTGTGAGATGTAGTTAAATATTTTCTTTGGAGGGTGTGAGTGTACTGGGGCCATGAGGTATTTGAGAGAGGTCTATGTGTTGTTAAAAAATTCACATAGTGTTATTCTTTAGTTGTCATTAGACAACAGTTCTTGGTTTTTCTTCAGTTTTGGAGTTTTCCAAATTAAATTCTTGTGTCCCGATTGTGCTCATTTTATTTATCTATGTTGTTTTCCCTACAACAGGTATCAAAATTTTTTGGTTCAATGGGGTATTAATTTCTTAGTATGCTCTATGGTTGCAGTTTTGTTTGACCTTCCACATCAGAAAAGAAGCTTGATACTGTGAGGTGTTGTTTGAGATAATTTCTGGCTAAGGAAAGACTTAGTATTTAAGCGTGTCCATTGTGACTCACCTCTCTTTCCTGAGAACCTACTCGGTGCATAGTTTACAGTATGTATGCAGCTTGAATGTTAAAATTTTCAATCGATGTGAAGCATGGAGAAATTTGATGGAAGAATCCATTTATGCTTGTGGAAAATACAAGTCAATGATGTGTTGATACAATTGGGGTTTCACAAGGTGTTATGTCGATGGCTCTCGACATGGAGAAATTCTTGAAGTGGTTTAACTTCAAGTGAAGCATGCTCCTTATAACAGAGTATGATAGTACTTTTGAACTATGATTGTTGGTATAGACAATAAAAGTGGAAGATGTCTCCGGTATCAATTACAATCAAGATGGAGATTGTTGAAACAGATTGGAACTGAGCATTGAAGAAATTATGTCGATGACTTTCGACAAGGAAAAATTATTGAAGTCGTTTAGCTTCAAGTGAAGTATACTCTCTATGGTGGATTATGATAGTTATTTTGAACTATGGTTGTCGGTTTAGACAATGAAATCTGAAGATGTCTTGTTGATCAATTACAATCAATATGGAGATTGTTAGAGTTGATTAAAATTGACATTTTGAAAAAGTCTCACATTGTTTACTTTTGTGAAGGAAGAGGAAGTACAAAGCTATATAATGACCTCAAATTATCCTTTACAAAATGCAACAGTCAAAAATACTTTAAGTTTGTATTTGACTTATTTTTTCCTCTTATACTCTTATTTTAGAGAGTTGTGAGGTGTAGTTAAATAATTTTTGGCGGGTGTGGGTGTACTAGGGCCATAGGGTGTTTGAGAGAGGTTTGTATGTTGTAAAAAAAATTACATAGTATTATTCTCTGATTGTCATTAGACAACGATTCATGATTTTTCTCCGGTTTTAGAGTTTTCTTGCTAAATTCAGATTGTTCTCATTTTAGTTTTCTATGTTGTTTTCCCCCAACACTCTGTACCTTATTTAGTCTCCGACACAGTCAAAATAGAAATCAACCACTTCAATTACTTTCAACTCTTCTTTACCTACATCTTAAACTCGAAGTAGAAGATCTACTTGCATCATGCCTCAAGTGATGCTCAATGGCAAACCTATGTATGTTTTAAGGGGAATGGATTTTCTCCCATGACTTTATGGTATAGTGAAATCTGAGCCACTTGTTGAATGAAATAAATAATTAGACAAAAATATTAAAGAAAGTGAGAAAAATGGTTGAATAGTGGAAATTCAACACTTGAGAGTGTCAAGTGAAAAATTCAATAGAGACAACCGCCTCACATTTAGGGACACTCTAAAAACTTAAAATTATCACTTATCATCACATAAATTTAATAAGATAATTGAAAATTGTAATATGTTTTTTTAGGAAAATTGTTAAATTTCTTCTTTTTTAAAAAAAAAATTTGAAAGGAAAATTATTTTTATTAACAATAATGATGATGCAAAAAAGTGTAATATCACACTTTATTCTATAATAATATATTCCCCTTTTCCATAAAAATGTAGTATTAAAAGGAAAAAATAAGTTATCATCACATAATAATAGTCAATAATATTATATTCCCCTTTTCCATAAAAATGTAGTATTCTATAATAATATATTCCCCTTTTTCCATAAAAACTTAAAATTATCACTTATCATCACATAAATTTAATAAGATAATTGAAAATTGTAATATGTTTTTTTAGGAAAATTGTTAAATTTCTTCTTTTTTTAAAAAAAATTGAAAGGAAAATTATTTTTATTAACAGTAATGATGATGCAAAAAAGTGTAATATCACACTTTATTCTATAATAATATATTCCCCTTTTTCCATAAAATGTAGTATTAAAAGGAAAAAATAAGTTATAAATAATTATAGTTTTATCTTTTTAATATAATAATTGCATTTTAATTTTTAAGCATAAAATTTATAATATAGGTATCCCTATTAAGTTATTATTTTGAACTGTCCATTTATAATGATAACTAATACTAGTAATTACTCTCTCGGTCTCATAATAATAGTCAATTTAGCAAAGAAAATTTGTCCCAAAAATAATTGTCGTTTACGATTTCCAATGCAAGATTAATTGTTTTTTTTCAATTGTACCCTCTAATTAAAGTAATATTCATAACTCCCAATATTTGATAAGGATAATTTGGTAAAAATACTGTTCTCTCTCCTCCTTTTATGTTTTTTTAATATATGTGAAATGAGGTAGAACGACCATTATTTTGAGACGGACGGAGTAATTAATGAAAACAATTTTAGAAAATTATTAATCAATTTATTTGTTTATAATTATTGTATTTATATATATTTAATTTATAAGGATAGAGCGTAGATATTTTAAGAAAAGTTAAAGTAGGGGAGATTAGTTGTCAGCCTACGGAGAACCGGAGTAGGCTGGCTAACTACAAATGTTTCCTTCCTTCTTTACTCTTCCACTCGGTCTCTGTCTACATCGATCGATCATTATTATTATTATTATTATTATTATAAATTAAGTGTTTTTCCCCCCTCTTCCGCTTCCCTCAATTTTCTCCCATTATTCCTCAAATCAAACTCTTCTTCATACGCAAAGGGTGGTGGAAAGAGTATAGCACTACGAAAGAAGCATTTACTTCAATTTCTATTTTTCTACTATACTCACTCACCCCCCTAAATTACTTACTTTCTCTAATTTTGTGGATATGGAGAAAGTTGAGGAGAAGAATGCAGGTTTTAATATGAGATGGTGGGTGATGGTGTTATTATTATTGTGTACTACTAGTTCCGTTGTTGTAAATGGTCATAAAAATGCATACGCTACTATGATGTATGTTGGTACACCAAGGGACTACGAGTTTTACATCGCTATACGCGTTCTCTTCAATTCACTCTCTCGTCTTAACGTTCAAGCCGATCTTGTTGTCATTGCTTCTCTTGATGTTCCTACTCCATGGATTCAAGCTCTGTAAGTCTCTCTCTCTCTCTCTCTCTACTACTTGTCTCTTCTTCATGTTTACATTAACCTAATGTTTATGGTTGGAGGATCGGAACCATCGGCAACGGGTTTATGGGTTTTGTTTGTCTACCGACCGTCCTGCTCCGGCTTCAATTTCTGAGATCCCATACCTCCTGGGTCCACACGCGTTTTCGTTTGCATATTCAATTTATTAAATTAATTAATTTTTTGGTTTCCTTTTTTTAAAAATCAATATTTTTTTTTTTTTACCATTTTGAAGCGTTAAACTGGTGGTAGTACTAGCAACTTGTGAGTTGTTGTCACATGTGTTGTGTTGTTTTACACAAATGGAATGGTCTTTCTGATTCCTTCGCGTCTTTGTTTTCTCTTTTTTGGACTCACCAGCTCCACTTCCCACACTAATAGTAATGGTCCAATGGCTTAATCTACTTTAGGACGGAGGGTCTATTCAGTATTTTTGGGTTGATTTTTACGGTGGACAAATTTTGACAATCTATTCTTACTTAACAATAGTTCGAACCAAAGAAAAACAACAATGATATTTGGACAAAAAAAATTTAGACAAAAATAGACAAAAACCAACTTACAATATCAATTAACTAAGTTTTTAGGTTATTAACTAAGTGATCAATTAACCAAGTTTTTAATCAACGACTGTGAAAAAGCAGGTTGGTTAAATGATCTAAATAACTTGATTAATTGGTGTTGTAAGTTGGTTTTTATCTATTTTTGGCTGAAATTTTTGGCTACATACATTATTGAAAGAAAAATTAGTGGCAAATTAGTAGCTTGCTATTTTTTTTTGCATTAATATTTATTAGGGTAAAACCTCTTTTTTTTGTTAATATTTTTTTCAACTTCTCTATAGGCGGCACCAAGTTGATTTTTAAAATATTTTGAATATCAATGGACTAGTTTGTTTTTTTGGACAAGTCAATGGACTAGTTCTTGTTGTTGATGTTTAAACTAGATATTCTTTTCCCTTTATAATTTTAAAAACCAATATTTAGTTTAGGGAGTATTGAATCATTTAAATATTCTTCAATGAAAATGATATGAATAAATTAAAAAGCAGTTTTTGTGAGACAATAAGGGAGTATGTATAACGTAAATAGTAATTATTTTTTGGAGAATCATGGATTGTATGATCCGAATATCCTCCTCTAGTATTTCTTATAGAATGATTTAAAAGGTGATTGGGTTTGTCGACACTAGCAAACACGAGAGAGAAAAAGCTTAGATTAAAGGAAAAACTTGTCTTCCACTTTATTGATTTAAAAAAAAAAAAACCACTCAGTAAGTACAGTACAGATATTTGTATACGAAACAATACTATTTCCTTCTAAAAAAACTTATCACGTGGTGGTTGGTTAAGTGGGACTTTACATTGGTGAACTACACATAGGTTGTTTAATTGGTGCTACATTATTTTTAAGCTAACTCGTTTGGATTTTCAAAAAATTAAAATGGTCTTACAACTGCTTTCAGTTTTATATACTTATTTTTTATCCCAGTCATGAATCAAATGCATGACTCGATTGTCGTTTGTAGGGTTATCAATTTATTATATTCTTATTATAGTGTCTAGATATATGGTATTGTATTGTAGTACTAATAAAATCCTATCACCAATAATTCAGCTTAAGACCTCTTTATTTTGTCATGCCTATCACTACTTTTAGCTGACTCAACTCACTTTACCATACTCTAGTTTATGTTACATGTAAATTGAAGCTGTTTTGAGCTAGTATCAAATTAGTTAGCACATAATATATTTGACTAGGTTTTTTTTTTACACAATATATTGAGTATCCTAACCAATAATATACCCAGTCAGAAAAATATCAACTACTAGTACATACTATTTATTGAAGCTTCATTATGAGTTGTCACAGGAATAATGGAATTGATGGCTGAGATTTATAGATTAGACAGTACAATACAATGTGGTGGTCCATACGGGAGAAATTTTGTGGGGAAATTTCAACCTATTTGTAGGGTGATATTTATTAAACATTGCATTTGTCATTGAAGATTTTTCATATTTTTTAATTCCTCAAATATTACCCTGATTAGGAGCAGAGGACCCTATTTTTATTACTTTAATACAGTATGTGCTGCGACTTGAGAGTCCTACATCTGATGTGATATGACTAGAGTTTATAAGTCGAATACATCCATCACTCCACAAGTCATATTTGTAGGGTTGAATTAGGCTCAACTCAAATTTTAAAATGGTATCAGACCCTATTCAAGATCAGTTGGGTCACTAGCTATCGGGGTCTTTCGCTATTGGGGTCACTTGGGTCACATTCCATTTGTCGGGTTCTAGGCGTGAGGGGGTGTTAAGAGTTTCACATTCCAACCGTAAGGTTGAGTTAGGCCCAACTCAAATTCTAACCGAAGCGTGGGACTGACTACCTTATTGGTGTTTCACTTGTTTAGTTGTCAAATCAAACAAATATACACATGAGAACAAGTTATTGAAGTTTCCTTTTGTAAGTGTTCTTCTTTTCCACAAGGCTTTGATAAAGAGAAAGCTAATCAATCAATCAAATATAAAAAAGAGAGGTAGAGAAAGAAGATAGAAAATAAGGTTTGGCGTTATTCAAAAATGCACAATATTTGATCCACCAAATAACCAAAGTGTGTGCCTTTTTTTAGTGTTGGAAAAGTTCATTTGCGTGTAAGCAAGCACTTATTAATTAAGTGGGATAGATAATTGACCATTGATTTGTCTTTTTTGTGTGGATTGTTCAGTGAAAAGGAAGATGGTGCAAAAGTAGTGAGAGTGGAAAACATGGACAATCCATACAAGCATCAAGATAACTTTGACAAGAGATTCAAGTTATCGTTGAACAAAATCTACGCGTGGAGCTTGGTTGATTATGACAGGGTAGTCATGTTGGATGCTGATAACCTCTTCCTACAAAATACAGACGAGTTATTTCAATGTGGTCACTTTTGTGCTGTCTTTATCAATCCTTGCGTGTTCCACACTGGCCTCTTCGTCTTGCAGGTTTCCTTTTTTTATATACTTTCTCTAAACTCAAAAAAGTTGCTTGGAACACATAATAGTAATACCTTATGCTGTAATATGGTGCATGTTAAGGTGAGGGATAAGTAAGTCCTCATCGATTGTCTTAGATTAAATTGACTATCGAGATATAATATTAAATACTATGAGTAGTTGAGATTGTATTATACAATATGAAATCTCAATCATTCATGACACTTTATACAATATCCTATAAATTGGTACACTGGTGATGAACTTAGCTAATCCCTCACCCTAGAATCTATCCATCTCTTTTGGTGTATCACGGGATAGATGACTCTCAATGTTGTTGGGAGAAGACTCAACAATTTTTATTGACATGGCGAACTGTGATTGATTGACGGTGTAAAAAATATTTACACAGACAGTATATATAAATTAAATCATGTTAGTTGATTTTTTTCAAATGGGTCTGATATTTGCAGCCATCAATGGAGGTGTTCAAGGACATGGTTAATGAACTAGAGAATGGAAGAGAAAATCCAGATGGTGCAGACCAAGGTTTCATAGCTAGCTACTTCCCAGACTTGCTTGATAAGCCATTGTTTCATCCACCTCCAAATGGCACCAAGCTTGATGGAACATATAGACTTCCTTTGGGTTACCAGATGGATGCTTCTTACTACTGTAAGTCAAAGGAAAATTTCATCCTTTTGTTTTTGTTTTTGTTTTTTGCAACTACACTTTTTTAGTGCAATCTTAAATTTCAGATTCTCTGTTCATGCTAACATTGATCCTGACTTCAGATCTTAAACTTCGCTGGGTCGTACCATGTGGACCGAATAGCGTCATTACATTCCCGGGAGCACCGTGGTTGAAGCCGTGGTATTGGTGGTCATGGCCTGTCCTGCCTTTAGGCCTCCAGTGGTACTAAAAGCGCCGTCAAACTTTAGGGTAAGTTAAGTTCTAAGTGTAATTTTCTTCGATGTCATTTTCCCCACGAATGTGTAAGATATATAGTAAAAATTGGTTTGTTATTTTGTTCAGGTATAGTCCAGAGATGGCTTTGATATTTATTCAATCTGCAATATATCTAGGAATAATAGCGATGACGCGTTTAGCAAGGCCGAGTCTGTCAAAATTGTGCTACCGGCGAGCTGATAAGAGCATCACAGTAGTGCAGAACATTCTCAAATTAGTAGCTTTATGGAGCATTCTTGCTGCATACATAACACCATTCTTTATAATTCCTCAAACCATTCACCCTCTATTAGGCTGGCCTCTATATTTGCTTGGTTCTTTGGCTCTCTGCTTGGTTGCTATCAATGCATTTCTGCTACCAATGCTACCAGTTTTGATGCCATGGTTTGGGATCACTGGTGTCTTATTGGTAATGGCATTTCCTTGGTATTCAGATGGAGTTGTAAGAGCTTTATGTGTTTTTGCTTATGCATTTTGTGCTGCACCGTTTTTGTGGGCGTCGATGACGAGGATAATGGCGGGACTTCAACTTTCTTTAGAAAGGGAAGGTTTTATGCCAAGATTAGGAGAATCTTCACCACCTTCTTGGTTTAACAAGTTATATTAGAAGTGTCTAATTGTTGGGTATGATACAGTGGCAGGAGGAACAAAGAAGGCTTAGAATACCCCACTTGTTGCGCACAGAAATGACATGTTTTTTGTTCACTTGTTTTGTGTGGAGGAAGTGTCAATAGATTTAGTACCATTTAAGATGTTACAGTTGGAATTATTCAATATTTTTGCAGTGAGAGGGACACATGCATTGAGGAGGGAAGTTATTGTGTATATAAGATTGTTTTGCCATTATTCACATAGTTGGCTGTATTGTGTGCCTGATTTGTCACTGTATTAAACTTTGTGAGCCTGTCGGGAAGTAAGACAGGATTCAGAGAAATCGGCATCATTAGACTTCTTCTTAACAACTCTAAAATCTTTTTGATATTTTGTTACTTGTCTGATTGTGGGTCTCAAGGGAATTAGTGAAGCCTTCAATGTACTAATTTACACTAGTACAACAACACAACAGTTTCTGTAACCAAAAGGGAAAATAGCTCTTTAGGCATGTGATCTCTAATCGGCATCACAAATGTATGCTTTGACCATTGGTTACGCCCACACCACAAAAAACCACATGCAAACTACTACAACAGTCTCATGTTGAGCAACAACCTCTCTAGCACCGACACTTCCGGATGAAGACGTGTCTGGTGTCCAACACGTATCGTGTCGAACACCTGACACCGACAGTGACATTTCAATTACTTGTATTTTTCAATACTTTTTAAATTAAAATCGGTGTCAATGTGACAGTGTCCGTGTTGTGTCAGGTGTTCGTATCGGTGTTTCATAAGCAACAACAGCTATTGAAAGCCAATCTCATTCCACACAGTCACAACAATAGGACTAGAGCCGTCAGTTTGGCCCACGTGGGCCAGCCCACCCTAGGGCCACGTAGGCCTAGGGCCAAAAGGCCCATGGGCCCAAAAGCCCACCAATCAAAGGCCCACATAGGACCTAAGGCCCACTAAGCCCATATGGGTCGGGGCCAGCCCACAGGCCCCTGAATTCCTACTTTTTTTTTGCAGAAAAATGAAAAAATGATCACCCAATTAGGACAACGGAATAAACAGTGATCTATCTAGCGTTTTATCCACCACAACACACCAGACTCATACTAGAACAAGGAATCCCTCTGCAACTCAAAACTGCTCTCGTAGGGTAGCTGCATCCCCCAGCTATCAAAGGAAAAATTGCATGTTTGTCTCTCTAACTTACCTTGGTGCATTTTAGGGCAGCTTTGCGAGTTAGGCTTGAGGCTCAGTCGGAGACTACAAATTAGGCTTGAGGCTCAGTCGGAGACCACTGAATTTGTATGTTGATAATATCACGTTTGAATGTAACAAATTCACAACTTTTATATTAATATGATTTAATAAAAGTTTCTGATGATATTTGTATTGGAGAAGGGTATACTGCAATCACTGCCTGAAACAGAACTGTGTGCTCTCACATAAACACCTCTTAGCGTCACCCAAATAAAGGATATGCAGTCATACTTTACAATGGTTATGCCTTGTGGTCATCAAATGGTGATTCATAATGAGCATCAAATCAATATTAAATTGGGAATTATGCACAAAAAATCAGAGGAAATTTTGTTTGAGTACTATCATTGCTCTCAAATGTCAATGGGCGAACCTCAGATCATATACAACCTTGAAGGGATGCTATAAAAGTGTCAAATTCTTGTAATCTTACAGTAATTAGGAAAAGAACAATCTGAATGCGTACAACTATTTTATTATGACAAGTGATTAATAAATGTTCCTGAGAATCCTCAAACCAGCAGCTACCACATAAGAGGGAGGAAATAGTTTCACATTATACAACAATTTGTCTGAGAGTCAAGCATTTCTGGAGATCTGCAGAGGGAAAAAAGGTTCTTATCAATTATTGCTGCATAGAATATGTAACTTGACAACTACAAGATGAAAATAGAGACCGAGTTTCCAGAAAAGCAAAAAGTATAAAGTGACAATTGATGCTGCCAAGTGCCAACCAAGGAGTACATTCTTTAGAAAAAGAACAAAAATTACTTCAAAAAGTACAAGCACCCTGATGGAAGAAAAGAATAGGTGGCCCAGAGGATTAATTTAGTACATTTTTGCTTCCGCGGTGGATTCTACCTTACGTGCGTCAATTAAGTAGCTACATTGTGTAGCTTTTGCACAATCGTGCCTCGGGCGCGAAAAGCAATAAAATGGACGAAGAACCAAACATTCTATTAGTTTAGTCCTTGAAATTTACAAGATTAAAAAGTGATTCAGAAATTAAAAATCCTCGATCATATTAGTCCATCAAGGACAATTTTAGAGACTAAATTGACTAGCCCAAGAAGACTGTTGTGATCAAGGATTTTCATTTGGAGATCAATTTGAATATGTTAATTTTAGTGAATAAATTACCCAACAACTACAATTTCATGGGATAAATTAGTGATTCACTCATTACACCTTTGATGTTGGAGGTTCCATCCTCATTCAGGAATACAAGGACTGGTAATTCAACATAAAACCATGGTTTTTCTCTAACAAAACTTAGATACCAATTTAACCAGTACTCCGTAGTGATTCCTAGTAAGTTAGATCACAGAATTCCCACAACAAAAAATAAACGGGACTACTTTTATAGATCATATATTGCTAAATTATTTGAGTAGCTACTGAATGCTGAGTATAAAGTATCAACCATAGGCGTGAACTGAAATAGAGCACCATCCACAGAAACAGCAGCTCTACAACCTTTTAGTTAAATTCTATGACAAATCATTCATTCATTTCAGTATTTACTAAGCTAAAAGTATAGAAATGTATGTTCATGCATGAGGATTCCATTTTGAAATAAGCAAAGAGACAAAGAAACCAACAAATGCATTAACATTGCTTTTTGAAGACTCAAAGGGAACTTACAACTGTCCAAGGCTAGCTAAATCGAAATCGGGAGCAAGCTCCTTGACAATATCATTTGGAGGTTGTCCACATTCTTGCATCTTCTGCATGAGCTCAACAATCTTGGTGAAGTTTCCAGAATCATTTTCATAAACTTCATTTAGCTTCCTTATAAGTTCGTATTGGTGCGAATACCGGTCATATTCTTCTTTGCTTAAGCTGGTTTTATGCTCTTCCAACCACTTTGGATACCTTTCTCCTATTTCCTTCATTGGTTCATGCAGAATCTCCTTGGACAGAAGTTGCTGCATCATTGTCTCCACAATAGATTCCATGTCCTACACAAATCAAACAAACTATCAGCAATTATTTCAGCAAAGAGAGTCAAGATGCAATATTCAATTAAATCAATGCATCATCCTAGTTGATTCCGTTATTGGACATTGAGCTTGTCATAACTAGAATACGACACACTTAATACCAAGTAATAAAGTACATTGACAATCAAGAAAATACCAAATGCAGTAAGTCACCACATTCATACTCAAACAATCATACAAACATAGGTTTCTAAAGCATGAGATGATGAATCCCATTTTATATTCTATTAATAGGCAAAAAGGACACACATGCGAGGGTAAGCACTAAACAGTCATTTTAATTCTGAAAGTGTAATGGGCTCTCACATTAGTCTATAAGAAATATCAATATAATAAACAAAATCCCCACGCGTGTCTTTTGTTGATAAATTTGATTTCTAATGTCAGCGAAATAGAGACCACAGTTAACGTCAGAGATCAAAGTGATTAACAAAAGACATATTTGACAAATATTTCGTAGTTTTGATCTCTACAGCACAGACACTTCAATTAAAGACGTGTCTGGTGTCCGACACATGTCATTCGAACACCTACACTTCAATTAGTTCCATTTTTCAAATTGAAACTGGTGTCTACGTGTTCATGTTAATGTGTCTAGTATTCGTGTCGGTGCTTCACAGATTTTGATACATTCAGATACTATAGCGCTTCACATGTTCACAGTCATTAACTAGAAGTTTACCCTACACATAAAGAAGGGAATTGATTACCTGAGAGCCAGCAAGATCCTCAAACTGTTTAACCCAATCATCCATCAAAGCATCCTTACCCAAATCATCACCAGCAGCAGCGGGCGGGGCCATGAATTCGAGACCCTTAACTGCCTCTCTAGTTTGCTCCTTGAGTTTGTTGAGGGCTTCAGAGACGTGAGCGTCTTTGGAAACCTTCTGTTTCCCCTTTTTCTTTGTTCTCAAGTCGGGTAACCCTCCGCCCAGTCCTTGAATCCCGGATGGCAGAGAAGGAGACTCCTTTTTGTTCGCTATTGATTCCTCGTTTCTAATAGATAGATAAACAGGGTTTCAGATTCAGTTATATGAAATGAAAATATTGCATGGAAGAAAAAGAGTGGTGAGAGATAGAGAGAAACCTTGGAAGGGAAGAATTAAGGTTGAGGGTTTGAAAATCATCCAAAGCACCTGAAAGATACAATGATTGGATGAACGATTTTCAGAAGAAGGGAACAAAAAGAGAGGAAGAGAGAGAGCATACTATCGAGAAGTTGGTCGAGGTCATCGGAGTGGTCGGCCATGGTTATCGTCTGTCACCGCCAGACTGCTACTCTTCTTCTACTGTTGGAATAACTATAAACAACCTCGATGCAATTCTCTTCTCACTTCTTCTCATCCGCTTCCAATTATCGTCATTTCCCTAATCAAATATCTTTTTCAAAATCAAAAAATAAAAATAAAAATATAGTACTATCCTTTATGTTTCTTTAATTTTAGGGTAACATATGTATTTTTTACTAAGTTCACACAAGAAAGCTTGCATCTTCGATAATGCTAAAAAGATCCTTTATATTGATAGTATTATACAGGAGACACTGCCGGTTAGAGGGCGCTAATTGTAAATATGTATCTCAAACATGCAAAAGATTTCCATTTCCAATCAACAAACTAAATGACATCAAGTGAAAGATTTCTATTTTCGATCAACAAATAAATGGCATCAATCAAAAATAGAAAGCAAATGTTGCATAAATCTTTTTGACGCAAGACCAAAGACTTCTTATTCTACTTGAAGGAAATATCTAATCGACTTTTCGATGATTACCTCCTACTACAAAGGAATTAGACCCATAATGTCTCAATTAATACAAACTATTGAACGATGTGAAGCTTCAATGTCATCATAGAAGTTCTTGAAATATTTCAACATAGGGAAAAACGCTCACATTTTTGCCAAAAGCTTTTTGGCAAAAATAAATGGCATCAATCAAAAATAGAAAGCAAATGTTGCATAAATATTTTTGACGCAAGACCCATCACTTCTTATTCTACTTGAAGGAAATATCTAATCGACTTTTCGATGATTACCTCCTACTACAAAGGAATTAGACCCATAATGTCTCAATTAATACAAACTATTGAGCGATGTGAAGCTTCAATGTCATCATAGAAGTTCTTGAAATATTTCAACATAGGAAAAGAACGCTTACATTTTTGCCAAAAGCTTTTTGGCAAAAATAAATGGCATCAATCAAAAATAGAAAGCAAATATTGCATAAATCTTTTTGACGCAAGACCAGCACTTCTTATTCTACTTGAAGGAAATATCTAATCGACTTTTCGATGATTACCTCCTAATACAAAGGAATTAGACCCATAATGTCTCAATTAATACAAACTCATCGAACGATGTGAAGCTTCAATGTCATCATAGAAGTTCTTGAAATATTTCAACATAGGAAAAGAACGCTTACATTTTTGCCAAAAGCTAAATGACCGATTTACGATTTGAAAGTAAGAGCTTCAATGCATATCGTTTTATACAAATTTATGATTGTATTTAATTAAATTTTCACCATAATCAAATAAGACTTATCTTTTACTAATCATAAACATCGACAATACATATACATAATATTTTAACAAAATAATAATTACAAATTAAATTAAAAAAAAAGAGGATGTATACGTCTTTGGCACCCTATCATCGAGTCGTTGCTTCACTTTCCCTTTCTCGCGACTACGATTTCCTTTCCCGCACGTAATAGAAATGATCAAATTACTCGACCGAAAGATTATGGCGACCTTTTTCAAGCAAATCATCACAGGGGATTATTTTACAAAACAAGCAAATTAAAGTGAAGTTGGCTCAGTTAATCAACAAAAACATATTCACCGATTTTGAAAACACATGTATACGGAACCAACGATTATTGAGTGCATATGGGTCCAAAATCTAAAAGCAAGAAGAAAATAAGAAATTACAGGCCAACAATGGAAAATAAATTGGCATAGTTAAATTTATAAAGAAGGTTTCCATGTATTTACTCGGTTCGGACACATCGTAATTACGAAGGTGTTGTTCATAAAAGTGATAAGCGATCTCATCCCTAAGAGGTGAAGATCGCTCTCCCAAGTATGATCTTCAACAATGACATCAATTCCTTCACTACGGGGAAAATGTAGATATTAGATTACAATGTTTAAATTCTTCAAATAGTTTAAAAATAGTAAGGTAATAGGTGTCAAGGTTACACTAATGTTGAGAGGATTCGAATGATATGAGCCACGATAGCGTAAGGCGCTTCACGGCAAGAACATGAAAGCGAACATTAGAAGCGATGAGCGAACTATAATGAAACGATTGAAATCAAGCGTGCAAGCACGCTAAAAAACAAATGATAATAATCAAACATAAAGTATCGATCGAACATACCGAAAATTAGTGTGAATCAAAACAATAATTCTGTACTTTGAATTAGCGTAAAAGTAAGTTGCAGGTTTAAAACATAATATTTTTTTGTGTGATTACAACTTTTGTTTATAATTTGAAATAGGAAAAATTATGAGAATGCAAATATTTAGCTTATTCGTGATTTCAATAGATATACAAAACATTATCTGTGTTTATTTTCTAAATTCCTAAAATTAACGACAAAGACATACAATCGATGAGATTGTTACGCTAAAAACATAAATCCATGAAATTGAAGGAGATCTATCCTAAAAGTGTTTTGTAGGCTAAAAACATATATCTAAAATTTCAAATAGCTAGGCTAAACAAATATACAATTTTTATGGATGCGTTTGTTTATTTGGCTAATAACAAATATTAAAGTGTGATTATACTACCTCGGGTTGGTCACCGGTCTTCAAATAGGCTATATTGACATAATCGTATTGAAGGAAGAAGTCATCGAAGTAAGAGCGGTGGAGATCCATGAGTGAGTCTGCGAAAACGTCAAAGCAGAAAAACATGTAGAATCAAGTGTGATGCCACTAAAAAGTAAAAAATATCTCGATTCTCAAAAATCAAAGGAAATATTATTAAGAACTTGGGGTCGCCTTAGTTTCTCGGGATCAACGGTGATACCTTTTGCGAAAATCCATACATTTGTTGAATGGGGATATTTGTGGATCGACCAACTATTAATTTGCCTAATGAATGATTAACTCAATGTGATAATTGATTCTTATTTTATTTTAAAATAAAGCGTAAATTACATACGACCATCATTGTTGATCTTGTTCTTACTATTTTGACTAATTTGTAACCATTAGATATCTTAGGTGTGTGTGTAGTCGTGTAATGCGGCTATGGGATTTGGTGGTTTAATATTAGTAATCATAGTTGACGTTTTTTCCTTGAATTATGGTCATGAGTTAAGTGGGATAATTATACATTGTCACGTAATAAAAGTTGACGTTTTTTCCTTTGCGATAATTAGACACATTGTCGTAATAAATTCTATTTAATGAGATTTATTGACAATTTTAGGCTATATCCACCGCGTCGATCTAATCCAACCGTTGATCAACAATGAACCTTGCCATTCGGTGTGAAAAATAGGCAGTGGCGTGCCACGTATTTATCAGTAGATGTATGTGTCATTTTTTTATTGGTCCTACGTGGACGCTGACTTGTACAACTCGTGAATTAATATAGTTATGATATGTATTTTTTTTAGGCTTAAATATAGATTACCCTCTACAAATATCAAGTTTATCCATATATCCTCTGCAAAAGAAATTTTTAAAATAAACCTTGCAAATATTAATTGCTTACAATTACCCTCTGCTGTTAGTTTGAGTTAACAGAGTTAACTCTATGCTAAGTAGGATGACAAATGGACTCCACATTGGCATGACACGTAAATCCCATTTTTTAACCAACTCATATTTCTCAAATGCTACAAAAACTAAGACTAAAATGAGAAACACTTGCATCCACTTCATCTTCTTCCTCTCATATAACAACTTCTGCTTCAGCCTTGAAAATTTCTTTGACTCCCAATCCATGAATATGTCACCACATTTACATTGAGCTATTGTGTTTGTTGTTGACTCCAAGTGTTTAGCCTTAGCTTCATTTGTTTCTGAAACTGTCACCATGGTCACTCTGTGAATCTCTAATTCACCATCTCAAATAAACAGCTTGCATCCTATTTGCTTCTACACAGATTTAGACAAACCACAATGATCTCAGAAACTATTTCTTACAATATAAAACCGAAAAAATCAATGGAAAACAATAATTAAAATCAACCCTAGAACTTACCCCCCAATTAATACACCTCCAGAACCTTCTTCCAAGATTTTCAGAAGTGTTTGAAATCCATAAACGCATTGCCAATTGACATCCACAAACAGGGACTTGAGCTTGCCCTATTCTAGATACACCATTGGAAGAGGTGTCGTTTATGGCCATGCTTCTCAACAAACGAAGATGGAAGAAGATAGAAGAAGAGAGAAGAAGAAGGACGATGGTGTGATCTGGTTCGTGAGAGAGAAGAAGAGTGAATGAGGAATGAATGAAGAAGAAGATATGAACCCTAGCAACATCTACGTGTCATGCTAATGTGGAGTCCATTTGTCATCCTACTCAACATAGAGTTAACTCTGTTAACTCAAACTAACAGCAGGGGGTAATTGTAAGCAATTAATATTTGCAAGGTTTATTTTAAAACTTTTCTTTTTGCAGGGGGTATATGGATAAACTTGATATTTGCAGGGAGGTAATCTATATTTAAGCCTTTTTTTATATATCTCGTTTTTCAAATTTAAAAAAAATGTTTTATTTTCTTTTTCATTTAAGTTGAAAGGACCAAATTGTTATATGACGGTAGTCTTAAATGAGAAAATTGTTACAAGATAGACAGATGATATGTAAGCTCTGTCACAGCCACGTCAGCTATGTTAGGGACTAATGATTGTTAGATTTAAGTATAGGGACTAGTCCATAAGGAATTTGGTTGTTTAATAACATAGATTAGTTTTTAGAGATTTTTAAGAAAATGAGAAGTTGTTTTGTGTTTGTGTAGTATAATGAAAATCACTTTAAAAAAAATAACTCTCTAAAATATGAGTTTTATGAAAAGCTACTCAAAACATATTTCATTTGAAAATTTTTTTAAACTCTAAGTTTTTTGAAAAGCTATAACAAAAAAAAATGAAAAATATCTAACTCCAAGTTTAGGTACACGTGGTTAATGCACCATATCTAAAGGGGCAGACTCGACAAGTACTCAAGTTGGATCCCCGACTGTGAAATAAAATTTACTTATTCAAAACCCCTTTCTCCTGAAGACCGAGATCAAAGACTCTAGACAAAATACACAGATGAAAAACCCCTGAAACTAATTAGGGTGTTTGTTTTCGTACCCCCCTCCTTCCCTATCACACCCCCATAATCCCAAAAATGCCAATAATACCCTGCGTTTTTAAAAAAAAAAAAAAAATTAAATTTTGGAATTACCTCAAAATAAGGTAATTAGGTTCAAAAATTAAAAATTTCGGAATTACCTCTAAAAAGGTAATTAGGTTCAAAATTAAAAATTTGAATTACCTCTAAAAAGGTAATTTAGAAATTTGTAATTTTTTTAAAAGTTTGTATTTTGGTCTTAAGATTTAAGCGCGTTTTATTGGAAATATGATACGAACGATTTACGATTTAATAACAATACGTCAAAATATATAAAATGACCAACATAAAATAGAGTACAAATACAACTATGGGTCAAAATGTCGAAAAATGATGAAAATAAGCACGTGAAGTAGGTGAATGGGCGACATCCAGGGCATCCGGGCCAATCCGGGGCCTTGTGATGCGTATATATACGATTTGTTTTAATTTTTATTACTAAAAGGCTACTAAAAATAGTCAAAACTACTCTAAAAAATATAAAAACACCACTAAAAATCTAACAAAACCAAAATAAAATTTATACAAATTTTTAAGATTTTTGGAGACTATGAAAAATTAAAAAAATCGTAAAAAATAATAAACGATGGAATTTGGGATTTTGAGGTTTGTTTGTCCGTAAGAAGTTCCTTAAGGAGTTTTGATTCTTGATTTATTTCGCTTCTAATGGGTGTGGTTTCATTCGATCCAGAGTATGTTGTCAGAAAACCGATTTTTAGCCTAAATTATTCGTTGAAATAAAAAAATTGTAATTTTAGAATTACCTCAAAATAGGTAATTAGGGTTCACAAATGTGAGCAGGAATTACCTCATTTGAGTAATTAGAAATCTCTTCAAATACAGAGGTAAATCCAAATTCCATTATTTTTTGAGGTAATTCAGAAATTTTTAGGTAATTAGAAATTTGTTATTTTTTTTTTTAAAAACCATGTAATTTTTGTAAATTTTGGGGGGTATTTTTGTCAGTTTGGGATATTATGGGGGTGTGGGTGATTTTGAGGGGGGTACGAAAACAAACACCCAACTAATTATTATTTTTTAAGTCGTAACAAAAAGAAAAAATAAATAAGGAGGACATTGTGCTATGAATTGTTTTATTTTTTTGTAGGTGTTCAAGTTCCAACTATACTCAACTCAACTCAGCCGGGGGGGATATAGTTGTCTGAGAGTGAGACTTCTAAGTGAGAGGCAAGAGAAGAAGTCGAAGAGGAAAAAGGAAGCAAATGGGTGGTGTTGCAATGGCAACAAGACAGTTACGCGTGATAAAACCATACGGTTACGCAGCCCTTGCTTATCTCTCACAGCAACTCAATGCAACTCCTAAACCTTCCTTTCTCCGTCCCTATCCTTATCCATCTTCTCCCTTCTCCTCGCGCCACCGCCGCTCCTTATGCACCGCAACTCTTCGTTCCGGCGAAACCAATAAGGTTGCTGAATTCCGCAAGAAGCTCAAGGTCGCCGAAGTAAAAGCCGATGACGTCGACATGCTCGGTCACACCATCGTCCTCAAAGGTTGGGTTCGTACTCTTCGCCTTCAGAGTAGCGTCACCTTCCTTGAGGTCAGTCAATTCACACTGTTCGCTAATTAAACTTGTCAATTTCGTTGCACTGCTTTCCAATTAACCTAATGTGCATTGCATTTGAATTCGATTTGACTCGACTCGACTCGACTCGTGCTTTTATTATATGGCAATGAATTTGTAACTGGATTGGATTATTGATTGAGCAATTTTGTTGATTCTAGATTAACGATGGTTCGTGCCTTTCTAATATGCAATGTGTCTTGGATCCTGAGGTTGAAGGTTATGATCAGGTATGCTTCTTTTTGTTCTCTTGATTGTTATGGAAAGAGAGATTCAGTGTCTGTCTTTTCAACCTCTGGAGCTTATTATTAGGTAGAGTCTGGCTCGATTACCACTGGTGCCTCTGTATGGTTGCAAGGAGTTGTGGTGAAGAGTCAAGGATCAAAACAGAAAGTTGAATTGAAGGTCAACAAACTAGTACTGGTTAGTTCTTCTTCGTTCTTAACAATACAATATATGAGGACTTTGTTCTGTTTCCCTCAAGACTTTATCTTTTTTATGTTTCATCCTTTTGCACCTCTTTAATTTTTTCGATATATTCCAACCTAATGTTGCATAGGCCTCTCCCCTACAGTGTGTACTGGTATTGTAGCTGCTATTTGTTATTACAACATTCCACACATCTTGATGTGCTCCGCTCTTTTGGTACTGCTGATGAAAATATTTCCTTTGCGTTCTGTGTTGAACCAATGTTGTTTTTAATAGAATCCACTTGATCATTGTCCGCAGCTTCTCTTTATCATTGATCTGTGTCTAGGTCTGATTTGTGATTTAGACCTCCCTCCGTCCCAAAATGTAAGACCTCAAAGTACATGTATCTAGACTAAATGTAGTCCAGATACATGCACTTGAGTCTTACATTTTGGGACGGAGGTAATATATGATTGTTTTCGCTCCATATCCTGAAAGTAGCAGTTGCCAGTACCAGTAGTGCTTCCAATGATTATGATTGTTTTAAATTTTCTCCTTCTATTGACCATTAGACTCATTTAAATCTTTAACGTCGAGATGGCTATTTCATGCAAAACATTGGTTTTTCATTTTCAGGTTGGTAAAAGTGATCCCTCCTTTCCCATCCAAAAGAAAAGAGTCACCAGAGAATTTCTAAGGACAAAAGCACATCTTCGTCCAAGGACAAATACTTTTGGTGCAGTATGGTTTCTTTTTCTACCTTCCTGCTTACATCTTGCTTCATTATGCAAAAATGAATAACTTAATCTGCTTTACAGTAAAAAAAAATAAAAAATTCTTGGAATTCTTCCAATATTATTGTTTTCGTCCATCCTATTATGTGATGCCAATTTGTAGATGATTGGATATGCAGCTACTTTCTCATGTACCACAATGAAGAATTTCTGCATGTGCAATAATGGTGGGAATAGGTACCTCCAAAATTTGTGCTATAGTTACCGGTGGAATTGGCTGGAACTCTGAAGTGGTTGCAATGTTGCATGCTTCATGTTGGGGAGTACATAAAATATTAGTCTGACCACCTACTTAGTTTGAGCGTTTTGATTGCTAGTGCAGTATTATCAATGGCAGATGGCGGACTATGGAGGCCAGCCAAAAATCTGCCATATAAACATTGGCACTGTGGCATATGGTATGAACATAGCTTGTATAATAAGCCTTGCGGCCTCTGGTGGCTGGCACAAAATCTGCCATGGCGGCAATTTGACTCTAGTGTTCATGCCAACTCAAATTACTGTGAAAGATCAAAACTAAAATCATGCATATACTCGACATATTATGTAGGAATATTCTAAACAAATATTTACTAGAAACAGGTTTAGTGCCAGTCTATAATTCCTCCTATGGACATTATTTTTCCATTATTATGCAAGTGCATCTTCAACTAGTAGGACCTCAATAAATCATTTTAGCTGCTGTTGTTAATTTCACTTTTTGGACTTACTACATATGTATTTTCTATGCATCAAAGTCTGACTGGGGGTAATCTAAAAAAAATGTCTGATTAAATCCGGCGTTAAGATAAAAGAGTAGAATAATGGGGAGTCAAACATAGTTAGGTTAGACAGTTAGTTGAGGATACTCAAATGAATAAATAGAGGGAAATGGTAATAGGGCATTCTGATGTGTTAGTTTGGAAAAACAAAGCAGTGGCTCAATTGTAGAAGGAAAAGTCCTTGGAGGAGAGATTTCTTTCCTTGTTCTGTTCATTTTCAGTTGTTCAATAAAATCAAACTTTTTTTTAATTCCCATTGTGGATTTCGAACGTTTGATTACTATTACTATTTTCTCTAAGGAAATAATCATATTTTTGGTTTCACTATTATCGATTTCTTTTAATGGTGTAAATGATTTCAGGTTGCAAGGGTTAGGAATGCATTGGCCTATGCTACACACAAGTTCTTCCAAGAAAACGGGTTCATATGGGTCTCAAGTCCTATTATTACAGCTTCAGATTGCGAGGGAGCGGGTGAACAGTTTTGCGTTACTACCTTGGTACTCACAATTTCATGAGATATTTTTCATTGTATGATATTTTTATCAAATGCTGTGTTATTGGTGCACTTTGAATACTCAAGGGCACAATTCTCCTATCCCTCTTCCATGCCTACCAAAAATCTCATAGTTAAAGTATTTATTAGTTATTCTGAAGCTGTGCTTGTGAGGAAGTTGACCCGCATTGTAAATAACGTACTTTGAAATAGAATGAAAAATACACACGTTATTCATGGTAGATCAAACTAAAAACGTAGTAGAGATGTTGCATCACCTTTACTATTAGCCCATGAGCAGAAGAAGGTTTGGTTATAGCTTTTATTCTGGAGCAGAAGAGGACCTCTGAGGATGTTGCTCTTTGGCTTTTATAGAAACGGTGGTTGATTATTATTAATTTATAACTACCATAGCAACAGCCAAGTCTGAAACCATTATGTGAGATCAGCTAAATGGATCAATAAACCACATTGAAATATCTTTAAAAGAGTTTTTACTTTTTTTAGTGAATCCATTTATAGCAAGGCTCTTTTAAATGGTTTTCTTGGGTTTGGTGCCTCTAAAGTGAGATATGTTGGAGATTCACTTTAGAGGTGAGTTTGATCGGTTATAACCATTCCGTTGGAAATCAATGATTGAGATTCAATTAATTCCTTAGTTTATTATACATTACAACTGTTGGTTTTATTAGTGGCTATAATTCTCTTTGAGGAGTCAAATAAGTTTTACCTAATGTTTTCTTTGATGTCCCCCATGTCATGAAAATATTGTCTATACTTCTATACTTGTAGGGAATTCAAGATCAACATATCTTATTATGCAGACATCATTTATTTGAATTCTTTATTCATATCTTGTCTGTGATCCGTATCTTTGAATTCTACAAGAAGTATATGCAGAGTTTATTACTTCATTTATTCACTACTCACAGAAGCTCCCTGATAAACTTCTTCCCTTAACATAGGAAGTTGGAATCCATAGCTAAAAATGGTGCCAGGACAGGAAACTGCTGATTTTTAGTTTATTATAAGTCTCATAAATATTAGCACTAATTTTTGGTCTTAATACATTAAGCTTTATTTTTTCTGTTAAATTTACAGATACCAAATTCTCATGAAACTGCTGATTCTCCCGTTGATGCTATTCCAAAAATGAATGACAGAAAAATTGACTGGTCACAAGTGAGTCAGATGCATGTCTCTCTACTCTTCCGATATTAGTTGTCAACATCCAATAACTGTTCAATGTGGTTACTGTATTTTACATATTCTAACTGGAGCCCTTCTGTGAATTAGGATTTCTTTGGAAAACCAGCTTTTTTGACTGTTTCAGGCCAGCTGAATGCTGAAACTTATGCTACCGCTCTTTCTGATGTACACACACTACCTTCTCTCTTTTTCGTTTTTATTTTATAGATGTTTTATGTTGTCTTTATAATCTAGCATTTTAAAATTGCAAATTGAAATGAACTTTTCCGATGCAGGTGTATACATTTGGTCCCACATTCCGAGCAGAAAATTCTAACACTTCAAGGCACTTGGCTGAATTTTGGGTCAGTAATATCTGTTTCTAAATCTTCAAGTCTTTCTTATTTGTATTGTTTTGCATGTGAGATGAAACAAGAATCGAAAAAGAGGTATCTTTTTGCATCTTCAGATGATTGAGCCGGAGCTAGCATTTGCTGATCTAAATGACGATATGGCTTGTGCAACTGCCTATCTCCAGTTTGTAGTATGCAGCCTTTCACAACTACTATAAAGTTGCCATGTTCTTTAGATTGTTTTGAAGCTCATTACTCTATCTTCATATCTTCATATTAAAGCTTGTGTTCTTCGTGTATTTGTTTCTTGAAGATAAGGCACATTCTCGATAACTGCAAGGAAGACATGGAGTTTTTAATACATGGATTGACAAAGGAATCATTGATCGCTTGAGTGTATGAGCTCTCAGTGTAACCATCATATTGCTGGCCTTTATCTGATTCCTATTTCATACCTGTAACTGTCAATTCTAATTACCAGTGTGCTCTGTGCTTATTATCTTGTTGTCATTGTGAAAAGGGTGTAGCAGATAAAGGCGTTTTGCAAATAACTTACACTGAAGCGATAGATCTGCTGTCACGAGCAAATAAGAAATTTGAATTCCCGGTAACTCAATAGTCATTTATCCCCTATTTGTAATAAATCTATTCATATACAGTCATTTTTATCTTATTATCTTATTGTTTCTTTTGTACCTCATTGTTCTGCATTTGTTCATGACACAAGGCTTGCTGTTATCCATCTAAAGACACAGGGATTGCTGTTATTCTTGTATTAGCTTCATAATTTTGTATGTGTAAGGTGCTCCCAAATTGTTTGTATTTGACATATTTGTCTACTTGGCTATGTAGGTGAAATGGGGTTGTGATCTGCAGAGTGAACACGAGCGCTATATAACTGAAGAGGCATTTGGAGGGTGCCCTGTTATAATCAGAGACTATCCAAAGGCATGCTAATTTCCCCCGTCATTTTCTGTTCATCACTTTGTCCAAGTCACAGTAGACATTAGAGGGTGTAAATGAAAAAATTAGAACTGTTGTCCTTAAGGCAAGCCATAAAATCTTCCAAAAGTAACATTTTTCTAAATTTATCTATTCTGCTTACTTTACACACACACACACAACCCCGCCTTGCGTAAACATTTTCCCCCTTCTTTTTTTAATATAAGAAGTCCAAAAACTAAACGGTCTGTTATCATTTTTTCACTTCTTTACGTTGTACTTAAAGGTCACACTCTGACCACTTAAATATGCTGAAGTTTTTCACTTCAATATTTTCAGGATATTAAGGCA
The DNA here is from genome assembly GCA_020916435.1 of Oxytropis ochrocephala. Classification (NCBI taxonomy): domain Eukaryota; kingdom Viridiplantae; phylum Streptophyta; class Magnoliopsida; order Fabales; family Fabaceae; genus Oxytropis; species Oxytropis ochrocephala. The sequence continues at coordinate 20,487,871 of CM037088.1, forward strand.
TTCTATATGCGACAGAATGATGATGGAAGGACAGTTGCAGCCATGGACATGTTGGTTCCAAAGGTAATTTATAGGATATCACTTCTATATTATTGCCATCAAGTAGTGTTTGTGAGTTGGAAATTCTCGGCATTATCCAAAAGAATAGTCATTTAGGTTCTTATTACTTAAAAAAAGAGGGCTTACCTTGTGTCTGATTAATGCTTTTAATATGGGGGCCGGAATGTTTGTCTGATGGGATAACATGGAAGTTATCCTGAGATATACCGTTTAATGATCTTGGGCTGGTGAAGCCTTGTGAATGTATAACGGTAATGTGTTTTTTTTTTCCAACATGTGGGACTAAATGCACGACATTATGATTTATTGTCTCCTTGTTAGATTGGTGAACTTATTGGTGGAAGCCAAAGAGAAGAGCGGCTCGAGTACTTAGAAGCTCGTTTAGATGATTTAAAGCTGAATAAAGATGCATATTGGTGGTATCTTGATTTGCGTCGTTATGGTTCAGGTAAGATGTCTTTCTTTTTATCCTCTCCTTAAGTTCCCCAATGTCAAATTAGGAACCACAACTATCTCAGAGCTCATAAAACATTTCTAAAATAATATCGTCCTGTTTTTTTTTGTTTTTGCTAATCACGTTCTATCTCCTTTTATTGAACTGGCTCATTCCATCTCTTGGGTCTCTGCTCTGTTCCAAAACCCCCAACAACCAAAAAATCGTCCTTTTCCAAATCATCTTACTATATTGTCATGTCAGAACGATGCATGTGTTCCGCATATCTGCGAGCTTATGCACAGGAACTGATATATTATAATGTTTAAGAGATTAGTTAATAGTAAAAATATTCAGATGACCAATTTAGGAGTTGACTATTTTCTACTTTGTAACTCGTGATAGTGACTTTTATAGTGTCTTGTTGGGTGCAGTACCTCATGCAGGCTTTGGTTTGGGCTTTGAAAGACTTGTCCAATTTTCAACAGGATTGGATAATATTAGGGACGTGATTCCTTTTCCTCGGACCCCTGGCTCGGCTGAGTTCTAGACCTTGCACATATGAAATCCACATTCTTTTTTACGATCCACACCATGTATTTTTGGTAATTAAGGATTTGTATGTACAATAGTTTTATTTATATTTTTTGGAAAATTGTTCGATATAATATTATTGAAAATATTTAACAAAATAAATAACATTTATTTAGTAGTTTGAGTTTTATTATTTTAGAAATGAAACAAACTTCCTTGATAAATTTGTTTCAGTTGTTTTGAAAGCAAAATGTGGGATTATGACAATTGTTGAGGATGACAAAACTTGAGGTTTGAACCCTTCAAGGCTCTTTGCAGCCGCCTTGTCGAAGACAGAACTGCACCTTGGACACAACATAACCTCAGTGTTGTTGATTTTGCAGCGGTTAAGGAAGTCGATCAGTTCTTCTTCGGCCTTGGGTACACCACTTGCATTTTTTCATTGTATTGGTTTTCAGTAACCATTTTGACGTTGACCTTCGAACCTTCAGTATTCTTTTCACATCAACGTTTGCAGCAGTAACCTCAGTTGCTTTGACAACATTGATTTCGACTGGTTTAGCATACATAGCATCTGCTATTGGAAGAGGATCAGTGTCAATCTTCATTGGAGGCTTTGACTTGTCCCAAATTTTTAGCCTACCTTCATTCAGTGCCTTTTGGACCAGATCCCTGAAAAGAACACAACGAGATGTATTATGGCCTAAAAAGTTACGATACTTGCAATAACCTCTTTTCTTTTGTTGCTCTAATGGTGGCACCTTTAGGCCCTTAGGCACTAAGATTTGACCATCGTTAACCAAAAGATCAAATATGTGGTCACATTTGGTAACATCAAAGGTGTATGTTTTTGCAACAAATTTATCATTTTTAGGTTCGACAGGATTCTTCCCATCTGAAGGCCTTAACAATTTACAAGTATATGGAGGCCCAGGTTTCAATTCAGCAAAATTGACCTCTTCTTCGACATCTTCATGAGACATCAAATTCTTGGTTGCTGTCATTAGTGTCGACATTTGCAACTTTTATTTATTTATTAAACCTACTGGTTCTAACCTTTTCTACTTTAAGCCTTTCGACTTGTCGAACTCTATCGGCCAATTGGACCATATCTCTTAAGTGCAATGTGTCTAACTTCTTTCTTATAGAGTAATCTAGGCCACCAGCATTCATTTCGACTAACTCATGCTCAGGCACTTGAGTTAAGCACATTGCCTTGAGAAGTCTAAATCTATTGAGATAATCATCAATAGACTCTGCCACTTTGCGTCGAACACTAGCAAATTCTTTAGAATTGTTCATGAAATGCTTTCTCTAATTGCCCCCAGTTAAATATGGAATGTGGGGTAAAGTGTGAACCAAGTGAAAGCATTTTTCGTTAGAGAATTTGGGAAATATTTCAATCTCAAATTCTCAGTTAGATAACGGGCAACGTGTTCGGCAGTAGATTCGCTAGTTTCCCCAGCGAATTTTGTGAACTTGAGAATTTTCCACCCCTTGGGCAATTCAGTTTGCAACACGTAATCCGACAAGGGTGAAACAATATTAGGCCTATGTAGGCCCAAATTTAGGCCATTCTGGGCTAGAATGGTTTCAACAAGATTAACCAAGTTATTTTGGAGCCCAAAATTGTTTTGTTGGACTTGTCTAACCACTTCATCAGCATTTTGGCTCCTATTAACCAACACAACCTTAGGGATTACTTCGACTTCCCTTCTTGGTGGTTCGACAACAGTTTGTTGTCCTTGACCTACAGGGTTTTCAACAGGCCGTATATTCTGAATTTGAGGCACTTGCTGGTTTTGCAATGGTGGAGTGCCAAAGAAATCTACAGTTCTCCCCATTTGATTAGCCAACATTTGGTAACTATTATTCGTGTTTTGAATCAAGGGATTAAACACTGTACCAATTTGTTGGGTCAACATATTGACCATATCATGGTTACTATCATCCATATGTTGCCTTAAGGCTAGCAGCGATGATGTGGTTAAAGCAGGTTTAGCATTTTGACAAAAAATGCTCTCTGGTGAACCATGGAGAGGGGAAAACGTTGTCCCTGCAGTGTCTGCATAAGTAGACATATTTATTTGAAGGTCTGCCATCATTGCTATTGGCGTGCCATATGGATAACCCCTAAATTGAGACATATTTGGAAACCTTGTATCGAAAGTATTTCCAACTAAGAGATTGGCCATTAGAGGGTTCGTCGAAGACCCTAATATCAATGGTTGTGTTACTTATTTGCTATAGTCGACATAGAGAGCAGGATCGAGTTACCCTATCTTGTTGTTGAAGAAGGCATAGGAGCGATTACTCCCATGACATTTGCGGCGTTAAGCGTCACCATCGGCGCTTGTTCTTGTGGATTATGTGCATTAGATGTCGAGCGTTGTTCAAATTAGAACGTGTCATCTACGAAAGATGTCTTCCACTCCTTAAATGCATACACACAAGATCACAAGTTTATAATTTCAAGAACCAATTCAGAAATTGTTTCAAATTGTTCTGAAACTTAGCACAAATGGTCCCACTGGGCATGCCAATTTGTTTACCGTGAATTTTGGTAAACAACCGCTGGTTTAAAAATTTTTACTTGCAAGATCAACCAGTAAATCTTAGGACATTTTGCGCTAGAGTTTTTCCAGAAAACAATGAATGTTCTTAATGTTTTAAGATAACTGACAATGTCAAAGATATTGAAACTGTCGAATTACTTTGAGTAGTAAGGAATTGAATGATCAAAAACAAGTAAAATGCAGAAAAGTTTAAGAAAACAAAGTTAAATTGCATTGAATGATTAGAAATTGGTGCACAAACCCATACATTTTCTGTAACTCGTTTCTCTTTGACTTGGAAGATGAGTGCTAGAATTCTGTATTTGTGATTGTGACCCATTTTTTTTTTTGATAAACTACTATATGTACTAGGAGGGAAACTAATAACTGCCTACAACGTTTAAAACATAACTATACAAAGAAATTTAAAAACAACTGCCATATCCTTCGACGACGTGGCTGCTACATTCTTCGATAGCACTACTGTTATGCTCTTCGACAATGCTCCCTCAGCTTTGATATGCCACCAATTTCTTGTTCTCTTCTCTGTCGAAATGTTGCCTTCCAATCTTCAATTCCACTAAGTCTTAGAGGTAGTCGAAGATCACTCTTGAAATACCTTTCCAATGTCGAAGACCAACATTTTTCTTTTAAAACGACAAGTCAAACCTTATTGACTGCATTTAATTGAGATTGTCGAAAATGCAGGCTAACAGGAGGATCAAACCGAATCCTAGCAAAAAGGACTCGCAGACTTGGCTGTCAAATCCTATTATTCATTTCTCTCAACACCGCAGGTACATCAAGATGATAGCGCAACTTTGTGCAATCTTTTGCAGAAAATTTGGAAGACATCAACACCTTCGAAGATTAACATCTTTGGGTGGCATTTGTTATGCAACTCTTTGCCTACTAGAGAAATGCTTCAACACTGCAATATCATTGCCAACACAGAGGCTTCCTGCGCATTATGCTCGCACCATCTAGAGGACACCCAACACCTTTGTGGATTGCTTTTTTGTTAAACAAATTCGGGATGCTGTTTGTTCGTGGGTGGGTGTGCTTAATGTTGACTCTCTATCTGTTACTGATCACTTCTGTTGGTTTGGGAAGTTTTGCAAGGAAACAAGGGGAAGAGAACTAAATATTTAATCTGGCTCACCACTTGCTGCAATATTTGGCTTGCTAGGAATGACTTGATCTTTAGACAAGAAGAAGCCAGTGTTGACATTGTTATTAATCGTATCAAGAGCTCTTCTTGGAATTGGTTGGTCTATAGATGGAGTGGTAATTCTAGTTTTGTTTCTAATACTTGTATTACCAATTAGTGGTCTAATACACTTGACTACCTAAACTCTATGTAATTTCTCCTGTGTTTTTGGGTTTTGAGCACCCCTAGTGCTCATTCAATGCAATATCGTTTATCTAAAAAAAAACATAAGATGAGTTATCCCTCATACAAATGGTTTTAGTACTTCCCATGATTTGTCCCTCTTTTGTCAAAAGAAAAAATATTTAACCCTTTAAAACAGACTAGTACTACGATTTTGTTCCGGACTGAGCCTGGAGCCCACTCCAGATCTTGGGCCGGGACCCAGCCCACTAACAAATTCCACAGTGTCGCCAACGTGCCTACGCATCAATCCAACGATCGATCCATGTTGAGGTCAGATCCACGACTGATATCGCCACGCAAGGGATCCGCTGAGATATCGCAAGGCAGCAAAGGCGCCACATTCCAACTGAAATCTTGCCTATAAGTAGTGGTCAACCCACCAAATCAGATACACAATCCCTCATTTTGCTAGACACTTATTCTGACTTCATCTACCGACTTGGGCGTCGGAGTGCCATTGCAGGTACCACTCCGATGTAAAAAATAGACATTTTTTTTGGTAGAGGACGAAAAAACAACGGCAAAAAGAAAAGAAGAAGAAACACCTCCTGCTTGCATCATCAAGCAGTAGGGGCAGAACACCATCTGGGGGATCCTCTTGGACTTGCCACGAAATACTGCTGGAAGCTCCCAGTTTCCCCAAATAATCTGCACAAGCATTAGCTTCTCGAGAGGTATGCTTCAATTGCACAGTCCAACTCTTCGCCGACAGCTCATTGATGTTTCGAATAACTATTGCATAGTGGTGCCAAGGATTTACATAGCCTGACACTAACTGAATATCCAACATAGAGTCTGAGTAACACACCACATCTCGGAACCCCTTCTCCCAAGCAATGTTCAAACCGTGATAAAGTCCTAACAGCTCCGCATGAAGAATATTTGACGCTCCCACAGACCCCATGAAACTAATAATCCAAGTTTCATTTTTGAATATCTAAGCACACCCAAAAATCGGCTGCACCAGGATTACCCACACTGCTGCTATCATCAACATTTATAATCCAAGTTCCATTTGAATATCAAGCATTAATGGTATGCAAGTGCCTTTAAATTCAAATGTGGAAGATGGATTTACTTGAAAGGGGAATTTGGATGGGATATACACAGTGAGGGAAGGCTACAACTGGCTCACAAATGGTGTGCAAGACACGGTTATAAATATGGAGACAAATTCTTGGAGTTAGCTTTAGAAAATTCATGCTCTAGAGAAGCTCAAATTTTTCCTCTGGACGGTCAGGCATGATTCTCTTCCCACTAGAGCAATGATGCTTCACGCAAGAGGTATGATTAATAATTCAAATTGTCCTAGATGTAATGATACAATTGAGACTATTCTTCTCTGTCTTAGAGATTGTTCTTTCTCCAAGCAAGCCTGGTTCTCGTTGGGCTTTGATAATATTAAATTCTATGTTGAAACTAATATGAACTTGTGGTTTAAAAAGTGCATCTTTGTTTCGTGTGCCCATATCTTCTTGGCTGCAGTATGGTGGCTCTTAATAAACTCTGTTTGGCTCAATAAATTATTTATATTTATCAATTGAAGGTTTACGTCTATAGTCTTGCTAATTTGATTCAACAGACATTTCTGTTATCGAGAGCCTCACGCCTAGATCAGTGTCTTGGCATGCAGAAGAGAGTATTGGAAAAAAAAATAGACATAATAGTCTCTATCTAAAAATGAACACTTTTATGGCTGAGAAATGAGGTGTTAGGTGTTCACCATAAAGCAAAAAGGGGCAATTTGGTCTTCATCCCTTCATGTGAATTTCGTTGAGCATTTCACCATAAAGAAACAATCTGGCCCCTCCTCCTCCATTAATACACCTTCAACTCCTATTAATGTGGGGTATTTTTTGTAAAGTAACTCAAAATTTCTCTTTCTCATACAAAGATAATTATTTTTCTTAATTTGTGTGAAATGGTCAAAACATCGTACTCCCACCTCAAACTCATTGCAAACATCAATAACCCCATTTGTATTTTCACTTTTCACAATAAATAAATAAAAGTAATTTGAATACCAAAGCATGGAAATCAAAAGAGTCTAGACGTCCAGTCTTTAAAGAGCACATGCATTTTTGGACTTCGTATAAGATGGATTCAAGCTAATGCAGATTAGTAACAAACACTAAATGACATGTTGTAACTTGTAATCTATTTGAAAAGATTTATGGAATTAATGTAGATGAAGATGGTTGTCATCTCATAAAGCTTATCGAATCAAAAGGAACAATTATAATTTCAAAGTTACTTGTTTAACCATGACAGAAGTTTCACATTGAAAAATCTCTAAAATCTAGCTACTAGCTATGGATTACAGACTCCAGTCACATTACATAAACCCCATTAACTGACACATTCAATCACGTTTGTGCCTTGGATAATATTGTCATGAATAAAAAATTCATATCATAATTAAATTTTGGGTCACCAAGGATCAAATCTCGAGCACATCCAAGATCATCGAGGCACAATACTATCGTCCCTATTTAATGTTATGGATAAAATTTCGTGACATTACTTTTTTGAATAAGGCATCATGATTTCCTAATATGCAAAAGATAAGGGATCCAAAAAGGAAGGAGGGAGATGTAGCCATTTAAATAAAAACAATCAAAAACTATAAGAAATCGAATTCAGACGAGCAACAAAGCTAAACTTGAGAGGACCGTATGATTTGCTCGTCTGAAATCGAATTCAGACGTCCAACAAAGCTAAAAGCAATCCAAGGTCCAATCAAGAAGCCTGCATGATTTCATTTTTCTTTTTTACAACTCTTCAAATTGAAGCAACCACAAACAACAGAATTTTGTAGCCCTATAAAAATAATGGCATGTGATCAAATTCAGACGAGCAACACAGCTAAACTTCAGTGAAACGTATATAGAGTATCTTTTAAGTTGCATTGAAAAACTCACCAACAAAATATAGGCTCTTAGTCCCTAATCGTATTACTAATTGTCATCCATCTTTAATGTCAACACAACTAGAATCCTGAAGAGGCAATGCACAAAAGTTTATTTCTCAAATTACTTTTTCAATAATTTTGTGAATATTAGCATGAAGAAAAGTTTGTTGGCTAGTGGAAGATTTATTTCTCTCTTGGAGAATTTTTACGGGGCTTATAGAAGACTCAAGCATCTTAACAATTATGTTTAAGACTAGGTAATCTTATCAAGACAATAGATGTAGACTTACCATGGATCCTTCAACTTATGCCACCATAAGTATAAAAATCATGATTTGTTCTGCTTGCATAGCCAGCAACACTTTGGAACTTTCAGAGGCAAACAATACTGAGGATTCAATCTTAAATTGTGATCAATGATACAGACAAGGTTATCAAATGAATCTAAGGTCTAGAAGATGGCACCAAAAGATAAAAGATTAGTCCATGTTTGAAGCTACTACATCTATGTTTATGAAAAAAGTAACATTGTTTGCTTCCAGTTTAATTCTGTCTGAGTAGATAGATATAAGAGATTGCAGACATAACCATATTCAAAGGTCTATTCTCAGCCGTACTATATATTGAAATTGAAAAGAGAGCAACAAAAGGATAAAACAAAGTCATTGATTCATGTATGTTTGAGAAGTTTGTTGACTAGAAAATTTAGAAACATCAGTCAGTTCTAAAACACTGTGGATTATGTTTTAAAGAAGTCAATGAACTGAAACCTAACTAGCTAGAGAATTCTGTACACAGAACTTCGATGAAATTGTAATTTAAAGAAAGTATGATGTCTGAGTTCTTGATACCCACAACTTTAACATCGATCACATGAACAACCGGGACTATCTGATTCTGTATGTCTGAGTATGTCTTTGATGCTGTCAGAAGTAGCTGGTTAAGTAATCATGAATGAACAATATCTGTGGGAAAACACTAATATCAATTTCAACAAAGAAAGTCACATTCCACAAACTCAAACAAACTTCAACAACCTCTTTAGTATTTTCACTTTCCACAATAAAGAGAAATTGAATATCAAAGCATGGAAAGTTACCAGATTCTTTAATGAGCACATACATTTATTGGCTTAGTATAATCTGGATTCATGCAGATTAATAATACACATTAATTGACAGGCTAGAATCTCTTTAAAAAGATTTATGGAACTAATGTAGATGAAGATAGTTGTCATCTCATAAAGCTTCTTGAAATGAAAAAGGGACAATAATATTTTCAAAACCACTAGTTCAGCCATGCCAGAAGTTTAACATTAAACATCTCTGAATGTAGCAACTAGCTATGGACTTGCCTCTGACACATTCAATCACATTTGTGCCCGAGTCTGCCACCATTTAATATTGTAATTGCATAATTCTGTCATGAAAACAAAAAAGTACATTTTATTTGAATTTAGGTCATCGAGGTTCAAATTTCGAATTTGACATCCATGATCATCAAGGCATAACACTGAGGTCCATTCATGTTGCCATTCACTTAACGGCTGCATTTAGGGACATGATTTTTTTAGCAAAGCATCACAGTTTCATGAAATGCAAATGATAAATTATAAGATATCAATTTAAGATATCAATTTCAGATGAGCAACGAAGCTAATCTTGAGAGGACCATGGACTCACCCAAGGTCCAATCAAGAAGCTTATGATTTCTTTTTTCCTTTCTAGTTTCTACACCTCTGTTTCAAATCAAAGGCGCCGAAATATGTAGACAAGCCAACAAACACTAAAATCAAAGGCTCAACATAGAAAACCACAACATCAACTCCAACCTCAAACTCACTACAAACTTCAATAACCTTTTTCGTATTTTCACTTTCCACAATAAAAAGAAATTGAATAGCAAAGCATAGAGTCACCAGAGTCTAGAAATCTAGTCTTTAATAAGAACATACATTTCTAGGCTTGGTATAAGATGGATTCATGCAAACTAATAATACACATTAATTGACATGCTGGAATCTCTTCGAAAATATTTACGGAAAGTAATATAGATGAAGATGGATTATCATCTCATAAAGCTTCTCGAAATCAAAAGGAACAATGAAAACATTTATGCAAACTAATGAACATGAATATGGTTTTTCATCTCATAAAGCTTCTCGAAATCAAAAGGAACAATTGTATTTTCAAAGTTACTTGTTCAAGCAAGACTAAAGTTTACATGGAAACAGCTATGGACATCCAATCACATTGCATCTAACCCATTGAGTCATTGACTATGTGACACATTCAATCGGATTATTATTGCAATTGTCAATAGCATAATACTGTCATGAATAAAAAAAATTCATATCAAAAATTAATTTATTGAAAAGGGCACCCAGATTCAAATCCTGAATTTCACACCAAAGATACCACCATCCAAATTTAACGTCGTGGTTAAAGATTCATGTTGTCATTCATTTGACAGCTGCATTTAGGGACAAAAAAAATTTAGCAGACCGTCACAATTTCACAATATACAAAAGGTAAAGGGTCAGAAACGGAAAGAGAGTTGTAGCACTGAAAAATTACAAGAAATCGATTTCAAACGAGCAACAAAGCTAATCTTGAAAGGACCGTCAAGAAGCTTGTGTAATTTCTTTTTTCCTTTCGACACCTCTCTTTCAAATCGAAGCAATCACAAACAGACTTATAGCTCTTTACATATGAAAAAAGTCTTTATAAACTTCACATCAGATTATACTTGAAGACATTCATAATAACATAGCAGCAAAAATAATGAGTTTGATTGGTAATTCATACACATGAATTCTATATCTTCAGCCAATGGAGAAATAAGACGATGACCAAATTTCGAAGCTTCTGTGTAAAAGCAAATAAGATAATAAGATTTTCATTGCATTTTTTGGAAAGTTCTGAGCGAAATATCTAGTTAAATCTTTCAAGCCCTGGTTGCACCCAGACAGATTATAATCTTCTATTTAGAAAAATACTCCAAAATGGACACACTGACTTTAACTACAAATCGTAATTAATTGTGAACAAACATCAGAAAGTATACGTAGTACTCACTCACAAGCCATAGGTTATATACTTCCAATAAGAATATAAGGTGGCAACAACAGATGCTCCATAACATAGAGAATGACAACCTGTAGCTCTGACAGTGGAATGATGACATTCCATAGTATTAAATGTTCTAAGATGCATAATGCAGTCATGAATAAAAAATTCAAATTAAATATGAATTTTAGGCCAACGAGGTTCAAACTTCGAATTTGACATCCAAAATCATCAAGGTACAATACCACTGTCCATTTAACGCTATCGCTAAAGATTCATGTTGCCATTCATTTTAACAGTTGCATTTAGGGGCATATTTTTTTAGCAGACCATCACAGTTTCACGATATGCAAAAGATGAAGGGTCGAAAAAGGAAAGGGGCGTACCGTGAAAAATTATAAGAAATCAATTTCAGAAGAGCAACAAAACAAAACTTGAGGGGGCCATGGATTCACCCAGGGTCCAATCAAGAAGTCTATAATTTCTTATACTGTCATGAATAAAAAAGTTGTCAATTGCCAGTTGCTTATTACTGCCACCATTCACGATTGCAATTGCCAATTGCATAATACTGTCATGAAAAAAAAAATGATATCATAATTGAATTTATGATTGCCGAGGTTCAAATCATGAATTTCACACCCTAGATCATCAAGGCACAATACCATCATCTCAATTTAACGTCATGGCTAAAGATTCATGTTGGCATTCATTCAACAATTGCATTTAAGGACATGACTTTTTGAGCAACACTGAGCAAAAGATAAAGGGTCTGAAATGGAAAGAAAGCTGTAGCACGAAAAATTATAAGAAATCAACTTCACGCAAGCAACAAAGCTAATCTCGAGAAGACCATGGAATCACCCAAGGTCCAATCAAGAAGCATAAGATTTCTGTTTTTCTTTCTGCACCACACTTTCAAATAGAAGGCAACATTGAAGGGAACCACCAGAAGCAAAAACCAAAATCTATCAATAATTGAGAGTCAATGATCGAATTCTCGAGGCAACATATTAATAAGGTAACATCGAAGGCAACCACCGAAAGCACAAACCGAAAACCTATCAAATAACTGGGACTCGATGATTGTATTCTCAAGGCAACAATTCAGTAAGGCAACATCGAAGGCAGCCGAATAGATCCATTGAATTGGTTGTATGATAACATTAAAAATTTCAGACTTGACATCTGAGAGATTTCAAGAGGTAATGGATCTGAAAAGTTGTTGAAGCTTAAGTCTAACCTCACAATGTTTGGCAGTGTATGAATTCCAGATGATCTCAATCCTCCAGTGTAAGAATTAGAGTGCAATAGAAGAAACTTCACCTGCTTAAAATTTCCAAATATCTTTTGTATGTCCCCACCAAATCTGTTTCTGCTCAAATCCAAGAAAACCAGATTGGTCAAGTTCAGAAGGGACTCTCAAATATCTCTTGGAAAGTTGCTTCCACCCAAGTACAATCCTTTGAGGCCAGAAATGGACCCCATTTCAATGGGAATGTCCCCACTGAAATCATTATTAGAAAGAATGTTTAAACTCTTGCAATTAGCAATCTCCTTTGGTGCCTCACCAACAAAGTCATTTTGAGAAAGGTCTAGTTCTTCAAGGCTACAATTCAATGGAAAAGCTTCAGAAGGAATAGTCCCACTAAGATGATTCTCTGCAATAGAAAATCATTTGAGCCTTGCAAATCCCGTCCATATACCCCCACTCAATTTATTAGTACTCAAATCCAAGTACTGCAACTTGGAACATTGGTCAAAGCTGTTACCAATTCCACCAGTTAAGTTATTAGCTGAGATATTCAACTTTCCATCAAGAATATTGTGGGAGAGAGATTGAGATGCTGAAGCTTGTAGCAGTTCCTCAAATCCTAAGGAATATCTCCAGAGAGTGTGTTGCCAGAGAGATCAAGGTGTGTGAGCCAGTGAGCTGAGAGAAGCTTTGGAATATCTCTCACCTGTGATGTCACTATCAGAGAGGTTTATGCCAATCACCCTATTAGTCCTTGTGTTGCTGCACCAGATTCCTTGCCACTGACATGGATTGGAAGTCTTCGGAAAAGGAAAGAAATCTGTAGCACGAAAAATTATAAGAATTCAATTTCACACGAGCAACAAAGCTAATCTCGAGAAGACCATGGAATCACCCAAGGTCGAAATCAAGAAGCTTAAGATTTCTGTTTTTCTTTCTGCAACTCACTTTCAAATAGAAGGCAACCACCAGAAACAAAAACCAAAATCTATCAAATAATTGCGACTCAATGATCGTATTCTCGAGGCAACATATTAATAAGGTAACATCGAAGGCAACCACCGAAAGCAAAAAACAAAAACCTATCAAATAACTGGGACTCAATGATTGTATTCTCAAGGCAACAATTCAGTAAGACAACATCGAAGGCAACCGAAAGCAAAACCCGAAAACCATCAAATAACTGGGACTCAATGATCATATTCTCGAGGCAACAGTTCAGTACGACAACATCGAAGGCAACCACCTAAAGCAAAAACCAAAAACCTATCAAATAATTGGGACTCAATCATATTCTCAAGACAACAGTATTGCAACATCGAAGGCAGCCGAAAACCTATCAAATAAGATCCAATGATCGTATTCTCAAGGCAACAAATCAGTAACGCAACATCGAAGGCAACCGAAAACCTATCAAATAACTGGGATTCAATCATCGTATTCTGGAGGCAACAATTCAGTAAGGCAACATCAAAGGCAATCGAAAACCTATCAAATAACCGGGATTCAATGATCATATTCTGGAGGCAACAATTCAGTAAGGCAACATCGAAGGCAACCGAAAACCTATCAAATAACCAGGATTCAATGATCATATTCTGGAGGCAACAATTCAGTATGGCAACATCGAAGGCAACCGAAAACCTATCAAGTAACCGGGATTCAATGATCGTATTCTCGAGGCAACAATTCAATACGGCAACATCGAAAGCAATCACCGAAAGCAAATCAAATAACTGGGACTCAATGATCGTATTCTAGAGGCAAACAATTCAGTAAGGTAACATCAAAGAAAACCACCGAAAGCAAAAACCGAAAACCTATTAAATAATCAAGACTCAATTTTCACATTCCAACTAAAATTTCTAGTACTCGGGCATGAGTTATTGAATAGGACTCCGTGAGATCACGATATGCAACAAATAAAAGGTCGAAAAGGGAAAGAGAGGTGTAGCAGTGAAAAAATCCCTCAAATTACAAGAAATCAATTTCAGACGAGCAACAAAGCTAATCTTGAGAGGACAGTGGAATCACCCAAGGATCCAATCAAGAAGCTTTGTGATTTCTTTTTTCTTTTCTACACCTCTCTTTCAAATCGAATTTCAAATCGCAGGCAACCAACAGAAACAGAAACCAGAAACCCTATAAAACCATCGGGACTCAAAGATCGTATTATCGAGGCAACAAATAAGTTTTCACGGTCCAAATCCGATTTCAATGGCTCCAACGAGCATAATTCTTAAAAATTGAACGTTGTTAAAGATCAAGAACGAAGAAAACGAGATGATACCTTCAAAAATAGAAAAGAAAGAAATGCTTCAGAATATTTAGGGAAACACGATGTTGAGACGACGTGCGTATGTTCAGCGAATAAGAAACTTGGGACTAAATAATCATCAAGAAATTCAATTCCAAGATTGAAAATCAAGACGGAGAAGAAGAGAGATGAAGCAGTGAGTGAATGAACTCGCTTCCTCACTCCGTATAGAAAGAAATATTGAGAGGCTTTTCTAACGGTCGGACGATTATTCCCACCGATTAAAAAAACCTAGTAATTCACAGCTGTAAAAAAAAACGAATTCTTTTTTTTTTGACTTAAATACGTTTTTACCCCTGCAAATAGGGGGTATTTTGCTTTTACCCCTGCAGAATTTTTTTTTTAAAAAAACCCTTGCAAACTTCACCTTTTTTGTTTTGGTCCTTCTGTTACTTGCCTGTTACAAAAACAGCTGATGTGTCTAACAGATGTCTGATTTGACATTTTTAATTTGTTTTCTTTTGGCTTAAATACGTTTTTACCCCCTGCAAATAGGGGGTGTTTTGTTTTTACTCTTGCAAAAAAAATCTAAATCTCCTTCTTCTTCCTCAGCACCCACCCAATCTCATATCAACTTTTTCATCTCCAACACAAACCAATGCTTCCATCTTTCAAAAGAGTCACCTCCGCAACGACAAAAGGAAACTGGATAATTTGGGATTTGGGGTTAGGGTAAATATTAACGAAACATTGTGGGTGTAAACAGAGAGGTTCAATTTGGGATTTGGGGTTTAATTTGGGATTTGGAGTTAGGGTTCAATGGCGTCCTCTCCTCGAAATTAAAGAAGAACGATAGAGAGAAAATCGAATCTTTCTTTCACAGGCTTTATCTTTCTTTGTTGACAGCAACTTGAAAAAGAGAAATAGAGAGCGGTGGTGCGAAGTGGTGGTGTTTCAGCGGTGAAGGTGTGATGTTCCGACGACGAGAGCGATAAGAAGTGAGAGAGATGAACAGATCTAGGCATTTATGTTGCTTCTGTGGCTGTGTTTGATACACGTTGTGCTCATGGTTTGCTGGTTCTGTGAGTGAGAGAGAGAGAGAGAGACGAAGAAGATGTGAAGATGGGTTATGGTTTGATATGGAAGCGTTGGTTTGTGTTGGAGATGGAAAAGTTGATATAAAGTTGGGTGGGTGCTGAGGAAGAAGAAGGGGATTTAGATTTTTTTTGCACGGGGTAAAAGCAAAACCCCCTATTTGCAGGGGGTAAAAACGTATTTAAGCCAAAAGAAAACAAGTTAAAAATGCCAGATCAAACATCCGTTGACACGCCACGTCATTTTTTTAATCGGAAAAAATGTGAAGGACCAAAACCAAAAACGTGAAATTTGCAAGGGGTTTTTAAAAAAAAAAATTGCAGGGGTAAAAGCAAAACACCCTCTATTTGCAGGGGATAAAAATGTATTTAAGCCTTCTTTTTTTGGTAGGAAAAAAATCCTTATACACATGGCGTAAGAAAAACATTGAACTCGTAAAAACATTGAGAATTGTTTTTAAAATTCATTTTTTAAGATTTAATTTGTTAATCCAAAAATAATCATATTACAAAAATGGTGACTTCTACGATGAGAGATCAATTTAATCCTCACGAGTGTACCATTAAAATTGATCGTAAGATTTAGTATGAAATATTTTGAGTGGTTCAAATTGAATCAAATGATATTAAATTTCAACCATTGATGACATTTTATATTATATCTTATGATTAATTTTAAGCCTTAAGCAAAAAGGGACAATTTTGTCTTCATCCCTTCATATGAATTTTTATGAATGTTCACTATAAATGGACAATTTGGTCCCTCTTCATTCAGTAGTACACCCTCAAATTTCATTTCTCCATCTCCAAACCCTTATTTCTTGGACAGTGTGTATGAACAGATAGAGAATTTGTGCGAGCTGAGATGGAAAAACTCATATATTCAAAAAAAAAATTAATAAATAATAATAATAATTTCTTGATTATAAACATGCTAAGAAAATGTTTGGAGGTTTCAATGTTGAAATGTTGCGTCAAACCAAAAGATACACATTTTGTAGCTTCTAAACAACCATGTGTCTTACGACCTTCCACCGTGGGTCCAAACAAGGGTTTATAGATGGGAGAAATAGATCCTCCGTAGTCACGAATTGATGTAGTCCCAAGATCTCAATTGTTTATCTAAAGATTGAGTGATTTATTGGAGTTTTGATCAGATATGAAATGGATTGATTGTGTGACTACTGACTATAGTAGATGGAATGTAGATTAATAGACCAAAACCCATTGATGTACATGTAATTTCGAAATCAACTCTCACTTCTTATTTTGCTTAGCTTCAGCTTCTTGAGATGAAAAACTGTAAGTAGATTTGGTAGAATAATCACCATTAGAGGATGCTTTCCTATAAAAGAATATTCAGGCCTTCCCAATCCCAATAAGGAACATGTATACATTTTGGGTTTTGCTTTTCCTACATCCTCCTACTCAAAACACTCCCCATAAGGGTGTGAAAAGACCAAAAGGCCAGTCAAAACGTCTTTTTTTTCAAGAATTTTCACGTGTTCGAACACAGGCCTTCGAACCCGTTCGAACGACATCGTTCGCGTAAGTTAAATATTGACTTCACACCATCTTGTGTGTAATTTCACTGTTCGAAGGAGGTCATTCAAACGTGTTCGCATAACCTTGTTCAAACGCGATCGAACGACATCATTCGCGTCTTGTGCGTAATTTCACTGTTCGAACGAGGTCATTCGAACGTGTTCACATAACCTTATTCGAACGCGTTCGAACGACATCATTCGCGTGAGTTAAATATTGACTTCACACCTCTTGTGCGTAATTTCACCTGTTCGAACGAGGTCATTCGAACGTGTTCGAACAAGGTCGTTCGAACCGTCGTTAAACACGTCCTCACAGCGTTTCACACGAGGTTATTTTTGGAATAAAATTGTTAAGGGGTGTGAAAGAGTAGGAGGGGGAGTGGGAAAAGCAAAACCCTACATTTTTTCTTCTCCCGATCCACATTTTTTGATCCCCACCCTACCATTGTCCGGCCATAAATTTGGTACTGTTGTAAATAAGTCGCGGATATAGTCCACGTAATAAAGGCCTAAATTTCCTTTGGATCCCAATTTCAATATGATCCCCATCTTTATTAGTCCATATTGCTCCTAAAAGAATACTTATAGTTAAAAGGAGAAAAATGTGGGATTATGACAATTGTTAAGGATGACAAATAGCAATGGTGATGATGGAAGTTTAATGACAGATTGACAGTTATAGCAGATAGCAAATTCAAATAGGTCAGTAGTGCCAGATAGTAAGAACAATTTTTTTTAGAATTTCCTGCTGCCTCTCTTGTGGACAAAGAGGAAACCAATCAAATTTGGCAAGCATTCCTAACTCCCATCATTTTTCTTCTTCTTCTTATTTTTAGATAAGACATGTTTTTAAACAATCCGAATACATACAAACAAGTCCCAAGTCTCTTCTGTGTTTTTTATTTCTGTTTTTAAAAAATTCGTTTGCATCAAAATGAAGTGTACTGGTTAGATTTTTTATTTTTAAAATGTCGCTTGGATTCAAATGAATTATGAATATTTGTTAGATTGCTTATCTAAAAAAAAAAGAATATTCGATAGAATAGCGTTGAGGCCATGTTATGCTTTTGACATGGTTGACATTGAACATATATATATCGTGCAAACCTTTTTTTTGAGTTTATTTTAGGGTGTTTCCCTTTGTGAGGCCAAGGGTACCCTGAAGTTTATTTCCAAAGATAATTGTCTCATTATAACCAAAAATTTAGCAAGGTTAGAATAAATTAATTCTCCTTTTTACCAAAGAATAACTTAATTTTTAACACGTGCTACCTCGTTTAAATAAATAAATTTTTTTAGGCAAAATGGTTAGTAACTAGTGTTACTTGTTAGAGGAAAGAGGGAAAACGGGTTCTGAAACTTGTATTAACATTTTTCTATTTACTTTATTGATTCACCTATAAACAATATTTTAAAAACCGAACGAATCAACCAACTAAATCACTTGGTCAAACAAAAAACCAACTAAATCATGAATCGACACCGCTATGGTTTAATCGTGATTTCATTTTGATTCAAACGATTTAAAGCTACTGAATAGTAGCTTGGAAGTCTGACCAATTCAATGTCCGATGAAGTTAAATATTGACTTATTCGAACGCGTTCGCATAACCTTATTCAAACGCGTTCGAACGACATCATTCGCGTGACATTGAACATATATATATCGTGCAAACCTTTTGTTTGAGTTTATTTTAGGGTGTTTGCCTTTGTGAGGCCAAGGGTACCCTGAAGTTTATTTCCAAAGATAATTGTCTCATTATAACCAAAAATTTAGCAAGGTTAGAATAAATTAATTCTTCTTTTTACCAAAGAATAAAATAATTTTTAACACGTGCTACCTCGTTTAAATAAATAATTTTTTTTAGGCAAATAGGGTTAGTAACTAGTGTTACTTGTTAGAGGGCAAACGGGTTCTGAAAGTTGTATTACCATTTTTCTATTTACTTTATTGATTCACCTATAAGCAATATTTTAAAAACTGAACGAATCAAACAACTAAATCACTTGATCAAAAAACAAAACCAACTAAATCATGAATCGACACCGTCTATGGTTTAATCGTGATTTCATTTTGATTCAAACAATTTAAAGCTACTGAATAGTAGCTTGGAAGTCTGACCAATTCAATGTCCGATGAAGTTCAAAAATAATGCTTAAAATAATCTCCCTTTTAAAACCAAATAGGAAAATAGGTAATTAATAAAAAATAAAATAGGTAATTAACATGTACAAAATTGCACATGCCAGAAAATCTTCATCGTTTATTTATTTTTGTTTTTTCAAATAATAAGTTAACCGTCGAGAGAAAACTTATACATATATTTTTTTTAATGAAGTACACCTTCAAATAGATATCAAAGGATGAGTCAAGTAGCATGAATTACTAAAAAAATTGTTCAAAAAAAAATTACGATAACCAATACATAGAATGTTGCAAACTTGCCACTAGTTGATTTTGAGAATAATTGGAGTTTAAAAGAACTATTCTATTTGATATTTTGACCTATTTTATTTGTTGCTTTAATCTTGATTATATTTTCTCAAAATTTGAATTATGATATTAGAAGTTTACCTGCATGAATATACTTTTAATCTCGACTTTTTTCAAAAACTTTTGATCCTAACTAACATGGATAAATATCCTTGGCAAGTCCAAGAGCCAACTCATCTAAATTTTTTATAACAAAAACAAATCATGGATAGATCTCTTTGACTCTTTAAATCCAAAAAATCTTTTAAGAGAAGTTTGTTCCCAATTTTATGGACTCTCTATTTTGTGAGATTTATATAAATTTAACTCAACAATAATGTATTGATAATAACATATTGAAGAGTTCTTCTATAGGATGAAATAGTGTACATAAATAATCCCTCCCAAATACAAATAGGTTTAGGTTTTGGAAACAAACTAACAAGCCCCCCATTACACATTGCATTTTCATTCTTATATAGAATTTTGAATTTTAAATTTCTAACACAAGCCCCATATTAAAAACGAGACTTCTCTTTGTCTCATAATTTAATCGAAGGTAAGTAAAAACAAAAGCAAAGGTGAATTCTATCATACCCTTGAGGTAAAATTACTTCAAAATTTAAATTTATTTTAAAATGATCATTAAGCCACTAGATGTTGAGTATCGTACCCAACAAAACATTAGAGTATCAGAGTGTTCACCTAAGACAAAACCAAAATTAAATTTAGTTGTGGCAATAAAGGAGAAAAACAGGCATCATCATATTCATAGCAAAGAATAATGATGAGGGGTGGATTATGGTGTGGTAGGAAAGTTACTAGCATTCTTTCTTGTTTAAAATTGAACGCAAGAGAAATAAAAGCTGATTTAAGCTCTCTAAACCAATAAAAGAAGAATAAAAACAAATTAACATCCTCCTCCACCCATTGTCATTTTCTCATTGCTAATGCTCTTCTATCACCATACATGTGACCATGTTGGTATATGTGTCTTAACTTCAAATAACAGTGGTCTTCTTGTTTTATCACAAAGCTAGAAAGTAGTTAAAAACAAAATGGATTGAGTTTTGCCTGATTTGCTATAAAGTTATACACAAACTGCAAAACTACATAGTAACTGCAGTGAAAAAATCCAGACAATTAATCATATGTTTAGTTTAGAATAAATAAACACGGTTAAATAAAAATTAGCAATTAGAAGGAACTCATTCATTAATTTAAAACCATAATCAGAAGTTCATTGATTTCAATCCAAATATCAAATCAAAACAAGTAATACATTCCATAACCTAATTATAAAAAAAAAAACCTTAATCCAAGCATCTTCATCACTTCTCAGATGAGTTAGGTCCACGCTTCTTTCCGAATCCAACCACGGCGGTGACGAATCGGCGATTGTATTGCATCCGCTTATGAGCACGGCCACGTGGCTTCTTCTTCTTGTCTTGCTTAGCGACTTTAGGGGTTTGGCCTCTAACCTTACCCGCACGAGCAAGAGATCCGTGAACCTTACCTGCATTTCAAACAATCAAATCAGATTCATTCACATGAAAGTAAACAATACAAGAATTCAATTCCATAGAGAAGTAACGAACCCATTATGAAGAATTGCTGCTTCTCCTTCTTCGCTTCGTGTGAGTGATAAGCTGCAGCGGCAAACGGCAAAGAACTTGAGACACGCTCTATTTGTATTCGTAGGGTTGGTTGTTAAAGGTTGTTTATGGGCTCATTTTGTGGACTCAAATATGGGGCCTCCAAGCCTGCTTTTCTTAGGCACATGTTTCGTACAACTCCTAGTTACTCACAAGAACCCCTTTACTACCATTTATTCCCAAAATACCCCTGAATTTAAAACATTTTTTTAAACATTAAGTACGGTTCGGCTAAGCATGTGCCGAACCTGTTAAGTGTGGTTTGACCATGCGTGCGCCGAACCGGTTCGCACTTGGCAGGGTCGAACCTCCCTGATTGTTGCTAGATATTGAATTGTTTAATTTTAACTGATTTTTAACGATTCGATTTATTCTTAGCTAACACTAGTATGACTAACACTAGTTGTTTAATTTTAACGGATTTTTAACGATTCGATTTATTCTTTACTAACACTAGTATGGCTAACACTGGTTGTTTAACTTTAACTGACTTTTAACGCTTCAATTTATTCATTGCACGAATCATTTTTTTGGACTTTTTCAGTTTGTATGACTTGTTGCACTTATCTATAATAGGTGTGATCGAACGTGAGCTGTTGATTTAACTGTTAATTTAAAACGATCAGAACCGTTAAAATTATAACCGTTGGACACAATTTCCAAAAAAATTGAATTTTAGGCGTTAAACTGGACGGTGGGGATTGTTCGGCGCACGTTTGGTCGACCCTCACTAGATAGAACCTGGTCAAATTTGAATTTGAGTCAATTTGGGGTGTCTGACAAATGATTGACAAGTTAGGCGCTGCGAGATTCGACCATGGTCGATCAACCGTGCGCCGAATCGTCCATAATCTTTAAAAAAAAAAAACCAAATTTCAGTAAGGGTTTTTGGTCTTTTCAAACCAAAAAGGGGGTTCTAGTGAGTAGCTAGGGGGTTGTACGAAGCATGGACCCTTTTCTTATTGCCTTTTTTACTTGGGGTAAGGATTTTTGTACCCCTGCTGGACCATACCCCCCCTCTTGACACAAATTCCCAATTTTACCTCTGAGACTTTTGTAAAATAATTGTGCATTATATATATTCCCGGAATTATCTTATATAGAATAAATGCGGAATTGGTTTTTATCTCGGAAACAATGTACTTTGATATTTCTGGAAGTATCTTTGCTCCGGAAATATCCTTACGAGAATATCTTATACACAAACTTACTTTCGGATATATCAATGTACGTTGTTTTCGGAGTACGAATTGCACTCACTTCCGGATTTGTCTTTTAGGCATAAAAAATCCAGAAGTGTTATGAATGTTTTCTTAATTTATATTAAAGCCAATTATATTAATAAATCTACAAAATGAAATCTCTGTTAGAAAATAATCAAGACTATATCAAAAGAAGAACAAGGGAATGAGCGAATATGTGAGTCTTTGTATTTCTCATCACAAGTACACCTTACATATGAGGGTGAATCATATTTATAGGGTGGGGATTGGAAGTGAGTGGTCAATCATAAAAGACCACTATACAAGATAATGATGAGAATATGGGAGAAGACAAATGGACATCCACTAACAATCTTAATATTCATAACACTCCCCCTTGGATGTCTATTGAGGATATGTCTCATTAAAACCTTACTAGAAAAAAACCCAATGGGATAAAAAAATCTAGTGAAGGAAAAAGAGTACAATATCCTGTCAGTGGGAGCTGCCTCGTTAAAAACCTTTCAAGGAAAACCTAGTGGGAAAAAACCATGGCAAAGGAAAGGTGTTAGCACCCCACGCGTCCTCTCTACTGAGAGGGAACCTTTAATTAAGTGTGTGGTTTTAACGTTTGATTTGAAAAATACCTAGATTTGCCTATTTATTTCTTATTTGAAGATAAATGGGAACACTTAATGAAAATTTTTATTTTTGGCGCTTGACGAGAGTTGGCTTCTCGCTCCTACGTATCTCCTGGTGCGATGGAGAATTCAAAGCTACGTAGTTCTTGGTTGTCACGAAAAGGTTTTTGTTTTTTTATCTTTTTAGTGAGTTTTCGAAATATGACGAGTATTCTGCGAATGATTAAACTAACAGAGGTTATGGGTAATCACCGCCAAGTACTCTTGAAAATGAGAGTCACTTTACCATCGAGTCGAACGAGCGAAGGTTACGATTGACTGTTAGTAGCAACTAGTTTTTTATTTGATCTTTTGAAAATGGTTTTCGAAAGAGATTAATTGGCACGAATGATCAAACTAACCAAAGTTATGGGTGATCATCGCTTATTGTTCTTCGAAAAAAGGCATTGCCGCCAATGGCTAGACGAACAAAGGTTCTGATTAGCCACTAGCAACAATGGGTTTAAAAATGATTTTTGGTTATGAAAAATACTGATGTTTATGGTTGCGAAAAGGATTTTTATTTGTTGCGCTTGACGAGAACGTGGCTCGCTCCTACGTATCCCGAATGGGAATCAAAGCGACGTAGTTCTAATTTGAAAATGTTTTTGAAAGGGTTTTAAAAAGGGGAAGAGCTTTCATAATAACCAAGCAAACAAAGGCTTTGAGTGATAATTACTAATAACTCTTGGTAGCGTTCATGACAATCAAACAAGCCAAGGCTTTGGGTGATAGTCGCTAATAACTTGCATTAATTAGAAAAGAGTTTGAAAGATTTTTGGAAAATGAGTGTGAGATAGTAAAAAGGGGTATAACTAATTACAGGGGGTTGTATTATTAACGGAGGGGGTGTCGTTAGTAATCTGATGTAAAAGAAAATTTAAAAAAACACACAGGCCCATACCCACAACCTACTCGACCCATTTACCAAAATAAGAAAAACCCTAAGTTCCTTTCCTCTCTTCATTGTGTCGTTTCCTTATTCAGCAAAGAGAGAGAGAGAGAGAGAGAGAGAGAGGGAGAGAGAAAGGGAGAGAGAGTGCGCGAACCAGAGAGAGGGGGAGGAAGAGAGACGAGCGAACGGAGGGAGGAAGAGGAAGATCCGACGGGAAGCTTTGTCGGAACTGCTACGGAGTCGGCGACGGTCGCTTTTGGAGGAGAATGCCGGCGAGATGAACGGTGACCACTACAACAGAATTAGTATATAGGCAGCGTTTTTTTTCATCAATGGGCAGCGCTTTTAGTGGCTATTTGAACGTGTGGCGCTGGTATTCCACTCCAACAATGATGGCGCGCTAAAAGCGCGCCCATTGCCCAAACACGTCCTCAAATAGGCGCGCTTCTAAAAAGCGCGCCCATTGCCCAAACACGTCCTCAAAGAAGGGCGCTTCCTAAAGCGCGCGCCCATTGCCCAAACACGTCCTCAAATAGGCAGCGCTTCCTAAAAAGCGCCCATTGCCCAAACACGTCCTCGAAATAGGCGCTTCCTAAAAACGCGCCCATTGTTTTATTTTTTTTTAAATTTTTTTTTTTTTGTGTATTTTCCATTTTATATTTGCAACAAAAAAATTAAATCATACATCCAAAATATTTTTAATAGTGATATCTATGAATTTGTTGTATTTAAACACGAATTAAATCATACATCATAAATTCACTACAAATGGTCTGGATAAAATATATATATATATATATATATATATATATATATATATATATATATATATATATATATATATATATATATATATATATATATGTGTGTGTGTGTGTATCTTAAATCTATATGAAGGCCACAACAATCTGCAAAAGGCCTCACTACGAATGACATAGTTAGGAGAGCACAAAGCTCTGTATAACCTAAAGTTCATGATGAACTAAATTCACTACAAGTTAAGGTCAAATTGCTTGGAACATGAAGCTTGAGTTCGCCTCCGAACTACTACTACCTCCTTGCTTTAAAGGGTTGTTAAGTTGGTAAGGTCCTCCGCAATGACCCCTGTAAAAATTGAAGATTCAAATTAATTAATCAGCATTTAGCAACACAAAAATTACTAATTCCTTAAAAATAAAATACAACAAAATAAACAATATTTGTTTTAGTAGCCATTTTGTTGGTGCAGAGAATCAACCGACTTTATCGATCACAAATCTCCGTCAGAGAACCTAATTGGCTACTTTTAGTGAGGTTTCCCCTCCCAACTACGTTTTTTTTCCATCCACAAGGCTCGAGTTACATTCGGATGAACATTATTGTTGGTATAAAATAAACAATTGCTTCTTAGTCCTTACCTATCTTTTCTCTTCTCAAGAAATTTCAGAAGTGAGGCTCTCCTTGGATATCTGATATCTGTTTTTGACAAAAGAAATTGTAACATTGAATTAGTCTTTGTAGGAATGTTAAGCACCTGAAGTGAGGAGAATGCATCAATTAACATAATTATCACATCCATCCACGGTTCTAAATTTTGTGACATTGTATCTTATGGACATACCTGTCTGATTTAGTTGCTATGTTGTATGGATCCCTATAGTAAAAGAAAATGCTTAATGGTAACTGTTGGGTTTATTAATTATCGACACAAGCGTAAAACAGATTTTATCAGTTCAGAAGATAACAGAGAAAGGTTATTAACTTCACAACATAATCAGTGATAATAGCATAACAGCATATGCTTCATCTATAGATAGGTAAACTTGTTCAAAAGACAAAGTCTATCATATCTGCAAATAGGAAACAATAATATGAGATAGGTAAACTAACATGCTGCAACTATAGATAAGTAAACTACTCTCTCTTGTTTGCAAATCTGTCAAGTATAACTAAAGACATCAAATAATTAGGCATTAGAAACACTAGCTTCACAAGTTAAACCCAACAAGGATATGCCACATAAATTCATTTAATAATAATGAAAACTATGAGAACCTTTCATGTTCAGGAGGCACATACTCATTTGATTCGGGGGAAATTGTAACTGCAGCTCTTCTAGCTGCTATATTAGTATTTGTGTTATCCTTCTTCTCTCTAAGCCAAATCTTTGATATAGAAAAACTCTCCTTTTTGCCTCTTCCAATAGCAGCACCATTACCATTACTACTATAAGTTCCAATCCCAACATTCATGGCATCCTCAAAGCTTGAGAATCTAAAATCTCTTCTTGAATCACATCCATATTCTGATTGGAAAGACTAATTCTGTAAAAATAGGACTATAATATTACCTAAGCACTCATAATCCATCAATACAATGAACTATCTTTAACAAGATATTCCAGTACTCACTAACAAGATATTCTGTAAAAAATTAAAAGGATTTATACTCACTAACAAGATATTCCAGTACTTCCTTACAAGTTACAACTGTTATGCTCAAAACTCCCCACACCAACGGCAAATTTCTCACCTTGTTCATGTTCCAAAAATGAAATATTCTGGTTAAGATAAGAGTTTATGAAACAGAGCAAACATATTAAGATATCCCGACATATTATTCATAGCAACAAATGCATTGTTATTCTGCAAAACAACACACAGGAGGAGATAAGAACAACGCTACCCTATGAAAGTTAATAATATTGCACAAGATATGATTATACAATGCTACCCACTGCTCATTGGAAGTTAATAATATTCAGCGTTGAAGATAAGACCAATGTAAGCACCAAATGCTTCCAATTAAAATAACTTTGCAACTAACAGCTTTTCTTCTTTGAAGCTTTCAAAGTAAGCCTACATTCACAATATCAATACCAAATAAAAATGAGCTTACCTCCTGAGAATCTGAAACAGTAGGACTTTCGAAGGGTAACACAAATGACCCACCCAATGAAAGTAAGCCTGAAAGTAAGCTTAACACAAAAACCTGATTAGGATTTCAAACCATTCGCTTTTCCCAATGACCCACTTTGAAAAACCCTAATGTTCAATAAAAGTGAGAAATTTTCCGGATGCCAAACAAAGCAGAAATATGAAAAGCACAAAACACTAACTACAGGGTAAGAAATTAGGGTTTCTTCCTCATGGCATCAAATTAGGGTGCAAAGATTTGGGAACTTTGAGAAGAAGAATCAGACAACGAAATTACAACTGAGAGGTAAAGAGAAAATGAAATTCTTACTGAGAGAAGGGGATTGAAAGAGAGCAGACGTTGGTTTCGATGGATGAGAGAAGGAGGATTTGGTGGTTTGAGGTGTGAGGCTTGAGGCGTTGAAATAAGGAGCAGGAGAAGGAGAACGGTGGGAGAGAGTGAGTGCTGCGAGGAGGAGAGAGTGAGCGCGCGGTGGTGAAATGAAAGAGTGAGTTCTGAGGGTGGGAGTTCTGCGTGAGGGACGTTCGAGAGTTGAAGTGAGAGTTCTAAGGGAGAGAGTGATGTGTGACGGTGGGAGCTATACTCAGCGTTTTTTAGAAGCGCTGGGTATTGGGAGAACGAGTGACCCAATACCCAGCGTTTTTTAAAAAGCGCTGGGTATTGGGAGAAACAGTGACCCAATATCAGCGTTTTTAAAAAGCGTATTGGGTATTGGGAGAACGAGTGACCCAATACCCAGCGTTTTTTAAAAAGCGCTGGGTATGGCTAGTGCGTTTAAATGCGATGGGCAGCATTTTTTTAAAAAACACTGAGTATGAGTTAGTTGTTTTGGCCATCCGTGGCGTTTTTACTTAAAACGCTGCTTATAGGGGCGCTCTTTTTTGACAAATCTGGCGTAGTGGACGCGCGACGGTCAGCAACGACAACGGTTGGTGTCGTGCCGACGATGGTCGATGGTAACAGAAGTCGTGGTGGTTTGTGTGGCGGAGGTCACGGCGTACGGTCGTTGTTGAAGGGAGGAAAGGGATGATGGTTGCGAAATGGTGTTGCTGCTGTTTCTGGAATGGAGGAGAGCAGAGTGAAGGTGGTTGTCTCTTTTTTCTTCTCACAGGTATTGAGCTCTCTATATTCTGGTTTCGTGTCTGTGTGTGTTGTGTTTTTGGTTGCTGTTCTTGTTTCAATCTGTGTTTATGTTCTCTGTTTGTGTTTTGTTGCTGTGTGTTTGTGTTCAGTGTGTGTTTTGGTTGTTGTTCCTTTTTTTCCTCTCTTCGTTTTGAGTTTTTGAGCTCTGTTTATAGATGAGCTTGTATTGTAATGTCAATTTTACTTTGCACCTCTGATTATGGTTTCCCCAATGTGTTTCACTCTTTTGTGCTTGACTTGGTCTGTGACCAATTTTCTCCTCTGCTGCACACACAATTTGGTTATGTTTGACTCTTATTTTTAATGCCTAACCTCTTCCCTTTGTGTATGTGTGCAGAGAAAAAATTTACAAGGGAAAAAGGGCTTCCTATTTAGAGCTTTGGAACCTGTCTATTGCTGCCACAAATTGGATTTTTCTCCTTGTTTCTACTGTTATGCTTGCTGGCTGTGTACATGTAGCTTAAAGCTACATCATTTTCTCTTTTGTAATTTTTATTATGTTACTTGAACCCATTAATCTATCAATGTAAATAAACCTGTTGATAAACATACGGCTCCTTCCCTTTATAGATTTTGATTTTTGTTTTGGTTAAATAACTAAAAATATTTAAAAGAGATAACCTCAATTAATATATTAGAAATAATAGTAGCGCTAATAAAGCAAGACGGCTAAGACTATCAAATGACACTCGGACACGATTGGAAGTTAAACACGCGTACTTAATTAGAAACGACGCGTACACACGATTAATAATAACATGTGTACACAGTTAAACATAACGCGCCTACGTGATTAGAAGTATTGTGCGAGCACGTTAAAATTTGGTGTTCACAAAAATACATTTTTTATTTTTGATAAATTAGTCGGACAAAATTGGGGTATGACATGCATATGGAGCAATCTACTCCGCTGTCACTTGTGATGTATCTCCTCTTTTAATGGAGTTTTGCGGTTAGTATTATCTTCAAAAACATCTTCTTTGAATTGTTGACATTTGGGCATGAAATGAAGAAGCAATAACCATAGGTTGTTTCGTAGATCAAAGATGTTCAAGGTCACCATATGTAGATAATAGCTGACTTGCATCTGACTTGATCTAGAACAGAAAAAATATTTTGTATCTGCATGGTTAATTTGAGCAACATACATAAAAATGACTAAAAAAAAATCATATTATATTATAATTCTATAAAATATAGCGTTTAATAAAAAAAATAACATCAAACCCATAGTTGGAGACATCCAACATATGGAGATAACCATTATCTAGCGTCCTCTGATACATATGCATGCCAAGACCCATGAACAAGAGGAAATGGATTTCCATAATTCAACTGAACATGTTAAAAAAGTTAGAACATGTTACAACATCATCTTAATTATTATAAACATACTACTCAAAATATGGAATAATATAATTACCTGCACCCAGTGATTCTGATGGACAAACCCAACACTGATCAAGATGCTCTAACGAGCTGCATATGAGCCTCTCAATGGTATAAAGGTCCATGATCCTCCATCCGCCAATGCTAACGCAAGTAGGACTATGTTATATTTGGTTGCAATAACGTGCCTCATATCAGGCATCGTCATCTGCTTCTCAATCGGTTGGCCCCCCAAATGAGTAAGATATAATGAACATATCATACTTTGTAGTTTGTTACCAAACAACTGTGCATATAGCGGTTGATATTTGTTAATTTCCTGAATTAGCTCTTGCTGACTAGTGGCCAATTCTCCTCTACACTACCAAGTGCGGCAGCGACAAATTCGTAAGCACAATTTCCATCTCCGACTACATCAATAATGTCATCAATGTATGAGTGTGTATGTGGATGAAACCACTCTATAAAATGCATGTCATACTGTGTCTGCTACTTTGCCGATCGTTGTGAGGGAAACTGGGAAAGTTTTGAGGATGCTCGCTCCTGTGATGACTGTTGGAAGGGTTGTCTGACTCAGTTCTTGGGTGTCATTATTTTATTGCCTCGTCCACATGCTCAAAAAAGGAAAGGTCTTGTTTCACATCATATTGTTCCTGTTTCTTTAGTGCACCATTGGTCTTCACTTTGGAGAGCGGCGGAACCATATATGTTGTGCTAAGAAAGGCAAAGTCATCAATGCCTTTCTTAAATACAAACCTCTCAACAATATCCATAGCTTTAGAAACGCTTTTAGATCGTCTCGATCGAATAAATAATGTCACACTC
The DNA here is from genome assembly GCA_020916435.1 of Oxytropis ochrocephala. Lineage (NCBI taxonomy): Eukaryota > Viridiplantae > Streptophyta > Magnoliopsida > Fabales > Fabaceae > Oxytropis > Oxytropis ochrocephala. The sequence continues at coordinate 20,518,159 of CM037088.1, forward strand.
TGAATATGCTTGATTCTTGTGATCACCATCGATACCCTCCAAATTAAGCTTCATCCAATGCATGTCAACTACGTCCAATGGGATTGGACCTCCTCCAAGGCGCATCAAACCAAGGTCGCAAGCACACGATAACCCATGTGTAACTTTAACCGTGCACCCACATTGACCTCTATATGTACCCATACCAGATAAGGTTTTATCAAACTCATTAGCAATATGATTCAGTGCATTTACCGAGACCAAACCACACAACTTCTTGTAGAATGGAGTATTCTGTCGGGTATCCATGCGGTTGATACTTTTTTGAAATGACTCCACAATTTTATCAACTCGTGCATTTATCATACCGTGCATTCCCTCCCAGCATATGCACAAATCTCCTCCACTAAAGCCCAATGCCCTCTGCAATACCCATTGTGCAGCTTCAACCCTAATATGGAACCAAATAAAAATGCACCCACTTCCTTAGCATTTAAAAGTAAAACAAAAAAAAAAGTCAATGAAATATGATTGCAGGTTAAATGATGTACCTTTTTGTTGTTGTATTTCCAAAGTTTCTGTACCTATCAATCCATGTCAATACAAATCTATCCTTGTGAGGCACCAACCATGTGTTGTTCACGTAACTCATAAACTGGGGTACGTCGACACATGATTGTTCAAATTCATTCACCCGTCACTATTCCTCATCAGTAGAGATAACTATACTTGCCCATATAGATCCATCATTGAATAATACCTATCGAGCTTCACTAGTTGTTTACACTTAGTACTAACATTCTTGCTTAAGTGATACCGACAAAGCGAAATCATACTCTCCAGAAATACGACAACTATGACACTCATCTGTGCAATATCTCTACCGGTGATGAACAACTGAGGAAGTGCAATATCCACCGCCATATTTTTCATTTGACAAGTGTGTTTACCATGTTTCTCGCAACCAAAAATAATTTTCTTCTCTCCCCCCTTTTACCAGTGGTTGTATCTGATCTAAGAATAATAACAACTGTTCTATTGACTTTCTCAATCTCTCTAGCCCAAAGTACTAGATCGTCATGAGTAGCAAAAATCTACAAGATAAACAATTTATCGTTATTATCACAATTTATAACTTATAAATACTCGTAACCAATTTTAATGGGAGATACATACCTCCTTAGTCTTAAATGCATCCGATAAATCCATGGTAAAGGGAATTGAACCATCAACCATAACCATATATCTGTTTGGTTTAAAAAATAAATTAAATATAAACATAAAAAAAACCATTCCGAATTTATGTTCAAACATAAACCCATAATTAAAAAAATTAACTACCGGATTTACCTATGACACATAAATCCCGAATTAAAAAATTAACTACCGGATTTACGTAAAACACATAAATCTCGAATTAAAAAATTAACTATTGGATTTACCTATACACATAAATTTGGGAATATTTGAGTTTTGTAATTTTCAGAATTATGATTTAGACATAAATCCGTAAGAAAAATTATTACCTCTGGATTTATGTCAAGTAATTATATCCAGGATTCAAAAAAAAAATCTGTTCCAAAAATACGTTTTTTTAGAGTAAATCTGAGAAAGGTGAAATATTACTTGTTATATATATATATATATATATATATATATATATATATATATAGAAATTATAATTTTTATATGGACCAAAAAAAGACGTTATTTGCTACGGGAAAAAAAAATCTAACGAGAATACATCATACTATCTTTTCTTTTTGGAAAATGCTAAATAAAGAGATTTTTGCAAGAAAGAGAATATTACTATGTGGTAGCATGTAAAACTTATAAATTACAACTTTCCCACTCTCTCATGTATAATTAGTCAATTGCTAATCAGTCAAATGCCCTATTTTTATGCATTCTCATCTATCTTGCAAAAATTCTTCGTAACAAATAGCAATGCTTTTTCTTTATTGAAAAAGGATTCAACCTATTATTTAGTTAGTAAATTTTGTAACTATTTTTAAAACAAACTCAAAATAGAATAGTAAATTTTTATTATATATCAATGTAAAACTAGGTACTACTCAATTTAGCAAAAAAAAAAACTAGTTACTACTCGAAACTTGAAGGTTTTTAGAGCATCCTCCAAGGAGTTTTTTTTATACATCCTCCAAGGAGTTGCAACAAATAAGTTTTTATGACTTTATTTGGAATATTTTGGTCCAGAAATGTAGTAAGTTAGTTTATTTCTTGTTGAACTTAAGCCTTCTTTTGTACGAGTAAAGAGTCCATTTTTCTCTTTTTTTTTTCAATATTGTATACAATCGTAGAGAAATGACTACTTATTTTTTAGGGATGCTTATTCTATATTTTAGTAAAAATAGTTTTTAAGGGCTAATTAAGTTGACTTCAAATAATTTGTATTTTAAAAAAATCAAGTAATTTATAAATTACATTTTGGGAGTTAGGTTAGCATGAAGAATTTATTAGTGACCATCACTAAGCACTTGGCTTAGTGATGTAAGTCGTGGCCACTAGCATTAGAGAAAAAAGTGTACCTTTATCAAATTTAATTCTACTGACCGGAAAATTTATAAGAAAGACCGCTTTCAAAAAGAGATGATATGTCTTGTAAAAAACAAAAGGATTTAGTTTGTATACATAAATAGTCAATGTATAAATTTTTCTATCATCGGCCAATTACAAGTTGGCGTGTCATTAAAAAGAAGTGAGTCAACTCATAACCATCTTATAAATCTCCCATATCATGACTTACTATTGATTGTGAGTGTAAAAAAATTTATGCACACAGTGCGCAACATTTAAAACCAAAACTAAAACTAAAACAAATGAAATGTTTTTTGTTACATCAATCTTAGGACAAAGGAATTAAAAAATAGTCTTGGTAACTTTTCAAAAAGGCGCCTTTCCTCAAAATTGAAAACAAAAGAAGCACTTAGGTTTAAATGATAAATAATTTGATTTTTCACAAATAAAGATTTGGACACATAGGTTTAAATGATAAATAATTTGATTTTTCGTAACTAATGATTTGGACTTCCATTTTAAGAATAGGAACAATGAGTTATGAGACAATTTCATCATTTTAGACTTTAGTTTGTAAAAAGTAAGGGATAACGAATAAACTAGTTTATATCATATCAGATGATAACACATAATCTAAGAAATTGAATTTAAAGTGTTTGGTAAAATTAGTCGTTACATTAACTTTTTTTGAAGATGCAGTTAAGTTAACTTATAAATATAAAATAACATAAATGGACATCTGTCATCAATACTTACAAATGAAAGAGAACGTTCATTTAATGGAGGATGAAAGGAAAATTTTATTAAAGTAATCATGACAAAAGCAAAAGAAAAAAATGAAATGCTATAAACTCAATAGCTAAAAAGTATCGTTTGAAAAAATATTATAAACTAATAAAAAATGTTATAAGTTAGTAATACCAAAATTTGCTATGGTTGTGTGTGATTGAATTCATGGTTGGCTGTTGGATTCTTGGTTTTTGCCTGTAACTTTAGAATGACTTGGGATGACAATGAGCATCCTCTGGGCAGGGCACTATAGTGAAAATATCTGTACCCACGCCCGTTGTGAGAAAATAATAAATTATATAAAAACTATCATAGTTAAATTAAAAAAACGATGATTTTTTCAAATTTACTTGTTAAAATATTATAAATGTTAGTATTTAGCAAAATAAAAACAACTAAAACATTAGTAGTTATATATATGTTTGATGAATTTATTTTTTTACAATTACGTTTAGCTAAAATTGTAATGATAGTAACTATATGTGTGTGTGTGTGTTTAAGAAACTACTTATATTAGTGGGTATGTTTGTGTATACTACTAAATATTAATTTGAGAATTATAATAAATTTCGATTTAAGAACTATTCATAGTAAACTATGCTAACTGTGTATAGTCATTGCGGTTTGATATTTTGGTCTATAAGATTTGCATCACACGTTTTTACCATATATAAAATACCAAACTATTTGAACAATTTTGCTTCTACCAACTATATATATATATATATGGTTATAGTTATTTGCAGCTTTGGGTTGTGATTCAGATGATGCTAACGTATTCATAACATATGATAATCCCCCTATATATAGTCTTAGGTATCTATTGGATGCTGATGTTTTAGGAGTTCCTATTCCTCAGTGGATCCCCGTGTAATATATTTTTGGGATTTATGCCCCTTTTATATTCAAAGAAAAAACTTGCTACAATTTTACCCGCTGTAAATTATCCATTATAAGTTAGTAGTTTGACCTGGCCAAATCGAGTTTAAACTGGTTAGTTACGTCTAACACGGGCTTTGGGACTTCCTACATAGCAGAACTACTAGACATCCTCCACATCCTCGAATTTGCTTGGAATTAAGGCATTAGGAAATTACACTACATTGTGATAAGATAACTTACGTTTTACGTAAACAAAATTTCAGATGGAAGGCTTTGATCTATAAATTAAATTCCATTTCATAACTAAAACAATTATAATTTGTGTCAAAATTTATATTTCACAATTCTTTAGACTACTTTTTTGCCTGTGATCTGTAGACTCCTCTTTTTCTCGAGGAACATATAGTGTCTTTTTGTTTAATAGAATGAACAAATGAGTGGTACTACCTTACCAACATGGTCTGTGAAAAGGAAAAGTTCTTAACCCTGAGCCTTAAGTGTTAACTCTCGTGGCATTGAAAGCAAAACAAGGGGTGGCGGAAAAGAGAGCCGAGGGGAAGCTGTCTTTTTTTCTTCATGAACTTCACCTGATGTATATCGCGCCGCAACAACATCCCAACTACTCTAATGACCACAGAACAAAATTTGATATATACAACTTAATTATCTACTTAAAATTCAACCTCATGAAGATCTCCAAAACTCCCACTCTTCATAGGTGGATGCATTGAGGAATCTCATCAGACATATATGTTGATGGCGGCATTCCTAAGGCTTCCCCGAGAGACCTAATTTCACCCATTTTTGTGGGACTAAATGATTCACCAACACTCCCACCCCATGAAGCTGTCCGCCGTGAGTGAGGAGAATGAGAGTAACTGCCATTCATCACTGCTCCTTGGTTTGATAAGTTGTCCATATTTGGAAACCTGTGTCTGGCCAATGGTGATGCAGGTTTGGGGGAGAGGTATGACCAATCATTACTACATGAGGTTGAAGAATTTTCATGAGCTAAATTATCTTGATGATTTTTTTCTGCTATAGCCTCCATTGTATGCTCATTTGATGATGGTGCAGGAGCAGGAATAAAAAACTTTGCATTAGTAACAACAGCGGGGTTGCCAAATGTAACAGATGGTGATTGATACAAGTTTGGAGAGCTTCGATTGCCTTGGTTAAAGGTATCAACATACCTGTATAATACATAAAAATTAATCAATTTGGTATGCTTTTCAAATGCTATTGATGGGTGACAATGAAATATCAACAGGAAAGTTTTCTCTTGTTTCAAGAAAGTGATCTGGCTGTGCATAGAAGAACAAGCACCCAAATGAATATCCTAATTCACTTTTTACATTTAGTATTTTTATTTTTATAATACATATTTTAATTAAGTCTAGAAACAATATTTTCCTCTTTTTTTTATAACTCTCTATATAGTATGTCTAAAATATTCCTCAGAATATAGACAATGTTTACGACAAGTTTCCTATACCTTCGTGGAATCCTACCCCCTTGTGAAGTTACAACTACAACATGATCAAAACAAGAGTTACTTCTCATACAAAGTTACAACTACAACATGATCAAAACAAGAGTTATAAAGTATCTTACTACCACATGTTCATAAAAAGAGTTATAAAGTATCTTCTTACCTTGATCGAACACCAGTGCGACCCCGGGCAGAGAATTGATTTGTGCTAGGTGGTATTGGTGGGATTCCTGGAGTAAGTTCAGGACTCAAAGTTTGTAAATCACGACCCTCTTTAGGTGATCCTTCTGAATTCAATGCAGATTTTAAGTTGTATTCAGTTAAACCATTATGGAAAGCATGAGTTGTTGGAGGTGGTGGCAGTGCAGTGTCTTCAGCTGGAGGATCAACGCCTTCCTCTACCCATCTTTTCAGTTTTTCGTCATAATAGAACTTGTTCTTTTCACCTAATTTTGCCTTCAGGTAGCGGAGCATAAGAACCACTTGAATCGACACAGTTGGCAGGAAAATGACAATAAAATATGGAATATAGGAGAACTGGTAATACCTGTTTGCCAGAGCGAGGTCTCAAGACTAGCCCCATCTTTTGCAAAAGCTGTGAGCCAAAACTAAAGCGAGAAAAGCGAGACGTGGCTTCTGATACTGACGCATCTGGTGATGTTTCCTACGATGAATCAACCAAATTTTCTTCAATGAATACAATATATTAATCTTAACCAAATGTTTGAAGCGGAAAACATCAAAGTACACTATAAATCTCACACACCTGTTGTGGACTCCTACCAAAGTCTGGCTCTGAAACACTTCTATTATGCTTTATCATTCTTTTATTGTCAGATGACCATTCATTAATGGGTTCCACTGAAGCAGATGGAACTAAGGATGACATGGCCATTGTTGATTGGCTATTGGATACTCGTGTGCCATAGGTTGATAATTTTGTACATTTCCATGAAAAATTGCTTGCGATGATGATGGAGCAGGTGGTGGTAAACCACCACCAACAACTCGATGAGCAGTGCTATCAAAAAAGTTTAGCAATTTACCCACTAATTTTGTAGGAGCCAAATTTGCAGCATACCCACCCTGGATACATATATGTAAGTAACAAGACTACCAAATAATGAAGACTAAATAAATGACAAGTATGTACCTGCTGGTGGGTTTTAATCCTCTCTTCAAGAGATGATAGCAATTGTTTCCATGTATCAACTTCTGGTGTGCGACCAGTTTTTAGGGATTTCTGTACTGCTTGGCAGTACCTAAAGACACATAGCAACAATAAGGCAGATTACATAAAGCATGATATCACAAATAATGTTCTATGAACTTACTTTAACGAGTCTGCAACTTTTCCCACTTCAGCTAGCATATATGCATATATAAGCTTATATGGTTGTAACGGAAGCAAAATAAACTGAGAATTTCCAAGCGCCTTTGAATATTCGTATAACTCGGTCCTCTGTCCATAAAACCATCACGTATAAGTTTTGAGTGCTTCCAATAACACGTCTATAAATTGAATGATGCATATTGCAAAAATTGAATCACATTGAACACTATTTATTTCAAAGCAGAAGAGATTCTAAGGTGGCACAAGTTTTCCAAGAGAGAGAGAGATTATTTAAAAACCTCACAGAACACATGGTTTTAAAAGTACACATTTATTTGTCGATAAACCTAGAATTGAAAGATTATTTAGAGAGTGCGTGCTCTCTTCTTATAAATGCATACAGATAAAGTGTAAAATATGAAATAATAATAATAATAATAATATATCAGGTTTGAACGTCAAAAAATTCTAGAAAACCAGCATTACATGAACTATAACAAGTCCCAAATAAGATAGGGGTGGCAACGAGGGAGGCATTAACAACAAGTAGACACGACTCAATACATGCACAAGAAATAGAACAATCATGTTTTGTGGAAGAAGGAAAAGTCCTAAAGAGTTTTCAATAACCTGGATAGCCTCTGGACTAGCGTAAGTTCGAGGAAATTTCCAATGATCTGCTCCTATCAAACAAAGCCTTGCACTGTCTGAGTATGACTCGAAGTTCGCTTCAGCAACTAAATAGCATATGTGTGCAGCTGTGATCTAAGACACGAGTTTCAAATCAAGGGTAAAATAGAAGTCTACAAAATTTAATGAAGAGAAGAAAATATAAACTGAAAACTGTACCTCACTTTTATTCTTCCACAAACAATCACCAAGATGAATGATTACAAGTTCATCATCTTTGGTTCTGTTTGCAGTTATCACAGCCAAATTCTCCTCCCAATCTTCAAGCATGCCATCACATCCAAACTAAATTTGTAAAGCAAGTAAGCAGCAACAAATACATTAGCTTCCAAGATGGATAAAAATATATAACATTTCCAAACTATTGAATATTAGAAAGAAGTAAGAAAACGTATGAATTGCATGGCTTATTAGTTTTTTCTACTGAAATCACCTGTGCAGGCTGCTGAGACATGTTAAAAGTACTAGCATCACCACTATTTGAGCTGCCAGAAGAGAAAACTTCAGCTGGTTGGCCAGCAATCAGAAGGCATAATGTGCGCAAAGGAGACCCTCCAACCAGCTGACGAAGTGCCATTTGCTTCACTGTATCAACATAGAACTGCAGTGCAAACATGTACCAAATTCATTCCACCAATAAAGGCAGGATGAAAAAGGACTGTAAGACACATAAGAGATTGTCTAACTCAGACATTACAGGATTAGTAATTTGGTATAATATACATTGAAAAAATTAACACCTTACCTGTTCGCCAAGTTGTGAAGCAAGAACAAGTGCCGGTCCCCACAATTGACCTTCTTGTGCAGATTGCAAAGCCTCCTTCTTTTTGCCAGAGACAAGAAGATTTTGAACCTCAGAAGCTGTTGCCTATCCCCAGATAAAAATCAGTAAAATAAATTTAAAATTTTGAAGAAGGGGGGTCAGTTGGGGGTTAATACACACCCGCATTTGCGCTTCAGAAGGCAAATTTTGGAGGCAGTGGTTAAGTGCACCATAATGAGTGAACTCCTTGCCACTCATCTTGGCAGATGCAAAAAGCTTTGCAACAGCTGACTCAGGAGTATCATTTTCCTGTATAACAAACAAATCTGGTAGGTTACCAAATGTGAAAGTAATCTTTTATGAATAATATGATAGAACTTTTCTAAATAATTCCTCTGATTTTATTGATCATATATTTATCGTCTAACAGAATTTTACAAGGAAACTAACCAAATAAAATAAAGATAAATGTTACAAGGGAAATTAGTGAAATAAAATAAAGAGATAGAGAAAGGAAAATAGCTGCCGGTAGCCTCTAGGAATTCAAGAGCCTAGTCTCTCCCAAACTAACCAATAGACAAAATAACCCATACCCCTCGTTCTGTTCCAACCCTCCTTTTATCATAACTACTATACTAACGACTAGTTATATAACTATTGCATAACTAATTACATGGTCTTCCTCCTAGAATAAGTCTTTACTATTGGAGGCCTATTACTAACATAATATTAAGTAGTGGCGTGAGGGGCATGACAAGTAAAGTAGGTGAATCATAGGAACTATTTTGGACCCCTTAAATCCATAAAATGCTTGTTCCGGTGCTAAAGAGGGAATAAATGATGCCATGTCACAAACATCCATTTCCTTGTTATCCTAAATCAATATGAATGAGATTTGGAATTCAAGAATTGCACAAAGTTGACCTTTTGAACCAACGAAAGAAGGGTACATATGTCATTAATATCAACATTAAAGAACTCCAAAGGGTGGCAAACATAAAAAGGTAGAGTGTACTAGAGATCCAAGATATGCTTTGATAAAAGGTAGCATTAGAAAGCAACATTAAACAATGTTCTAATCAATCTAATCCACAACCATCTCTTAAAAGAACTCCAATCAATCATGAAAAACCAATGAAAAATCATATAGAAAGTAATTATTAAAGAATTTGAAGAGTAAAATATATAACTTACTTTCAGTATGTTGTCTGTACCAAAAGGAGAACGTAGTTTGCCATAATGCTGACAAGCTACTTTAAGCAAGGAGAGAAGGATGCTCAACCTTTCACCTTTCTTATAGTCTGTGTCTGAGGATCCACAGTGTGCAATCCTCTCATCTATCCATTTGTGCAACTCTTTACTTCCAACACTCCCACCAACCAATGGACCTGGGAAAGAATGCTGGCAAAGAGCACGAAAATAATCACCAGCGCTGTTTCCAATACCGGAAGAATCCATACTTCTCGAGACGACATCCATCAAGTTTAATAAAGAAACATGGCCTTGTACATCACTCTTAAGATAAAAATAAATACACTTTGTTAATAATTGTAGAAATTATACAAAGCATAGATCAAATTGAAAATAGGAATAAAATTTAACCTGACTTTCATATGTTGAGCTCGAAAGATTTGAATCTTTCATTACAATGAGTTTTCCACCAAAACCAAAGGTTACCAAGGCATGGGGAGGACGACCAGCTGATGATCTTCCAACATGAGAGGCATTAGAATACTGATGCTCACCCTGGAATGATTGTTGGGAGTAGCTGAAGGGCTGATGACTTCTACCGTAATCATTTGAGAAATTCGCTTGTTCATGAAACTGTGTATTTAAATAATTAAAATGTTGAACAGAATTTCCACTAGGCGCAAAAAGCGTTGCACCTCAAGAGTTCCATTATCCAAACCATGACCATGATTAACTTTGTTATACGATGGAACTGATCCAAAGGAGGTAGAAGCATTTTGTTGTTCTTTGTTTATAGAAATACTAGATCCAAAAGAATGACTAAAATGATGGTTTCCACCATAAGTTGCACTATCCTCACTTTTAGGAGTAGTATTAGCTATGTGTGTGTCCAAACCTTGTTGGCGATTCATATCATATGAACCATTCCAATTGTCATCCAGAGCCTGACTACCAACACCTTGTGACTCATAATTATCGGCTTGGCCCGAACTTTGCTGGCGGTTCATACCATATGAACCACTCCAATTGTCATCTGTAGCCAGGCTACCAACACCCCGTGACTCATAATTTTCGTCTTGGCCTAAACTCTGTTGACGGTTAATAAGATATGAACCTTTCCAGCTATCATCAGTAGTAGTTTGGCTACCAACACCATGTGACTCATAATTTTCGTCTTGGCCTAAACTCTGTTGACGGTTAATAAGATATGAACCTTTCCAGCTATCATCAGTAGTAGTTTGGCTACCAACACCATGTGACTCATAATTATTGGCTTGGCCCAAACTCTGCTGACAGTTAGTAACATATGAACCATTCAAGTTTTCATCTACAACCTGGCTACTAACACCCTGTGACTCGTAATTGCTAGATTGGTCATAATCCCTATACAAACTGTTATCATTATCCAAAAAGTTACTGGTAGAAGTGTGTCCATTATCAAGTCTCTGAACAACAGATGGATTGTAAGTCTCTAACAAGCGCCATTCTTGAGAAATTGTGTCATAATACCAATCAGGATACTGAGAATCAAAAACCATATGTTTCGGATACTCGTTATACCCTTGTGAAACCTGATTCCAACTAGGCACACTTTCAGTGGTGCCAGATTCAGCTAAAGTTCCAGCAACAACAGACTGTGCAGCTTGCTGCATATAAGAGTCCTCTACTTTAGCATCAGACACAGCTATCCAACCCGAAGCTGTATTAACTTCTGAGTTTCCATGAGTAATGGTTGTTGAATTATTATTATTATTATCATCATTTACTTGGTACCATTGTCCAGTGTTGTAATCATACTTCCAACCAGGATAAAGACTCTCCCAATACTCAATGCTGTTTGGATCTTGCTTATTCGTGTTATTTCCCACAGATGCATCACAACCTTGACCCTCTTGATATTGCTTATAATCAACCAAAGCATTCAAGCCATCACTTAGAATTTCATTACCAGGTTTCACCTCAATATTAGCCTCATGACATGCTTTCCCATTTTGATCTCCAAGTTCACCGTAAAAGTTAGAATACGATTCAAACTCAACATCTACTACATTTGAATCAGCATTAAAAGCGTTCCAATCAACCACCTTAACCTCTGAATTGGGTATTCCATTATTCTTATCTGCACTCGAATCAGACGTGATCCCTGATCCCACCTCACGATCCATCATACTATCACATCCAAATGAACTCTCCTCTTGTGCATTTCCACCATCCAATTTCAAATCACCTTCTTCCTCTTCCACTTTCAACTCAAATGCATCATCATCATCATCATCATCAGCTTCATCACTGATGATACCTAGATTGGCAAATGCTTTCACGTCATCAGAATCATTGTCTTCATCATCGTGGCCATATTTAGCAGGACCCACATCATCATCAACCAATTTATCAAAGAAATCCTCATCTGTATCCTCCACATGAAATGGAGGATTCGTAGCCATCACACCAAAACCTCAACACTTCTCGATTGCACCACAACCCAATTCGCCATAAAACAAAAATAAAAACACAAAAAAAATCTTGAATTCACCTCATGCAATTCCCAACCCTTGAAAAACAAATCACACTACTCTCTAATATTGAATTGAAAAAAATCTTGAATTCACACAATACAAGAATTACAAATAAATTATATAAAATGTCATTACCCGTGCAAAGCTTCAATCTCAAGCAAACACAGTGTTTTGTTATACGGAGCAAAAAAGGAAGGATGAGGGAAAAAATACTTAAAAAAAAGAATGAAAATGAAAGTGCGTTAGAGATGCATTTTCACAATTAGCAGAGAATTAGAGAGAGAAAATGAAAGAGAGGAGAGAGAGTGAGGAAACAGAGGAAAGCCCCTGATTTTGCACCACCCCACCACTACCTACAACACGGAACTACGACCTTTTTAGAATATTTCTTTTTTTTATTATTTTTTTTATTATTGCTCTATTTTGTGTTTTTCGTATTTCATATTTATTATTACGTTCTACCGCCAAATATATAAAGCAATTATTATGGATTGATAGAGAGCGGGTACGTGTATTTGTTGAGTTAGTCTTTAGTTAGTCCTTAATTGTAATTAGTCATTGGATTAGTTAAGGCTAGCTAGTTTTAGTTATTGCATTCCGTTGAGTAGTTATAGTTTGTTAGAAGCTCTCAACTGATAAAGTGTTTCTCTCTTTGTAATATAATGCTCTGATTCATTGAATGCAATCCAAGAATTCACACATTTTTTGAGTTTTACTTTACAAATTGGTATCAGAGCCCTTTTTAAAGGGCCTGACTCTCAGAAACGAGAAATCTCAATTTCTCGGTGTTTCAACAATGGCGACGAACGGGAACAACAACAATGGCGAAGGCAATTACATGCAACCATCCATACCTCGATTGGATGGGCATTATGAGCATTGGAGCCTGCTCATGGAAAATTTTCTGCGATCAAAAGAATGTTGGTATTTGATTGAGAAAGGGATTGAGGAACCAGAAAAGGGGACGACGGTAACTGAGGCGTAGCGAAAGAAATTGGATGAGTCTAAACTCAAAGATCTAAAGGCCAAGAACTATCTGTTTCAAGCAATTGATCGTCCCACGCTTGAAACAATTAGTGACAAGGATACTGCAAAGGCAATTTGGGAATCTTTAAAGAAGAAATATCAAGGTAATCACTGGGTCAAAAGAGCAACATTGCAAGGGTTGAGGAAAGAATTTGAGGGGATCGAAACGAAGTCCGGAGAAACCATCAATGATTACATACCAAAAGTTATGCAGATAGCAAACAAAATGCGAATCCATGGTGAAAAGATGGATGATGGGGTAATTGTGGAAAAGATTCTGCGTTCTTTAACTGAAAAATACAGTCACATAGTTTGCTCAATCTCTGAGTCAAACGATACTGATAAAATGATTGTAGATGAGGCACATAGCTCGTTGATTGTTCATGAGCAGAATATAACGAGATTTCAGAAAGTGAAAGATGAAGAACAGACATTGAAGGCAGAAATGCAAGGAAGAGGATCTGGGAGTAGCGATCAAAAAGAGGTAGAGGCGTCGAGAGGGCGAGGCGGGGAGGTCGTGGCGGGCAAAATCTTGCAAGCGTGGAATGCTACAAATGCAAGAAGCTTGGTCACTCTGAGAAATGAATGTCCCGAGTGGGAAAAGGAAGCCAATTATCACGGCAGAAGGTGATGACACTATGCTATTGATGGTAGTCGAAGATGAAGACAGTGGATGTTTGACAGATAATGAATTCTTGGAAATTAAGCCAGAAATAGATGAATCCTTGATTCTAATGGAAATTGCTCAGATTGAAGAGAAGGAGAAAAGAAAGATGGACACTTGATATCTTGACTCTGGATGCTCGAACCACATGAGTGGGAACAAGATTTGGTTCTCAGAGTTAGATGAAAGCTTTAAAAAATCTGTTAGACTTCGCAATGATGCAAGATTGAAAGTTGAAGGAAAGGGTAGCATAAAGGTTAAGATGAATGGGGAAGTTCACACCATAGTTGATGTATTCTATATTCCTGAGCTCAAGAACAATCTCTTGAGCATAGGTCAATTGCAAGAGAGGGGTTTAGCTGTGTTGTTTGATAAAGAGTACTGCAGGATCTATCACAAGAAGAAGGGATTGATTCTAGAATCAATCATGGAATCAAACAGGCGGGATTTCTGAACCAGTGTTGTCAAATATCGGCCATGGCGGCGCCATGGCGGATTGCGGTGGCGGATTTCTTGACAACTGCCATAGCCAATTTGTGAAGGATGGCGGTTTATGGCGGCTTTATGGCGGTTATGGCGGCCTAAAATGGCGGATTTTTGGCTCTCGCCATAAAGCGCCATCCGCCATTGACAACACCGATCCGAACCTATGATTGAAGACAAAGCGGATAGTGAGAAATGCTTCCCACTTTGCAAGTGAAGGTGATACTACTACGTGGCATTGCGGATATGCACATCTAGGAATTAAGTATCGAAATTGTTAAAAGCTAAGGACATGGTGAGTGGTTTGCCAAATATAACTGATAGCATGAAGGTTTGTGAAGTTTGCTTGAAAGGGAAGTAACATAGAGATCCCATTCCAAGGAAGAGCAAGTGGAGGGCAACTGAGAGATTGGAAATTGTTCATGCAGACATATGTGGACCAATTGCACCCACTTCAACCAGGGGAAAAAGGTATTTTCTTAGTTTCATTGATGATGCATCTAGGAAAATCTGCGCTTATCTGTTAACTGAGAAATCAGAAGCTTTTATGAAGTTTAAACATTTTAAGAGCATGGTAGAAAAGGAAACCAATCTTAAAATTAAATGCTTGAGAACAGATAGGGGGTGAGTTTACATCATGTGAATTTGATAAGTTTTGTGTAGAGGAAGGGATAAAAAGGCATTTAACAGCAGCATACCCCAGCAGAATGGTATAGCCGAGAGAAAGAATAGAACCATTATGAATGCTGTTAGATCAATGTTAATTGGTAGGAAAATGCCTAAAACTCTTTGGCCAAAAGCTTTAAATTGGACTGTCTATGTATTGAATAGATCTCCCACCCTAGCTGTAAGAAATAAGGCCCCTCAAGAAGCATGGAGTAATTGTAAACCATCAGTAGCACATCTAAGAGTTTTTGGATGTATTGATCATGTTCACATCCCTGATGCAAAGAGAACAAAATTGGAGGATAAGAGTAAAAAGTGTATCTTACTTGGTATGAGTAATGAGGCAAAAGGGTATAGACTATACAATCCCATAGAAAAGAAGATCATAGTAAGTAGAGATGTAGTTTTTGAAGAAGGAGAGTTTTGGGATTGGAATGATGAGTATAAGCAAGATATAAGGGTAAATCTAGAATGGAACAACTCTGATATTGCTATAAGTGACAATGAAGACAGTGATGTAGAGGACAGTGTAACAGGACAACAGAGTGCAGTGCAGAAAACACATATCCAGCCTAAGCAGAATAATGAAGCAGGAAACAGTGAAGCAGAGATTCAAGAGGGATCGGGTGTTGAGGGAAGGACTAGAAGACCTCTAGGTTGGTTGAATGACTTTCATAGTGGTGAGGGTTTATCTGAAGAAGAAGAAGAACTGCACATGATACACACTGATCCATAAACTTTCAAAGAGGTAGTGAAAGATTCAAGGTGGAGAGAAGCTATGGATGTTGAAATAGCCTCCATAGTAAAGAATGAAACATGGAAACTAACTGAATTGCCTAGAGGAGCAAAGAGAATAGGAGTCAAGCGGGTATACAAGACCAAGTTGAATGAATTAGGTGAAGTGGACAAATACAAGGCAAGATTAGTAGCAAAGGGGTACTCACAACAACAAGGAGTTGATTACACAGAAATTTTTGCACCTGTCAGCAGAATGGATACAATACGAATGATAATTGCATTGGCAGCACAAAAGGGATGGATTCTCTATCAATTGGATGTAAAATCAACTTTCTTGTATGGAGAATTATCTGAGGAGGTTTATGTTGATCAACCAAAAGGATATATTGTGAAAGGCAGTGAGGGAATGGTGTATAGATTGTACAAGGCCTTATACGGGTTGAAACAAGCGCCAAGAGCATGGTTCAATAGAATTGAAGGATACTTCACTGAGCAAGGATTCAGGGCTAGGTACCACTGTGGGGCAATAGAAGGCAACAGACAGGTGGGAGAGATCGAAAGATGCAACCAGTGTACATTTTCCTTGTTTCATAACAGATATCATTTTAAACTTAGATGAACCATAAGTACCTCTCAAAGGCAGATAAGTAAAACTCATATTCAAAGAAAACTGAACCAGTGCAACATTATACTTGGTTCCAACCCATCTCTGGCAAATCAAACCACTTCGAGTCTGGCTGACGTCCGTAGGATTCAATAGTTAAAGCTTTGCGAAGCTCTAACAGTTTGTTCTGCCCAAACATCGTTGAATACAAGTATAATGAATAGCAATCTCATGCCCAATATATGCAAATGCAACATGGAAACTCAACTCAGTGTTTTGTAACACTCCCTGATCGCAAAAGAGGCAAATTGTATCTGTTGGTCTTGTAGGTTGAGTCAAGAATGAGAACTTTTGGAAACAGCCTGAGTAACTTTATAGAAGTGGGATGAGCCCACATGATATCACTGACTACATCAGACCCCGAAATCTTTCTACTCCAACATAGATAATTATGTGATGCAATCAGTCTCGATTACCTCGAAGATATACGTTCTAGGACCCGTCTTTGTAGGCCAGGTGTTTGTGGCCGCCTATAAATTTGACAAAGAGTAGTCACATTCTCCGGATCTAGCTTCTTCAAAGCAGTAATAGTAGCTTTCGGCCCAACATCAAGATCCGCATGCTCGTTAACCAGATCCTTTTGCGCCTTAGACATATGCCCAAAGGCATTAGTACCAATAGGAGTTTTAAGCAACTCGTGTGTGTGTCTACCACACTTAACCGTCACAGTCCAACCCCCACGACGAACAGTGCAAGTAGCCTTCAATCTAAAAGGACAACTTCTCCTTTTTTGAACCAAAAACCCTTGAATCATTAGTAAACCCGTCTTGCTTCTCACAACCAAAATCAATCTTATCTCGACCCCTCTTTCCTACTTTGTCCGATCTCACTTTAATAACAACTACACTGATACTTCTACCAACAGCTTTGGCTCACTCCTCCACAGCCTCGCGTGTAGAAAATATCTACAAAATATATAATTTATTAAGTACTTAAGTGATTTAATACTTTTTACCAAACTTGACTAACAAAAATTCTGGTAAGAAATATCGTATCAAGTGGTAAGCGCCATTTGTAGTATCGATATCAACAGGAGCCAACTGAGAGTCGGCATCTGCAATAGGCGGGTCAATATCTGTTCCAACAAAACAGATATCAACTCAGTAAAAAAAAACCCAATCGTATATACCTCCTCAACCTTGTATATACGATGGGTAATTTTTTAACATCGTATATACATGGCCCAGATGTATATACGATTAGATCTTCATAGCCCACTCGTATATAACCTATATACGATGGGTAGTCAACGAAGCATTTAATAATGCAATCGTATATATGTCTTGAAGGACATATATACGATGCACACTTTTTCAGGTCAACGTTCATTATTTAATGCAATCGTATATACCTTCCATTGAGGTATATACGATGACAGATAAAGTGGGTCCCAGTCAAAGAGAATTCAATGCAAGTTAAAAAGTGAAATTATGGCAGGGGTATTTTGTGAATACCCTAAAAGCGTGGGGGTGGGAGGGGATAGAGTGCGGGTATAAAAAAAACCCTTAATTTATTTTTAACATTGTACAACAAACTACAAACACTACACACACACCCCTATTTCAACGCCTCCCCTCCCCTTGTTTTGTTTTTTATTTGTTTTTTAATCAGATCAATAATTGCACCCCCCTTTTCATATACAACACCCTTCTTTATTTTTAAACTCAGAACACTATCCACACCCCCTGGTTTTAACAGTGTAACCCCTGTAACTATTTGCACACCAGTTTTCTACTGCACACCCTATTTCGTTTTTTTTATTAATTTTATTACCTTGTCTCATGTTCTTATTATCAATATTTGTTAAATTATTATGATGAGTTATTATTTCTTCTAAACATGATAATTAGGGTTTGACTTAGATGTACATCTTATCAAACCCACAACTTTGATTTAAGGGTCTTTAGTTGTACAACTTAGACCTTAAATCCCTTCAAATAAAAACCACAAACCGACAAATTAACATGTATTCTATTTAGCACCTATTTTCATAAAAATACAAAAATGGGGATCGATTTGGATGTACATCCTGTCATCTCGGTTTAAGAGTCTTTAATTATACAACTTGGACCTTAAACCCCCTTCAAAAATAAACAACAAACCAAAAAATTTTCAGGAAGAACTACGTGACTTTTGAGTCCCTCATTGCACTAGAGGGTACGTAGGAGCAGGTCTTCCCTGTCAAGTCAAAATAAAATTTTCTTACACTAGTCCTTTGTAAATAATTACTTTTCTACTATATTAAGTATTATTTTTGGGGTAAACAAATAGATAAGTAATTTATTATTGCACAATCAAATTTAGGGTAACTGTCTTAGAACAAATGTAGTAGGGGTGCAGTGGAATTAAATTTCTGCCCTTCCCTATGCATAACCGACTCACGAATCCGACTCTAGTTTACGCAGACCAATAACCGTTAAATTTAGGTTTTTCTCAATTTTCCCTATTTAATAAATTGGGCGGAGACTCCTCAAATAATCAATTTTTGAGCCGCCTGCGTCGGGATCACGATCACAACATCAACCATTCTCCACTAGCAGCTATTTTATTTCTCCTTCGCGGTTTCTTTTTCATTTTTATTAATTCATTCTTTTGATCATTATTTACACAAAAAATTAATTCATAAAAACAAGAGAAAAACGAAAAGACGACAAAGTATTCTAGTAATAACAATAATAATAATAATAATAATAATAATAATAATAGTATAAAGACTAAATTAAAAGTTTGCACTATTGTGATTAGGGATGTTTTTTCCATACCCCCACCCTTTCCCCCATACCCCCACCAAATTGGATAATCCCAAAATGCCCTTTTGAAAATTAATTTTTTTTTAAAAAAATAAATAAATTGTATATACGTACTCAAAACGTATATACGATAGTTTTTTATTTATTTTTTTAATGATTTGTTTTAATTTTTATTACTAAAAGACTACTAAAAATTCGTTAAATAGTCAAAACTACTCTAAAAAATTATAAAAACACTACTAAAAATCTAACAAAACCAAAATAAGGCTATGCAAATTTTTTTAGATTTTTTCGAGACTATGAAAAATTAAAAAAATCGTAAAAAATAGTAATCGATGGAATTTGGGATTTTGAGACCGTAGTCCCGTAAGAAGTCCCTTTTAGGGGAGTCTTGATTTTTGATTTTTTTCGGATTTAATGGTTGTGGTTTCATTACGATCGGAGTATGTTGCCCGAAAACCGATTTTTTAGCCTAAATTATTCGTTCGACGTATAACATCGTCACGTTTTAATGAACTACACACTAAACCTATTTTCAGGGCTTAATTAATTTTTATTTGACTTAAATTAAAAAAATACCATAGGGATACCATAGGGATCGTATATACGCCTGAGGGGTGTATATACGACCCTTACATTTGGCCATCGTATATACACCCCCGAAGGCGTATATACGATTAGGGTGGGGGTTTGCCAATCGTATATACGCCTTGGGGGGTGTATATACGATGACCAAATGTAATGGTCGTATATACATCCCCCAGGTGTATATACGATTGTCCAATTTTTTTTAAAAAAAATACGTTTTCAGAAGGGCATTTTGGGATTTCACTTTTTGGTGGGAGTATATGGGAAAGGGGTGGGGGTACAAAAAAAACCTTGTGATTATTGTGATTGCTCAAAAAGCCTAAATATATAGAGAAAAAATAGCATTCACAATGTTTCACCACGTGACTTTTAATGGTCAAGATGCCTTTGTTGCATTTCCTTCTTTGTGTTAAAGGACAATTTCGTTCCTTTAACAAGCACAAAATAGTTTTTTCCACTCTCTTCATTTTTTTTTGACAAAGATAAACTCATCTCATTTCATTGATAACAATTGATTCAATATAAGTTGGGATATACTCATAAACCTTGGAGCTAACGTTTAACTGTGAGGCTCTGGTAGAGTATGAAATTTCACACGATTATTTCTCTCGAACATAGCCTACCTTAAAGCTTTGGAAAGTAGATAAGAAGTTTTTACAATAAGAAATTAGTGTTCCAAATTCGGTGTTAGTATTTGTGTCTTGCTGCACTCCATTAACCACTGGTAAGCGGTCCAGTTCTATAGAGACCAAAGAAAGACTCAAATCTCTAAGCCAAAGAAGAGCTTGCCAAAGTCTCATTGCTTCCGCTTCTTGAGGAGAAGGAATTCCCTCAAAACAGAGTGTCTTGCCACTGTAGAACTCACCCAAGTCATTCCTAACACATATGCCAATGCCATATTTATTTTTGGATTCAAACAAGGTTGCATCTACGTTGCATTTGAAAGTCCCAACATTTGGTTTTTTCCATGAAGTCACCTCGGCCTGCTGTTGATCTTCACGCCCAACATCGGCAGCACCTCGCGATCTAGCTATTGTCCATTCCGCCAAGAAATCCATCGCTCTGTTGTATACGACCTCCAATGGTTGCACCGTCCCTTCCCAAACTCGGTCACTCCGGCGTTTCCACACCGCCCCAAAACACCATCATTTTGAATCGTATGCGTGATCGCACATCAAGAGAAAGAAACATTCCCGAAAAGATTCTGCACTATCCATCGCTTGATGAACTTGAGTTAGCAATCCTGCATAGAACTCGGAATTTGGTTCTCTGTTTTTATCGGTGTAGAATTTGGTTCTCCTTTAGAAGATTTTCTGAAACTGCAATTTACCAATTTGTCCTAAACCTTAAATGATGTGGCAAAATTTTAGAAATGAGTAATTTTGGGTTTTTTCTAATGGTTTAATTATATTATTATTTATTATTTATTTATTATATTAGATATACAATTTAGTTTACATCATATGCTATTGATATTTGTTATCCATTCCTTTGTTGCAAGGGTCCCCTCCCTCTGAAGATTCTTGTGAGACTCAAATATCATAATCATTTAGCCAGTAACTATATCTTCACAACCAACGAGCTTAAAATGCAGGCCAATTTAATGATATTATTAAAGTGGTGGGTGGGGTACTTAACCAAAGAAAAAAACACTAATTGGTATCTTGTGCCAAAATGCAAAATGACTTCCAAAATGGGTCAAATTAGCACATTGCAGTAGAAAGAAATACTGGGAATAGAGGACAAATCGACAATTTTGTAACCTATTTTGTCGTGTTTATTTATTTATTTATTTATTTATTTATTTTATCTAATGGCCAAATTACATCCACCAATTCAATTAGGCACCTCAGGATAGCAAGCAACTTGGAACGAATTTTGCTTTTGATTTGGCTTATTTTTTCAAATATCTTTTTAGTTTCTTCACTGAATTGAATGCTTATGATAGAGGGTCAAACTCAAAACTAATGAATGAGATAACACTTCGTTTCATGTTCTGATTCACGTTAGTTGTTATATATAGTACTTGCTTGTGACAAAATAAGATGCTCTGATGATGATTCAATTACTAACAGTCTAACACTGTTCAGCTGAAATGAAATTCTTGTGAACCCAACCATATATCACATGCACCAAAATCCCCCATTCAGACTTTTTACAATTTAATTTGAAGATAAAAAAAAAGAGACAGAATTGCTTCTGCACATATATATTCAACTGTAAGTGTTTACAATCAAAAACACCAAAAGTGTTTGTTCCAAGTTTGAATAAATTGAAGTTAGTTAAAAATAGTTGTAATTTGTTAAATGAGTTACAAGTTAGTTAACTTAGGCTCTGTTTAGGAAAATGCATATTCAACATGTGGAAAAGGCATTCAACACACTTAGTCGAAAAGAATAATACAATTTGGGATACAAACCCTAACTTCATGAGAAGCTAGTGTATGGCAGGACTCAGGACCCAATAAAACCCTAACCCACATAAAACCATACAAATCAGACAAATAGACATGAAAACCCCACCAGTACCACAACAACTTTCAATAAAACACGAATAAACAATAGATTAGACTTACCTTTTCGCGATTAACAAAACCATTCGCTTCGATCTCATCAAATGAATGAACGATCCTTGGTTTTCTTCTCTCCTTCTTCGTCTCGTCGTACCCTTCTGTCTTCTCTCTAATTTCTTTCTAAGTGAATGAGTGAATGAAACCCTAAACATTGATTCCCAGTGCTAATAAATTACGTGGCATGCCAAGACATCATTTAGACAACCACACAACACTTGGTTAAACAGAGTTACTGATAAAACGTTATAAAAGGTAATTGTGCTTTAGTTTTAAAATAAAGGGGCCAATTAAGGGGGAAAAACATAAAAGACTAATTTAAAATTTGAAAATAAGTTAAAGACCCCGAGAGAAGTTTTGCCTAGTTAAAAATAATTGCAATTAGTTAGATTAGTTACAAGTTAGTTAGCTTAATTAGGATCACTATATTAAGTATATCCTACACTCGTTGTAATCACATCCATTTTCATTCAGTTAATTTCAATATTCAATCTCTTTATCCTCTGTTTGTTGGGCTTAACAATGATCCTCAACAATCTCATAAATGTACAATTTTAAAATTAAGTAAATACTCAAGTTGGAGTCTGACAAAAAAATGGAGACGAGTATGGTTTTGAGAAATAAAAAGTACTAATTTATTCTATGCGAAGTGAGAATCTGAGTCAAATTAGTCCCTAATAGGGATTGAAATGTCCCTAAAAAGTTATTCACAAAAGAACTAATTTGACACACATTTAAGATTGTTTAGAACTAAATTAATACTTTTCATTTCTTAAGAACTAAATTGGTCTCCACATTCTAAGGAGAGTTTTGATGTACTTGTGATCCTACTAGACTCGAGATACCGGTTTATAAAAAAAATACCTATTTTTCATAGATGTACTAATGAGAATTTGATAGGCATATTTATAAAATCATAAATGAGATTGATTCTTAGGAAATAATAGTATGGGACCTCCCTTTTTACCCGGAGACTTTGTTCATTCCAAGGAAGATAAAGTCTGCTATAAGAAAACAAAATAATACTTATTCCTAACCTATCATCACAAATTTAATTGGTTTTTTATGCCCAAATAAAAAGGAATTTAATTGGTGTTTAAAATTTAAGCTCACATGACAGAAGATATATATACAACTAGAAGCACGGAAAAGAAAGAAAGAAGGAAAGTAGTAATTGTTTGTGTAGTTGTTGTATTGTGTTCCTGTTTTCATCATTTACAGCTTCTGACTATGTCTTAGGAATCATTGCTTTCATGCTTCACGCTTAAAACAACATGAACTCAACTACAGTACACAACAACACAGACACAAAACAAAGCAATAATGAAGAGAGAGATTAAAACAAAATAAAAAAAAAATGCTAGCTGGAAGGAAGGAACGAAGGACAGGTTAGAGAGGTGCTGCTGGAATGGAACATAAGAAAGCATTTTTTAAAACAGAATTGCAGCACTTTAGTACTTTTATAGACAAAAGTTGAGTTGTTGGTCCACAACCAAATCCCAAATTTGCATTCCAAGTATACTATAGTTCTAGTACCAAATAGAATTAATTAATAATGCAGAAAATTCCTACCAATTCATTCACCACCTTCTAATGTAATGTAACAATAACAGACAGTTGGTGAAAACCATAAGTTGTACTCATCTACCACTATAGAATAGAAATTAAAAAAAAAAAAGCATTTGATGAAAAATAATAATAATGTCACCTACTTTGAAAATAACAATAACATAATTGAAAGAAAAGAATCAAGCATCAGAAACAACACTGAGAATATCATCATCTTCAAGTGGAGCTGGTAAATTGAGATCTATGAAACTGTCTTTGAAATTCAACATTCTAGAAGTTGAAGATGAAGATGGAATTATTAGATGAGATCTTTTGTGACCACCAAGTGCTTGACCAGAACCAAACACCTTCAAACAAAAAGGACATTCAAAAATCTTGTTGTTTTCTTCGTTGTTCTCGTGATGAGGAGGATAACAAACATTTGTGTGACTTGATAATGCTTTAGAAGATCGAAAAGCTTTTCGACAATTTTCACAAACGTGTTTTCCTCTAACTCTCTTCAATGGTGTTGATTCGATGACATTGATGTTGATTTTCTTCCATTTGTCTCTTGATAACATCATAAGACACATAGCAACGTCTTCTTCAGGGGAAGTGTTGGAAACAGAACTTAACGGTTGTTCAGTTTCCGTTGGTGGTGGTGGTGACGGCGTTGTTGACAGTGCCGTGAAATGTTTGTAGCTTGATTTACGGTTCCGTTTAGATCGTTGTTGACGAGTTGGATTCTTTGACGATTCTGTTTCGCTTTCTCTGTCAGGTGCTGCTAGTGAAGAGAACTCAGGAGGATCTGCATAAAACAGAGGTTTTTGTTCTTCTTCTTCTGATTGTGATTGTGAAAATGATGATGAGAAAGTTGAAGTGAAGGGATGTTGAAGTTGTTGAGGTTTTGGAGGAAGACGTTTGAGAGAGGCGAGGTGAGCTTTCATGTGTCCACCGAGTGCTCTGCCATTGTTGAATGTTCTTGAACAAATCTTGCATTTGTGTTTTTCCATTTTCTTTCTTTCTTTGTTTCAAGAGTAAGTTTGAGTTTGAGGGGTGATAGAGATATAGATATATACTATGGGAAGTTAAAAAGAGGAGAGTAGTAGTAGTAGTAGTAGTAGGTCACAAGCATTCCTCCATTAAAAGACACTCACACCATTTTACAACCCCAAATATTTTCATTTTTTATTTATTTAATATAAAAAAACGAAATAGTAATATTAAGTGTATGTAGACAAAAATAGTTGGCTCAATGATGTGGCAAAAACTCTATTGGGGAGAATCACACGGGTCGATAAAGTTAATTAGATTTTCTAGCGTACATTAGTCATTGGCAAAATCAATGGATACTGCGAACCAACGACATGGTAACTAAAAAAATAGTTGGCTGAACGGCATAAGTTATCATGGGATATGGGGATCGACTAAGTACTCATGAGTTCAATTTTCGAAGTGGTCAAACTCAGTGCTGGCGTACAAAATTTGCTTCTAAGCACAAACAAAAAAAGCCTTTCGTTTAAAGCGTTGAGACATTCGATAGATAGCCAATACTGATCCGAACCAAAAAAGTGTCTCAATAAGTGGTGTGGTGGAAGCTAAGTTATTTTGTGTGTAGATGGAGTGATAATTACCATTTATTATAAGTTCAATATATGCGAAATGGAGATTTTGGAATAAAAAATCAAGTGTTCAGATGAGACGACGATTTATAGGTATCTTTTAACTTAACTAGAGGTATTGAGTTCGAGTTAAGCCCTATGATGTAGCAGTACTAAAACTATTAACATAAAGTTTTACCGCCTATTGAAATCCTATCTGATTGAGGGATTAATCTCTATAATTACGCACAGAAAATATCTGATTTACATAAATAAAAAAACAAAGATTTTATGTTCAAATTCGAATAATTACGAAAAATATCCAACTTAATAATATTTACTTTGCTAGTAATGCTATGCCATGTGATGAAAGGTGAGTAAAAATGTGAAAAGAATAGCATAAATTATGGCGCGGCAAAAATTAAGAAAGTGTGACCTTTGAACAGGAAAAGAGCTACAGGTAACATGCGAACCTTGTGTTGCTGGCTCTGCTGCCCAAATTGAATCACCCTTTTTCTATTTATTGCTTTCTAAGCTCTCCTAACTGTCACTGCCAAAAAAAAAACTGTCACTGCCAATTTCATTTTTATAATAAAATTAATTAAAAAAAAACAGATTTCTAATTTGTTAAATAAGATTAATTTTATTTTTCTCTGTGGGTCAAGTCGGAGCTGTTTTGCAGATTCCTTTCACCGTCTCACGCTACTGACAAATTCCGTATATACATCTTGTTATGCTAATGCTTAACTTAGTATATAATTAAATTTTTTAATTATAATTAAGAAACTACGAATGGGTGGGTCCCTGAGATATATTCATGGGAACAGAGACCTTGATAACAGATAATTATTATTTGGTCTTTAAATAAAAAAAATTAGATAATTATTTTGTTGTGATTTGAAACTACCTAATCGTGGATGATTAGTGGTTTTATTGGATTCTGATTCAAGATGTAACGTAGATGGATAGAATTAGGGATTGGATACGATTTCACTGTATGGAGACAAATTATTGATAATTTTGCTAATCAATCTTTTTCATTGATGATTTTTTGGTATTAAGTGATAATAAAGTTTTTCATGTAAAAACAAATTTCAATTCTTCACTTCGATGTAACTAAACTTTTAAATACAAGTCAAAATTTGGTTTAGCAGAATAAATTCCTTTCTAAGTCTTAGTATCAATGGATTAGTGGTGTTTTGTACCTTCTTTTTCCAAAATAATATTAGTGCTAACTAGGGCTAGTATTTCTAAATTCATTTCTAAGGCTTATTACCGTTAGGGTTTTTTATAAGAAAAATAGGATTTAAACAGAGTACTAAGGGTACTCTAACACAATACAAACGTATTGTAGGGTGATACACATATTGGAGATGAGTTACAAGTTGTTGTAATTATACTTGAGAAAATGAATGAATTGTGTTGATGTATTCCTGTTGACGTAGGCAAGAGGTGCCAAACCATGAATGTCATTGTGTGTTCTTCTTTCATTTATTCTTGTGGTGTGTTTATGTGTATTTCATCAAAGATCCATGGGTGGTGTGTGGATTAATCTGATTGACACGTGTGTGGTTTTCCACAACAATGGGGTGACTTGCTCATAGCCGATGGTGCGACCAAGTGATTGGCTCAGTCAAGTTCTGAAGCTCAATGAGATTGGTGGTGGATCCATGAGGGATCATTGTATCTAAAGTCTTAATTCCTAACAATGGAGGTCGGGCGGCGTTTTCTGTTAGGTTTTACTAATGGTGGTACAAATGCAGTGGGCGTCGTCATTCAATACTCATGAGAGGAGCATTGAGATCGAGAAATATGGCAAGGAGCACACTCAAGTTTATTGGTTCGAAGTAAGTTTGCAAGATTTGCATGTGGAGAAGCTTAGTCTTGCGAAGGAAAAAAATTTGAGAAGAGCATTTGCTACACAAGAGGCAAGCCATGAGAAGGGCACAACAAAAAATGTGGCAAAAAAAAGGAGAAAGAGATGATACAAAAATTTGGAAATTTTAATTGAGGGACGATATGTTGGAAAGTCGATTATAATTTCCAAGAAAATGAAAATGTGTGGAAATTTAAGTGATACATTTCAAAAGGTGGGTGAATGTATATAGTCTTAGAAATGTGGAACAATTAATTTCCACTAAGTCTTATGCATGCAAGGAAGTCATGTTATCTCCTATAAATAGAGAAACTTGTGAAGAGATGAGACATCTGCATACCCTTTCGGTGATCATATGGATAGGTGAGAGATCTCCATTTAGAGATGTGAAGTATTCCTCCTAGTTTGGGTGATCATGTAGAGTTGAAGGGTCTCCAACTATGTCCTAGAGAGGAGGGTGTTGGTGATTACTTGTGTGTGATGAGAGTGTTATCACTCCTTGCAACTCTTAGAGTGAGAGTATTGTAGGGTGATACACATATTGGGATTGAGTTACAAGTTGTTGTAATCATACATGAGAAAATGAATTAATTGTGTTGATGTGTTCCCGTGGACATAGGCAAGAGGTGTCAAATCACGTATATCATTGTGTGTTCTTCTTTTCTTTATTCTTGTGGTCTATTTATGTGTATTCCATCAAAAATCCTTGGGCGTGTGGGTTAATATGATTGACGCGTGTGCAGTTGAATATTGTGTAATAAGTGTCTGTTATGTTAGGGAAAACTGCACACGCGTCAATCAGATTAAGGCTTAGAAATGTGCTTATACGCAAAATCGCCTTTGGAATCGAAATCTTGAATTTGAAGTTCAAAAAAACCTTCAATCTCAACAATGATGATTTTGCTATAGAGCACCAAATTGAGTTATTCTTAAGCCTAAAATGCTCAAAATTCAACAAGGAAATACAATATGATAAGTATTTTGTTCAGAAGATTACTTAATACGCAAAACACCGTGAAAAATTAATTCACATCTCTAAAACGTGTTTTGGCTCCTATTTGCTAATTTCTCTATCAATTTGCGTCAAACCAATTGCGTTCAGCTCGTATTGAGTGTAGAAATTGAACTAAACCAAAAGATTTCAACAAAAAAATGCAAATTTGAAAACGATATGAAAAACAGAAACGCGAATAAAAATTTCGCCTTTTCACATCGTTCTCGAATTTGCATCGTTTTTGTTGAAACTTTTTGGATCTCAAATGAATCTTCTTCTAGGGTTTGCACCAACAGGTAATCCCAACAACTTAAAAGGAAGATACTACAACCTAGAAAAGAAGGGACCAACTCCAAGAATCCAATACTTAAATTTATGCCAATGAGGTGCTTTCATGAAAATTCACACGCAAACTAGAAACCAATTCAAAACTCCGAAAGATTGTTTTAATGCTCCAAAGGTTCTTCCAAGATCTCCTCCCAATACTATGGTATCATCTGCAAACTATAACAACGAAATATGATGGTCATCTAACACTCTGAAAACTTCAAAACTCCCTATCTGGATAGCTCTTTGAATCAGCCCTGAAAGGCCTTCAGCCACAATAAGGAAAAGGAAAGGAGTTATAGGATCTCCTTTCCTCAAACCTTTGTAAAATTTAAACTCGTCTGTAGGACTACCATTTACAAGAACTGACATTGTGCTCGCAAAAATACAAGTTGAACATCCAATCAAATCCACCTCCTATCAAATCCCATCCTAAACATCATATAAGTTAGAAATCTCCAGAACACCGAGTCATAGGCCTTCTCAAAGTCCACCTTGAACACCAAGCACAGGGGCAGATCTACATATATTTGAGGGGGTTCAAGTGAACCCCCTCAAATAATAAAACTAGCACGGATATCTTAGGAAAAAATATTTTTGCATCTCCTGAAAAATATGGTTTGCACCAAAGTTCTTAATTTTGCACCATTCTAATGCACCACACTCACACAACCACTCACACTCTTGTATTTTATTTTTAAAAAGTTTCTGTATCTCAATCTCCTTGGATTCGTTCTTGTTCTTATTATCCTAATTTTGAATCTGTTAGTACTATTTAGTTTGTATTTTGTGTTAATGCTATTTAATTTGAATTTTTTTATCAACAACAGCTGATCTGAGTGGTAACTTGGATCCCATCACAATGTCTCAGGTTCGAATTTTGGGTGTGGCAAAAACTCAGTTGGAAGGAGAGCACCAATATTGATTTTTTTTAGTGCTATTTAATTTGTATTTAGGAACTAATTTGTGCTATTTAATTTGTGTTGGTCTAGTGCAACACAAGTTGAACTTGATAAAGTCTTCTTTTGAAGCTGACACTAGTTTTGCCTGTTGCAACACTAACGGTAGAAATAGCTTTTTGCTATGAATATTGTGAAGAATAAGTTGTGTGATGGGATGTGAGATACATGGATGAGCATTGTTTAGTGACATACATTGAGAGTGATGTATTCAATAAAATTGACTCTGAGCTTATTATTCAACGATTTCAGAATACGAAATCACGTAGCGGACAATTATGAAATGTATAATTTATTTATTTATTTTAATATATTATAATTGTTTTTAATTATATTTTTAGCAAATTGTGTATTTAAAAAAATTGACACCCCTGACCAAGCATTAATTTTTTTTCTCCACTTTGCAAGATTTACTGCCTCATTGACTACAAAAACCTCGTCTAAAATCTGCTCCCCGGAATAAAAGCTGGTTGACAAGGGGAAATAACTTTGGAATCAAAACACCCCCTACCTTAACAATCAAAACACCCCCTACCTTAACTCGGCTCGCATAGACTCGAGTGAGCCCTTGCCTCGGCTAGCAGCAGAAATTGGATGTTA
Organism: Oxytropis ochrocephala; assembly: GCA_020916435.1. Taxonomy (NCBI): domain Eukaryota; kingdom Viridiplantae; phylum Streptophyta; class Magnoliopsida; order Fabales; family Fabaceae; genus Oxytropis; species Oxytropis ochrocephala. The sequence continues at coordinate 20,548,385 of CM037088.1, forward strand.
ACACACACTCAGTACTCGTGAAAGGTACTCTCTCATGTATTTTTGGAATATAATATAGACCAAACCATATGTAATTCTCTTTGGGACTCTTAACAATGTGTCTAAATTGAGAAGAGTCATTTGTAGAAATGAAGACAAAAGTATAGACCCCTGCAGACACGTTCATATATAGCACAAATTCTTATCTCCATGGGGTACGAAAATTCTTCAAATCTGTGGCTATGGCTTCTCTCTTAATTTGAATGGTACATTTGAGAACATTCAACAAAGTATGCAACGGTACGGGAGAAGATATAATTGGAACCTTGCATATGCCGAAAGCAAAAAGAGAATATATTTTAAACAATATATAGAGTGTCTTTTAACTAAAGCAATGTTAATTTAATTAACTAAGCAAGACTACAAGCTAATTCAACTAAATGAAATAATCACTCTTTTAAGACAAATTTACAAAGAAAAATATTTATTGAGTGGTAAGCTTTTAGAAAGTGGATCACAGACTTTCATGTACATGATAAACTGACAAACATCTCTTCCTCAATTAAAGAATGTGTTTTTTTTTAAAATCGGTATCTTCTGCGCGCAATTGTAAAGACTAATTTTTTGAGCTGAGTAGGATTACAATTATCGGCAAAACCCTCCCTAATTTTTAACGCCACTGCATTCCTAATGCTGAATTCGAACCAAAGAGATTGGTTAAACTGAAAGAAACTCTTATTATCTCATCGAGCGCTCTTGGATTAAAGAAAGTGTTTGTATAATAAAGAATGAAACAGTGTATTCTGCATAAATTACTAAAACTAAATAAGCATAGGTAAAGAACCACATGAATGTCAACAACCATTCATGAATATCTTAGTTTACCACACAGTACCAATTCTGTGAAACTGATAAATACTACTAGTCCAGTTTTTACCATATTATAACTAACAACTGAGGAAGTGGGGATTCAAATTTCAAAATAGTACTTTACACCATTCATATCATTCATGTCCTGTGACAAGAAAATGAATAATTAGGTAAATTGCTCTTGCAACCAAGTTGAACTACAAATAGTAAATGCTGTCCCAACAACAAACATAAAGTAGTAAAACTTTCTTTTATCTTTTTCTTTTTTCTTGATTTTGCTTTTGGCAGGAAGAGTTTACTGAGGGCAAAGTAGTATCCGTGACAAAAAATATACATTCTTGCACTTCTTAGGTCACCCCATTTTTTACATCCTTAAAGACTATGACTTCACTTGAGTGGCGAGCGAAAAAGTCCTCGACCATGATCAAGGTCGCGACATTATGGTTTTTAAGTCATCATAAATGTATCGATCGTATTTAATTACAATTAAGCATTTAATGATAAGAATCGAGACATGACTCCGTGATCGCGAATTAAAACACTGATTATATTTATGACACCAGGTCGGATTAGATAAAGGGGAATGTGTGCTTTATTAGAGAAATGAAAAAATTGCTAGTGAGACTTGGTTTGCTCAAGAAAAAAAACCAAACTTAGGATTTAGGAACCATTAAATCATATGTATCATTAGATGCTCGTTTTTGGCTTCCAAGTCAAGTATATTATGACAGGCATCATAACATTGCTTTTATATCTGTAGGAAAGATGAAGCATGAAGGACCCCACTCGCCCTTCCTTTTGGTGCAATTGAATTGACCAAAGTTGGGCTTTAGAGACATGTGTCAAGATCATCTGTCCAGACGTATCCCACTGGGCCGGAACGGAACGTAGAAGCGGGTTGAGTTGGGTCAACCCAATTATATACATGGCTATTGCTTTTCCCACACCCCCTCCTACTCAAAACACACCCCACAAGGGTGTGAAAAAAAAAAAGGTCAAAAAAACCTTTTTTTCACGAAATTTCACTGTTCGAACACGGGCCTTCGAGCAGGTTCGAATGACATCGTTCGAGTGTGTTAAATTTTGACTTCACACTCTCTCTTTGGCGTTTTTCACTGCATTGCGATGAGGTCGTGCGAACAGGTTCGCAAGACCTTTCGAACCCGTTCGAACGACATCGTTCGAGTGTGTTAAATATTGACTTCACACCCTTTTGTGTGTAATTTCACCTGTTCGAACGAGGTCATTCGAACAAGGTCGTTCGAACAGTCTTTAAACACGTCCTCACAGCGTTTCACGCAAGGTTATTTTTGGAATAAAATTTGTTAAAGGGTGTGAAAGAGTAGGAGGGGGTGTGGGAAAAGTAAACGCCATATACATTGGCCGACTTGTCGGCCTAGTCCAAGTTTTAACAAAAAAAACCACAAAAAGTGTTGGAAAAGTATAAAAATTGGTCTAGTGTGACCAATTGGGCCGAGCCAAAACGCCTCTGATATTTTTTGGATCCCTACTTAGCGAACCAGCCAAATTGACCTAGAACAACTTTGGACCATCAACCATCAAGCCGACTCGTTAGGTAGGGCCAAAATTGATAAATCTACCTACAATACAATAAGTGAAGCTAAGTTCTACCATCAGTTATTTCAAGATTGAGAGTCTATGTTGTCATGATTCATTCGGTGAAGCTATGTCTTTAAGATATACTTTTCCTCTACAACACATTAAAAAAATGTTTTCTTTTTATCACTTTTCTTCTATAATTATAAAAATAGCACACTTTTTCCTCTCTTTCTTAATTCCAAATATTTATATGGAAATTAAAAAGTTATTTTCCATATAATTTCAAATATTTATATGCCCAATACCAATTGTCATTAACCTTATTCATTAATATAATATCATTTCTTATTTAAGGAGTGCTTATATCAGGTAAAAGATAAATAAATAACTAGACAAAGCAAAAATACTTGTTCAATATTTTATTTTAAAAATGGTCATTGGAGAAAAGCCCTAAAATTAGTTTGGATAATTTTTCCTCCTAGGCCAATATTGTCTATAAGATAAAAAGAAATCCTTCCTTTTCTAAGCCAAAATTCGGTTGTCATTTCCTTCTTCTCTACTTCAAAACTAATCGTGCTAAGCAATGACCGTGAAAATAAAAGCTATTTTGTAACTCAGCTACCATGTTTGTCCACCTGTACTGTACCTAAATGTGCACCAAACACACCCTTAATTAGAAGTAGTAGGATTAACTATATATATTCTACACAATACATACATATTTACTCTAATATTGTATTACAAAACCTATATATAACACTTAACTAACTAAACTTCTCTTATCTCTAACTAACTACATCCAGTAGCGGATCTTCATTGGGGCTGGGGAGGACCACGGCCCGCCCTCAAAAAACATGTGAAATTACTACAATACCCCTACTATAACTAAATAAATCTTCTGCGGAGAGTTTGCTAATTTCGTTTGACAGCTCGGTGGTTAAAATTGCGTTTTGCGTTCTTTAAATTAATCATCATGTGTTCAATTCCCGGTTTTATCAATTTTCTTGTTTTTATTTATTTTTTTTGCCTCCTTTTCAATTGGACATCAGTTTTTTATTTTTTTCACATCTCTTGTGTTGAATTCTCATTTATTGTGGGCCTCTTTTCCAATTAGACTATGATGGGCCTTCTTTTTAACACCACTTCTATTTCTAGTGATTAAATAATTACAAGCCACTTGTTTTGACATTTAGAAAGAAAGAAAACATCAACTTAAGAGAGGCTTCTCTAGATCAAAATCACTTTCTGATAAGCTACCTTCTTTTCCTTTCGCCCAAAGCACAAAGTACAGTCCACTGAACATCAGGAACATACCAGCAAAGCTGCAATGCAAAATAGAGCTGATCAATAAGATACTGCACTTGAGAATATAACTGAAAAATAAATACGCCATCCAATCTCATTTATAAGCGAAATATATATATATTTTCTAGTTTTATTGAATAACTGATGTATCTGATCTATATCTATATTATATACATCGGATACATTATTTATTTAATGAACTTAGAAAGTGCGTTTTTTGATTATAATAAATGAGACCAGACAGAGTAGTTAGGAATCGGTAGGGTAGGGTACCTTCCAATATTAAAGGTGACTCCTAGAGTAATAACAGAGAAAATGACAGAGCATACTGTTCCGACCGGGTTGAACATGGACACTAAGACAGGCCCTCTCTTCTTAAGTGCCCAATTAGTGAAGCTTAAGCTTATTCCACCAACTGCACCTGACTGTCAATTTACAATTTATCACTTTAGTAACCATTTCCTAAAAGTATTTGATACATACAAAAGAAGAGTTTAATAGATATGCACCGACATTGTTAACAAATTTTACACTGTCATCTAATAATATCTCAGTAGTAGATAGATGTTTGTTGAGATATTTTTAAAAATAATATAACAAAGTAGCATGTTGGTTGAATAAGATGTGATCGGTGTCCCACACCTGATACTGACACTTCAATTACTAGCATATTTTCAAATTAAAACTGGTTTCTACATGTTTGTGTCGTATCTGGTTTCAAAATTAATAAATGATTAATTTCAACACTAATAAATGATTAATTACTAATCAATAGTTAAAGGAAGCTAATTGAGATAATTTACCAGAAGAGAATAGCCAATCATGTCACCAGGACTCACTAGTTGCCAGCCAGTTTTGAATTCATGATATTCAAGTAATTCAGCAGTTGTAGTCATAAACCCTCCGAAAAACGATGTTATTACACACAAAGTCATTGGTGCTGGAAATTCTTCTAAAGTAAAAGCCTGCAATAAACACAAATTTTTTGTTAACTTACAATGAAATTTATTGTTAACCTCTTTGTGTCTTAAATTAAAGTTACCTGCAAAACAAGGGTGCTCGACATAATGACGACGGCGGCCAAAAGATAGAGGGAACCTTCTATCTTGACTCTGTCAAACATAACGACTGGATTTGATAAATGAACTGCTGCTGCTACTTCTTCCATTGGCAGAGGACTTGAAATGCTTTGCATTAGGCTCATTGTGAAAGCGCCTACTACACAAAGCAATGTGCCGACGATTTTTACTCTACTATATGTGCACCTTATGTCGATTTTTTCCAACCTGGCTTGTTAGAATAAATTGGAGTTAGTTAAAAATAGTTGCAAATTAGTTAGCCTAGTTAAGATCATTATATAAAGTGTATCGTACACTCATTGTGAAAATAGATTATATTACCGAAAAATCCACGCGATGACGAAGATAAGACCTGGAGCGAGGTTTGGCATGGCTGTTCCCATTGCTGGTGAGGTTAGATCGATTCCTTTAAGGAATAATGATTGGCACAAAGTTACACTGCATACCAAGGATCAAGAGAAATCAAATGGTAAGTTAGTATTGTATTGGTAAGTTAGTATCAAATGGTAAGTTAGTATTGATCAAGAGAAATCACACAACAAATTCATAATTGTATATCTTAATCTATAGCAATAATCACAGCATTGACACTTTTGTTTGAAGATGTGTCTGGTGTCCGACACGCCTGTGACATCTACTCTCATCTACTAAATAAAGTGTTTTTATACTCTCATTTTTTTTAAATATTACCCACCTTTCATTATAATGGGAGAAAGGAAAGGAAGCCTCTGTTATCAAAAAATAAAAGGATAAGATAAGCTTTCTCTTAATATAGGAGGATTAGCACAAAGCACGGTACTTTCACTTAATAGTTAGAAAATAAGAAATTAAGGATAACTTTAGTGCTTAAGATTATGTTCAGAGAGATTCTAGGTATCAAATATTCCCAAAAATCTATGATAATAGATCCACCTTCAACAAGTCACTAAAATTAGTCTCTTCAACATTTGCAATCAAAACACAAGCATTTCTACCAAAAAGATTTAAGCGGTAACCGGGTTAAAATCTCATCCCAAGATCTTCGGTGTGGTAAAAATTGTGTTGGGAGGGGCTAAACACATGGGTAAGCAAAGTCGGATACTTTGTGTGGTAGGATTCTATTCTGGCAAGATAAATTAGTCATCCGCATACTGCAGACCAATGACACGGTAAAAAAAACACAACATTTCCAACTCTATGAAAAACTCGGTTGGTGGATTACAAATTTTCATGGTATAGCTATGAAATCCAGATTCTACAAATTCAAAAACTAAAAATTATTTAAAAACTGACAATTGAAAGCATAAAAGAAAAAAAGAGATTCAAAATCATAAATTGAATTCAACTAATTCCACGATGTATCATCCATTAATACATAAAAAAAACATAGTCATAAGATTTATATACTTACCCTCCAAGAGAAAGGAGAAGAAATTGTGTAAGCAACTTGAAACTAAGTTTCTTAGGCCATTTACTCCTGCAAAAAATACATATATAATAATAATTTAGTAATCCAAAATCACAAAAAATAAGAGAGAAAGTAAAAATGCAGGAGAGAGAGAGAGAGTTGAGTTACCTTTCAAAATAAAAGGCAAAGGGGAAAAGAATTAAGAAGGTAACAAAGGAAGTAAAAATGACAATGGTGAAAGAGTTGAGACCCAAAGACATTAGATAACTCATAAGCATCGCATTTCCTGCTAAGAAAAATTGCACCAAAATTAACCCTCCAATTATTGCCACATCTTCCATCATCATCCCCATTTTTCTCTTTTCTTCTCTTCTTTGTTATATTTTTCAAGAGAGGATCATGAAGATATATATACAAATCCTCTCTTCATTCTTCTGATTTATCTTTATATCTATCTCTAAACCAATTTCCTTCTATGGCATCATTTATTTTTATTACAAAAAGAAAGAAGAAAACAAAGAATCTGATATTATATTAATATTAATATTAATGCATGGAGGGTAACTGCTGTGTTGCTATAAGACATGACACGTGTACGAATTTCAAGTGAACTGCCGTTCATGTTTTCTTTCTTTCTGATTCTACCAGTCTTACAATCCACCGTTTTAAGGTCAAAGGTATCCTTTTTGTCTCTTTTCAGATACATACAATCTGAATCTGCATGCGTTAAAAACCCTCTTTTCACTCAATTTGTTCATTTCTTTTCTTCCATTTATAAAAATAGTGGCAATTGGTTAACCATGAAATGGTTTTTTTTTGCTTTGTCTATATCTAGATTATTTTTTTCCCTTGAAAATAGAGGGAAGGATTCTATGAAGCTCGATATCTTCAAAAAATGGGCAACGCATCTGCGTGTCGGATGACACGATTCGATCCGATACGCAACCGATACTTCCCGAGACGTACCCAAAGAGTATCCAATAATTTTTTAATTCTTTTTAAAAAATATTTCACCCGATACTTTTCAGATACTTCTTGGATACTTCTTACCAACTAAAGATACTTCTAAGATACTTTTTCGATACCTCTTACCAACTAAGCACATGATTGTCACTCATATATGATACATTTTAATACTTCAATAACTAAAAGACGAAATTATATCTCTTTTCGTAACACAATCATAAAAGATATAAGACATTATGATATGGGTGACATAAATATACGTAATCATCTCTACGAATTATCTGATTTGAGGTGTCTCCGAGCATTTGTTCGCCCCTATTTTTATGACTAGTCACTCATGCATATATGTGTCAGTTGTCCTCTTCCTTTCCTCCATATATTTTTTGTGATTTTTTTATCTATTTGTGCAAAAAATTCCATCTTTATAAAATACAATATTTCTGTTTTTCATCTTTGTTTTTTTTCTAAATGTGTTTCTATTCCATTTTATTTTTTTGTATATTTTTATATATTTAAATTTTAATTTAATTTTTTATTAAAGTATCCTAGCCGTGTCGTATCTTGATTTTCAAAATTTTCCCGTATCCCCATATCCGTATCGTATTGTATCCTGTATTGTATCACGTATCGAGGCTTCATAGGAAGGATTAGATTTTCTTGTTTTTTTTTTTTAATTTTTCTTTTGCATGAAATAGACTATATTAAGTTAATGGGTTCTTCAAAACTTCTTTTTTTTTACATAAAAAATAGATCAAATGTTCTTTTATTAAACTCATTCTTTTTAAGAAAGTAATAAAGTTGAGTTGACAATTAATAACATATTTTTTGACTAGAGTTTTTTAGTCAATTTTTGACTGAAGAGTTAATATATACTATAAAACTATATACATTTCATAAATTTTAAATTACAAATAGTAGTAGGTGTTTGACCCGCCTTAATATCTCAGACTTGACCGAGAGTGGATTCCCTCATGTTAAAAAAAAGGGGTTTATGTTTTTAAACTTGGTTTGAACTAATCGTTGAGCCGATTACAAGATGTTTGGTTTTTCTTTTTTTTTGGTCAAAGATGTTTGGCTTTTTAATCAAGGGATTAGATTGTATTTCGAATGAGCAACTCCAAGCAGTGGCAGATCTTGACTAAAAAATCCGGGAGGGCCGCTAATAAAATAGACATAAAAATTTAGAAACGCATAGCGAGAGCAGACGCTAAAACGCGAGAAACATACCATCGTAAATTCGCCAGAATGAAAAAAACTTTCAACGACAATATGAGAAGACAATGCCGAGAATTAGCAGACGGTGAGAGAACGTTGTTTGTTATATGAGAGTAGGAGGATCTCATCAACCTTTACATTAAAATTGACAATTATTAACGCTTGAGATTAAAAGATACTTTGAGAGCAGAGATGTGATATTTAAATCTTAGAATTTTCAACAATAAATCAATATGCGTGAAAGGTAAATATTTGAATTCATGATTACGATAAACTCGATTTAGTGTACTTTTAGAGACAATTTTAAGTCATTTTTATAGCAATTATTAATATTTAAATAAATAAGTGATTTTTTTGCTCTTTATTTTACAAAAAGGTAGAAAAATACACAAAAAATTAAAGTTCAATTTATAGGTAACTAATGTATAATGATATATATATATATATATATATATATATATATATATATATTATTGTATGGGCAAATAGAAATAGAAGTGGTGTTAAAAGGGAGGCCCATCATAGTCTAATTGGAAAAGAGGCCCACAATAAATGAGAATTCAACGCGAGATGTGAAAAAAATAAAAAAAAAACTGATGTCCAATTGAAAAGGAGGCAAAAAAAAAACAAGAAAATTGATAAAACCGAGAATTGAACACAGGATGATTAATTTAAAGAACACAAAACGCAATTTTAACCACCGAGCTGTCAAACGAAATTAGCAAACTCTCCGCAGAAGATTTATTTAGTTAGTAATTTAGTAGGGGTATTGTAGTAATTTCACATGTTTTTTGAGGGTGGGCCGTGGTCCTCCCCAGCCCCAATGAGGCAAAAAAACCACTGTACACAAAAAAAAAAAATTATTTACCTAAATAACACACCTTTTAGATTAAATACCAAACTAAGCCACTTTTTTTTTTCTTTGTAGAACTCGCCCCACCACCCCTAGTTCTCAACTAAAATTTTGCAATTTTTTAAAATCCTTTGTAGAACTACGCCCCACCCTTAGTTCTCCACATGGTTTTTAATTTTTGATTTTCTTGTATTTAATTTTATTAAAATCTAAATTAATTTAATTTAATTACAATAATTATTTTAAATAATTAGAATAGTTAAAAAAATTATTTATAAAATAATTACGATAAAAATCCGTTAAAAAATTAAGATATTAAAAATTGGTGTCATAAAGAGTTATTAGGGTCATGTGAATAACTTAGACACAAGTATATGGACAAATGCATATGAATACTTGTCATAAACCATGTGAAAGACATATCAACAACCTAGAGACAAGCAACTTGACAAAGCCATGTGAATTAGTGTCATAAAAGAGTTATTAGGGTCATGTGAATAACTTTATACACAAGTATATGGACAAAGCATACATGTGAACTACTTTAATAATGGTTGAACACAAAAATCAAAATCATCATTTACACCACTACACCCATTTTGGTCGTGGCAATCTAGGGTATATTTTGTAAAATTATAAAAAAATTAGGGAAAAAATTAGGGCAAAAAACCATGTTAAATTTAGATGAAAAAATGATTTTTAACACACTTTCTAGTAAATAAATTACTTATTAAAACATTTTTAAATTTTTTTCCAACACAACAGATTTAGTATTACACTTTGTCTACAAGGTATAATATTTAAAAAAATTAAAATACAAATTAAAATCGTGGGAAAAATGTTCCTAAACTTAGGTAAAAACCGTTTTTATACTTAGTCAAAACCTACAAAGTAATACAATAACTATTAAATCAATGAGACCTCATTTACTTCAGGACCTCTCCTATTCCTGAAGAATAAGATGACACAACTTGTTTCAAGAAAAAATTAATTTCAAAAATGTGGTTTGAATGGAATGAGTATTGTGGTAATCGAGCCTTTGAAGTGGAAGCAGTTAGTGTTAAAGAATGTGGTGATTTGTTTCTTGAAAGTCCAATGCTAGGGGGAGATGCTTACAGAAGTGCACAGTTTTAGCAAATTTAGAGATACCGAGTTGAAAAATATTTCATATCCTCTATGTGTGTTTAATTTAGATGAAAAAAATGATTTTTAACACACTTTCTAGTAAAAAAATTACTTATTAAAACATTTTTAAATTTTTTTTTCCAACACAAAAGTTTAGTATTACACTTTGTCTACAAGGTATAATATTTAAAAAATTAAAATACAAATTAAAATCGTGGGAAAAATGTTCCTAAACTTAGGTAAAAAACCGTTTTTTATGACTTATTAAATTCAAGGTTTTAATTAATGGTCTACATATTGCCGACACTGTTTAACGGCCTAGATTTTGCCCCAATTTTTAATATGTACATTTTTTACCCCAATTATTTTATAAATAATTATTCTAATTATTTAAAATAATTATTGTAATTAAATTAAATTAATTTAGATTTTAATAAAATTAAATACAAGAAAATCAAAAAATTAAAAAACCATGTGGAGAACTAGGGGTGGGGGGGGGCGAGTTCTACAAAGGATTTTAAAAAAAATTGCAAAATTTTAGTTGAGAACTAGGGGTGGTGGGGGGCGAGTTCTACAAAGAAAAAAAAAAGTGGCTTAGTTTGGTATTTAATCTAAAAGGTGTGTTATTTAGGTAAATAAATTTTTTTTTTTGTGCACAGTGGTTTTTTTGCCCCCCAATGAAGATCCGCTACTGACTCCAAGTATCAAATTTTAACTCTTTCTGTGGTGGAGATTGGAGAGTCATGTTACAAACACCCCAAAAACCATATTGAAAAAATCTAAAAAAATATGTTGAAAATACAACTTTTTACTAAATTAAATATAAATTAAAATACTTCTGACTATTTAGTTTTTTTCTCTAATTAAGTTGATTACATTTCACTTAATTTCATTTATTATTTCATTGAATTTATAAAAGTAAAATTGATTTCAAGATTAATAATATATAAACATTAATAAAACATTTGTTATTATTTATTGAATTTCAAATGACAGACACTTATATCTATTATTACATTTAAGAACTAGCCCAAGAGAGGGAAGGATGGTGCAAAGCTAATATCAATATTGTGAAGGGACCTAACCCGTGAGAGGTGGAGATGGTACCTAATTAAGCTTGAGATGAGGAGTTTAATGGCAACTTGTTGTGTATGCTCGTTAAACATGCATTATGTTTTTTTTTATAAGCAAGGTTAGTGGTTAGTAATTAGTTTAGGGCGGGAGAAATGTTAGTTTCCAAAGTTTGAACCCTGAACCTCATTTTTGCAAATTTGCAACACCTTTATGTTCATTAGCTCGCCAACTAAACTACCTTCCTGAGACAAACATAAATCATGTGTTGATGATACTGATTATACTAGTTGAAACAGTAAGCGGGAGTCTGCAATGGGTGAGTTGAGATGGAAAATCCCAGCCTTGTCCTTGAGGATGACACAATTATGTGTGGAAATGCCTGGTGCCAAGACTAATATTTCGGAGCCAAGGCAACAAAAGCAATCTTGACTACCCTAACGAATCATTGGACAATATCAAGACTAATGAGTGTGTGAAGTAATTGACTAAAGAGACTTCTTCACATAGAAATTGTAATACGTACAGTAGTTGTGAGATTCGTACCACATAACTATGGAGTATGAATTGCCTTGAGTTGTTCCTAGTATTTTTTTTGTGTGAACTAGTTATCATCTAGGCACACCGTAAAGACTAATTTCTTAAACCGGATAGAACTAAAGTTGTTTTTATTATATTACCTAGTATTTATAAAATTATAAACATAGAAAAAATAAAATCTCATAGTAAATACCAAATTAACCTATCGTACGACAGCCTAGGCATGCATCAGAGATCCAAACCCAAGCCAAGGCACTTGCCCTTTTAAATTTAAAGTTTTAAACCCGTTTTCCTCCCAATAATTTTTTGATCAACTCATCAAGCAGGAGGAATCAGCTTGATAGGCACCTAACAATCAACTTGAGGAAGCAATAATAATGTAGGGCGTCGGCAGTAACATAGTTCGTTCGAATTATGCGTATGAGTGAATGTATTAATTAGGTCGAGTAACTTTTATTTAACAAAACAAATCATTTTCTTCGGCCTGAAAGAATTACAGCAGGTATTAACCGCTTTCTGGGTATCAATGTAACAAAACACAAATCTAACATACAAACCTTTTTTTAGTCAAAATCCAACCTTACAAACCTAAAAAGGCTTTCTTCAATCTTTCTCCTACCAGGTCACCTTGGAACTGATAGACCAAGCTCTAGAACAAATAAAACAAAGGCTAAATCAGAAACATTCTTCAGAAGAAAACTATAAATAAAGCGAAGAGCCCAAAGACTAAATACGTTCCTATACAAGTCAGTTGCAGTGATGCTACCATACAAGGCAAAACACAGAAAAACATACAAATGGCTAAACAAATGTTTGAGCACAAATTATGAAATGGCTGTTATGAATCTCCAAAAAGTTTTTCAGACAAACAAAAGACCCCCACCTTAAGAACAGCGTGCATGTCTCACGTCCCATCAGTAGCATCTGGTGAAAGTAACAGTTATGTTATCATATTATACTTTTTTACTAAAAAAGGATCACTCAATATATATTATAAACCTTAAGACAAATATTTGAATTTCAAGAGTCCAACAGGCTGCTGTAACTGGCAATAGTTCTAACTATCTATTCAGCTTTCAAATCCCGGTAGCTCAAATTCTGCTATGCTATAGCCACTATTTGACATCACTGCCTAATTCCAATTTCCCTAAGTACCACTGCAAGACCTTTCTTTTGCTTTTCAAATATATCCCACAGAGAAGCCAATCGTAAAAAATGTAGACACTGCACTCAAGTTCTAACTAGAAGTTAATTTCTTTTTTCTTTTAAAAATGTAGCTCAATGCTTTAAAATTAACAACTCATTACATGAATATCAAATAACAAAATATTCATACCAAAGGCTCTCACTTAAGTGTTTATAAGCTCAATTATTTTACACCATCAACCATTTGTTAAGGTTAGGTAAAGTTCAATATTAAGGTAACCGATTGAACTCATTAGGGAAAGCTTTATATACGATGGCTATCTTGAGAATGGTTACAAATCTCTAAGCTCACCCCCCTGCAGAGTTTTTTTTTTCCAAATAAGCAAATAATAGCATTTAATAGGTTTGTTAGAATTGTTAGGAGGTAGGGATCGAAACTCCCCATCTTTATCACTCCACTCCTTAACTCTTTCATCCCTACCCACCAAACCGACCTTATATCTCCCCATGTCAGAGTAGTTACATAAAATAAAATGTAAAGAGAAAATGCACTAACAATAAATATAGTGACAAGGAGAAAATTACCAAGAGCCTTTTCTAAGGAAACATTAAGAGGAGGCAAAGCTTGGAAACAAAAAATGTCTATGTATCTAGACATGGACAAATATTATTAATGGCAGATGAGGTTCAAGATGCCAAGCTAAAAATCCTCCCTAACAACATGGTGGATGGTGTTACGGCTTATGATGGAAGTATGATGGCAATAGTCAAAACATTAAAGGACAAAAACCACTCAATGAAGGCGACTGAGTCACTAAATAGAGACTGAAAAAAAAAGAGGAAGAAAATAAGACAACAGTGATATTTTGTTCACAAAACAGAGACTTAGAAAGTCACAGTTTACAAAACAAAGGAATTTAGGGAAAGAGATAGAGAGGGATTAGGCAGAAGAAATGGAGATATACAGAACAAAACAGAAGGAACAGAAAGGAAGTGAGAGACACGAGTAACAGGGATATATAAAATAGGAAAGGGATTAAAGGGCAGAAAGAAAGGAAGAGAAAACAGTTTTCCAGGGATAGGAATCTAGGATGTGACCAAAGAATTCAGTTCATTGGATATGGACTATACAGCAAAGATGCACGAGTGATAGGTGGTAGAGATGCATGGTGAATGATGGCAAAGAAGGATGAGTGAGAGAAATGCACAGAAAGATAGCGAGTTGAATAAATAATGGCTTTTTAGGGACAGAAATGGTCAATCATGTGTTAACGGCCTTTCCTTCTTTTTTTAAAGTTGATTTAGGAACTATTTCCGCCATGGCTGCAGTAGACACCATGTAAAAACTTCATTTTACAACACAAAAATGTGCATAGACTAATTTCAGAATTTCATTCCACTAACTGTTTTCCCTCCTCTTTTCATTTGCCAAACAAATAAAGAAAAGAGAACCCAGGAAACTTGGTCAGACATCCAAAAATTGTGAAGCCACCAAAGAACTTCTTGTAAGATAACATAAGAAGAAGCTCTATTCTAATATTGCCGAAGAGATTATTAAATATTAAAACTTGAACGAATGCTAACTTCTTTCATACTTGATAATGAAGCAGTAGGTCTTAAACGGCTGGTCCTGCACTCCCAAAAAACTATGTGCCTGCAGGAACCAAATTTTACAGTTAGCTGACATCAAGATTCCCTGTTAGAGAACTTTTAGTCTTTCACTCTATACTAATGGCCTCCAAGTTGTTTTACCCACAAAAGCCACCTAGTCCCTACCCATGCCCCAAACAATGCTCCCATTGTATAAACTAAGGAGGATGGTCGGATACCATACCACAGGAGGCTGACAGAAACACTCTTAAACCTTTGAAACACTCTTCCGCAGACCCAACTTATTGAGATTGTGCTATCAACTAATAAGAGTATCCCGTGGCTTGACATTGAAAAAATGAAAGCCAAGCCGTTGAAATTTCAAAAACAACGTAATATTCTACCTATAGGTGTTCAAAGGATCGAGTTTATTCAAGAATTTCCCCGCATTTTCTCTATTTCATTTTTTCTTTTGGCGCAAAATCCTCTAAACCTTTCTTATTAGTAAATTCTCTATACTGCATTTAAGTCACTATTAATAACATTTCAATTATATAGTATCATCCAGAGGACAATCGCTACCAAAATTCAACAAAGTAAACAAAATATCAGGCATTGGCACGTAACTTAAACAAACAAATCGAATATATTTTACTTCTCATTTTAATTTTTGTCAGTTTTATAGCTAGTTAAAATGCGGAAAAATCATCAAAATCCACATAAAGAAGATCAATCTAAGAAGCAAGGAAGCTACTCACAGTTTATGAATAATTTTGAAAAAGAAAGTATTAGAGGCCGGGAGAGGTGCAGCAGAGAGTACCCTGAGAAAGCGATCGACAGATCCTCGAAGTTATGCTTAGGCGTGATGTCATTCTAGCCGCCGCCACGGCATTGTGAAGCGGCAACATTGATTGCAAGCATCCCAATTCCGGCGCAATCCTGGAGGTGAATGATCGGCGTAGGGGAGAAGAGGTGGTGGCTGGTTTGGAGAAAGAAGAGGCGCGAACGTTTGATTTGATGGCTGATTTGATGGAGCAAACTGATGCTCTTTGCGCAAACCTGCTGCACGCGGAAGCCATTGACGATGAGATTAGATCGGAGGAATGAGAATAGCACTGATGAGGGTTTAGGGTTTTCAGTTTTTCGTTGAACTAACTAACCAAGCTTGTAGTGTTTCTCAATTCTCAGTGTCGTGTCTGCTAGGGTAAGTAATTAGGCCTTCAGGTGGATTGGGCCTGAGGTATTTTCGTTGAGGCTCATGCTTCGTACAACCCCCGCTACTCACTAGAACCCTCTTTTTGGTATGAAAAGACCAAAAGCCCTTACTGAAATTTGGTTTTTAATTTTTTTAAGATTATGCACGGTTCGGCGCACGGTTGATCGAACTTGATTGAATCTCGTTGCGCCGAACCAGTCAAAATTTACTCAGACACCCCAAATTATGTTTTGACTAAGTTCGACCAAGCATGTGCAGATCCAAATCGATCAGCTGTGCGCCGAACCCTCTCCATCGTCCAGTCAACGGCTAAATTTTGGAATTCTCCCTAACGGTTTCGATTGTTTTAAATCAACGGCTCATGTTCGATCACACCTATTATAGATAAGTGCAACAAGTCATACAAACCGAAAAAGTCTAAAAAAATAAATCGTGCAATGAATAAATCGAATCGTTAAAAATCAGTTAAAATTAAACAACTAGTTACCCATACTTGTGTTAGCAAAGAATAAATCGAATCGTTAAATATCAGTTAAAATTAAACAACTCAAAGATTCAAAGAACAATCGTGGAGGTTCGACTTCGCCAGTGTGAACTCTGGTTCGATGCACGCATGGTCGAACCACACTTAATAGGTTCGGCGCACACATGGCCGAACCGTAGTTAATGTTTAAAAAAAATGTTTTAAATACAGGGGTATTTTGGGAATAAAGGGTGGTATGGGGGGTTTTAGTGAGTAGCTAGGGGGTTCTAAGAAGCATGGGCCTTCGTTGAATCTTAAGATTCTTTTAAGGGTTTTTTTTTGTACCCCCACCAGCTTCCCTCATACCCCCACATAATAGTGAAACCCCAAAATACCCTTGACAAAACGTATTTTTTTTTTAAAATTAAGACCAATCGTATATACACCTGCGGGGGGTGTATATACGACCCTATGGTATATGTCATCGTATATACACCCCCAGGCGTATATACGATTGATATGGGGGTTGGCCAATCTTATATACGCCTGGGGGGTGTATATACGATGGCATATACCATAGGGTCATATATACACCCCCAGGTGTATATATGATTGGTCTTAATTTAAAAAAAATACGTATTTTTTTAAGTCAAATAAAAATTAATTAAGGCCTCAAAATAGGTTTAATGTGTAGTTCGTTAACACGTGACGATGATATACGTCGCACGAATAATTTAGGCTAAAAAATTGGTTTTCGGGCAACCTACTCTAATCGCAATGAAACCACAACCATTAAATCCGAAAAAAATCAATAATCATGACTCCCGTAGAAGGGACTTCTTACGGGGCTACGACCTCAAAATCCCTAATTCCATCGTTTACTATTTTAATTAATTTTTTAAATTTTTTATAGTCTCCAAAAAATCTAAAAAAAAAAATTGCATAGACAGTTTTGTTAGATTTTTAATGGTGTTTTTATAAAAAAAATTATTAGTTTTGACCCTTTAACGAATTTTTAGTAGCCTTTTAGTAAAAAAAAAATTAAAACAAACCATTAAAAAAACCCATCGTATATATGTTTTGAGTACGTATATACGATTGGACATAAAATAGACATCGTATATACGTACTCAAAACGTATATACGATTTATTTTATTTTTTAAAAAAAAATTAGTTTTCAAAGGAGTATTTTGGGGTTATCAAATTGTGTGGGGGTATGAGGGGAAAGGGTGGGGGTATGAAAAAAACAAGCCTTATTTTAAGCTCAATCTTTTGTCGCTCCCCTCATTATTTTTCCACCTCCCTACCTTAATGAAAAAGACCAAAATACCCTGAGATTTAAAACTTCTTCCCTCACTCTTCTTCAGCTTTTTTTTAACACATATGGTACTTTGGTTCCGGACAATCTCGGTACTAAGGTATCACACATGTTTTTTGTGGTTTTCAAAAATACATATTTGATACCATGGTACCGAAGTACCGCGTGTGTTAATATGTAAACATACCCCCTTCTATATCTAGTACATTGGTACCAGAAGTTTAGTAGATTGTGCAAAATCATGTTTTAACATTTTTTCTATGTTTAGCAGATGGTTTGGTACTTTGATACTGATATCGTTCGGTACCTTAGTACGATATGAATTTTTGAAGTTGCACACTAAGGTACTGAACGGTATTTCAGAAAAAAATAAACAAATTAAACATGAAGGAGAATGAAGGAAGAAGACTCGTTGTCTTTTGGTGGTTGTGCGGTGGAGTTAAGTGAGCACGTGGTAGTGAGGGAGTGAGAGACTTAAAGTGAGAAAGGGAAGGAGGGAGTCGAGGGGGTGAGGGAGTCGACGGGGTGAGGGAATGATAAGGGTGCGTTTGTTTTCCGGATAGAAATTACATTTCAAGGAATCGCATCCTCAGGAATCTGATGACTAGAAATGTGATTCCTGAGTATTTCCTAAAACGCGTTTGGTTAGTTGCAAGTTCGGGAATTCAATTCTTTGGAATAATTTATAAATTTGATTGGTTCGTACTATACATTTCTAGGAATAAACATTGTAATTATCGAAATACCCCTAATTATATATGACATCTTATTTTAGCTTTCTAAGTAACTAAAGGTGAAATTGAAGTATAAACTAAAGTGATTATTTACTTATAATTTTTTTTAACAATAATATTTTGTAAAATGAAATTTATGAAATTCGAACATTATAATTTCATTTATCATTGTGATGTTAAACTATGTAAAATCGTTATGCCATATTTCATATATAACGTTATGATTGGGAATGCAAATATTCCTTGTGTTAATGACTCCTTTTACACAATGCCATAACATTATTATTTCATTTATATATATATATATATATATATATATATATATATATAAAATATGTGTGAGGGTTAATAATATAAATTTGTGCTAAAAAGTGAAACCACTCTACATTGGAATGGAAGATTACCACCAATTATGGGAGGCATCAGATTCCAACCTAAATGGGAAAATAGTTTCCAGACTAAACACAATTCATTGGAATGCACTTTTCTTTTTTCTCATACCAAACATGGGAATCTTTCATTCCCAACCAATATTCCTTGGAACCCTCTTTATATCTCCCAAACAAATACCCCCTAAGAGTATTTTGGGGGGTTTTGAAAAAGTTGGGAAGTGGAAAAGTAATATGAGGAGTGTTAAAGGAATGGGCCTTTTTTTTTTCTTATAGTTTTCACACTATGGTCTTACCTTCAGCCCCCCCCCCCTTCATTCTCACTCAAATCTCTTAAATCTAATTGACCAAAAAAAAAATCTCTTAAATCTACCTTTAATACCGCAACATTCTCACAAAAACCCCAAAGTAATCTCTTTCATTAACTACTCATAAACGAATGATAACATTAGTGTTGGGATGGGAAAACGGTGGAAAATACAAAGAATACAAGACATTGAGGGTAACACAAGGTTATTGAATCCAGAAAATGTGAATGTCCTTTTTGATGAAAATTGTAAACTCAACATCGTTGAAAATAGACAACATTAAAATCAAAAAACATTTAAACTGGCAAAATAAAAATTTAGTCTGCGTTGAAATTACGACATTTGTTAGATATATTTATATTATTAAAATGTAATTTTAATGCCTTTTTGACCCTTAGTTGACTAGAGGTTAGTTTAGTCATTTACTATTGTAAATATAGCTTATTTCTTTTCTGGTTTGTAGGTTTGTTAGTTTAGTTTGATAACTAACAGATTCAGTTGCTGCTGAACCAATTCTGTTTGCAGCTCTTGAACCAATTCATCTTGTATATATTTGACATTCAATGAATTGAATCTCAGTTTTGAGTTTTATCAATCATAACATGGTATCAGAGCTTGAAACTCTTCCGCTAAATTCTCTGCATTCCTCTTTTGGTTCGTTGTTCTTCGAACCCTAATTCCTCTTTGATTTCGATTTCGTTCATCGAAATCACTTGTCTTCTTCAAATTCTTTCTTCGATTCTTGCTTTGAATCGTCTTCTTCCCTTCGTTTCTCTTTTCAATTCGTTGTTTCTCTTCTATTTCAACGATGCCTTCTTCTGAATCGGGTTCAAGTGAGTCTGAAACTCCATCTCATTCACCTCGGCGTTCCTCTCTGAAGCGTGATGATGCTTCTGATCCTTACTTCATCCATAACAATGAAAATCCCTCTCTGAAGCTTGTTACTCCTGTGCTTGAAGGTTCCAATTATCACTGTTGGATTCAAGCCATGACGATGGCTCTCAAAATGAAAAACAAGTTCGTGTTCGTTGACGGCACAATCCTGAAACCTCTTGCTTCTGATCCTAACTTTCCTCGCTGGAAACGGTGTAATATGTTTATTCTCTCTTGGATCAATCATTCCGTTTCAACCGAAATTTCATCAAGCATTCTTTGGATCACTGAAGCATATAACGCGTGGAAGGAATTGCACAACCGTTTTTCTCAAGGTGATAACACTCGTATCTATCACCTTCAGCAAGAAATCTACTCTCTCAAACAGGCTGATCTTTCGGTAAGTTCGTATTTCACAAAGATGCGTGTATTGTGGGATGAACTTTGCAATTTCATACCAATTCCTATTTGCTTATCTCCATCTGAATGCTGCTGTCAATCTGCAAAAACCGTTATGCAATACCGAGATCGTGATGCTGTTATGAGTTTCCTCCAAGGTTTGAACGAGAACTTTGCTGCGGTACGTTCTCAAATTCTTCTTATGGAGCCTCTTCCCACTCTTCCGAAGGTATACTCCATGATTGTTCAACAAGAGCGTCAGACTTCTTCACCTCTTACCGAGCCATCAAACCCGTATCTATTAATCTCCCAAGTGGTCACACAACATATTCATATTTCAAGGGAATCGTGGTGTTATCTCCTTCTCTTATCCTTTATGATGTATTCTATGTTGAGAATTTCAAGTCTAACATCATTTCTGTGGGCCAATTGGCTGAAACTAGTAGGTGTAAGGCTATTTTTGATGGTGATGATTGTGTTTTGCAGGATATCCCATCGAAGAGGACGATTGGAAGCGCTAGAATGAAGGGAAGACTATACCATTTGAGGATCTCACCCAAGACCTTTGCTTCGGCATCTCATCATATTACATGTAACTCTGTTTCTTTCAATTCTTCTAGCATAGATTTGTGGCACCATAGGCTGGGCCACCCATCTAGTACTAGCTATTCTCTCATTCAAAAATACTATTGTAATCTTCCAAATATAATAAATCATGTTTGTGACACTTGTCACTTAGCTAAACAGAGAAAATTACCCTTTCCCTCTCACACATCTAGCACTGAACACTTCTTTGATCTTATTCATGTTGACATATGGGGACCAATGGCCATCCCCTCTATCAATGGAAATAGATATTTTCTCACCATTGTAGATGACAAATCTAGGTACACTTGGATCAAACTACTAAATAACAAGTTTGAAACTAGGCCAGCCCTAACACATTTCCTTACCTATGTTCAGACCCAATTTAATGCCAAAGTCAAATCTATTAGATCAGATAATGGAAAAGAATTTTTGTTTACTGATTTCTATCTCCTTCATGGCATTGTTCACCAAAAATCTTGTGTTGAAACCCCACAACAAAATGGTATTGTAGAACGCAAACACCAACATATTTTGAATGTTGCTAGATCTCTCATGTTCCAGTCTAAACTACCCTTACAATTCTGGGACTTCTCTGTTAACCATGCCATTCACATCATCAATCAATTACCTTCTCCCTCACTTAACTCTCAATCACCCTTCACTATCCTATATGCCAAGAAACCTGATATACACTCCCTTCGTGTCTTTGGCTCTCTGTGTTATGCCACTACCATTGCAGCACATCGAACAAAATTCCAACCTCGTGCTCGGAAATGTATCCATATTAGTCATACCCCAGGTGTTAAGGGATACCTCCTATTAGATCTTCATAACAATGAGATATTTCTCTCTAGGAATGTGACATTTTATGAACACATTTTTCCTTATCAGAATCAAAATCCTAACCCTACACTCCCCTCTACTTCAATACTTGAACCATCCAAAATTACCATCACTGACCTCTTTACCTCATCCAATGACCTTGAAAATCCATTAACTACACCTCTTCCTACCCATGATAATGATGAAAATGTTTCTGACCCTCCCTCTAACCTCAATCAACCCATTACTGAACCTCTTCCACTTGCCTCTGCCACTGTTACAGAACACACAACAACTACTCAACCTCCAATCCCTTTAAGAGTGTCCACTAGACAGAAATCAAAACCCTCCTACTTACAAGATTTTCATTGTGGTATGGTCTCCTCTTCTACTAGTGCCTCTTCATCATCCTCAGGTATGCTTTATCCTTTGAGCACCGTCTTATCATATGATAACCTTTCCCCTTCCCATTCTTCTTTTGTTTCTGCTGTATCCATCATTGATGAGCCCACCACCTACAACCAAGCAGCCAAGCATCAATGTTGGAAGGATGCTATGGACTTAGAAATCAAAGCTCTTGAATCCAACAATACTTGGTCTATCACTGATCTTCCTCCTGGCAAGAAACCCATTGGTTGCCGGTGGGTTTACAAAGTTAAATTGAAAGCTGATGGATCCCTTGAGAGGTATAAAGCTCGTTTAGTGGCAAAGGGGTTTACTCAATTAGAGGGAGTAGACTATTCAGAAACTTCTTCCCCTGTGGTCAAGATAACAACTGTGAGATTGGTTTTAGCACTTGCCTCTGCACACAGTTGGCATCTTCACCAACTTGATGTCAACAATGCTTTCCTTCATGGAGATCTCCATGAAGAGGTTTACATGAAGATACCACCTGGTTTTGATACTTCTAACCCTAAGCAAGTTTGTAGACTTCACAAGTCACTTTATGGTTTGAAACAAGCTAGTAGACAATGGAACTCTAAGCTTGTTTCCTTGCTTCTCTCTCTTGGCTATAAGCAGTCCAAAACTGACTACTCTCTATTGGTTAAAAGTACATGGACTGATATTACCATCCTTCTCATCTATGTAGATGACATATTGTACTTACAGGTAACAACCTTGCTGAAATTTCCAATGTTAAAACCATTCTTGACCAACAATTCAAAATCAAAGATCTTGGCACTCTTAAATTCTTCCTTGGCCTTCAAGTAGCTAGGAATTCCATCGGTCTCATTATCTCCCAACGAAAATATGCTTTGGAACTACTCCAAGATCTTTGGATTGTTAGCTTGTAAACTCGCTTAGCACACCTACGTTGCTCAACCTCAAACTTAGCTCGCTTTTCGCACACCGGTTGAAGATCCTTCGCTATATAAGAGATTGATTGGTCGTCTCATTTACCTCACGAATACTAGACCTGATATATGTTATGCAGTCCATAAGTTAAGTCAATTTCTTTCCAATCCATTGGATAAACACTTAGCTGCTGCCTTACATATCCTAAAATATGTCAAAGGCAACCCTGGTCGTGGTCTGTTTTACTCTTCCACATCTGATGGCTTGCTCAAAGCATTTAGTGATGCTGATTGGGCAGCTTGTTTGGATAGTAGACGCTCTGTTACTGGTTTTAGCATCTTCTATGGTTCTTCACTTATTAGTTGGAAGTCAAAGAAGCAAAGTGTGGTGTCTAGGTCTTCCTCCGAGGCTGAATATAGGGCAATGGCGCCACCACATCCGAAATTCAATGGTCGTTGTATTCGCTTCAAGACTTACAAAGAACCTCATACAAGTTCTCGTTCCTCTATCTCGTGATAATAAGTCCGCTATTCACATTGCCCAGAATCCAATTTTCCATGAACGTACTAAGCACATTGAATTGGATTGTCATCTCATTCGTGATAAAGTGCAAGCTGGGACAGTTCATCTCATGCCTATTCCATCCAAAGCCCAGATTGCAGATATCTACACCAAACCATTGCAGCCTGCACTGTTTTCTGAGCTCCTTTCCAAGCTGAACATGAAGGATATCCATGCTCCAGCTTGAGGGGGGTGTTAGATATATTTATATTATTAAAATGTAATTTTAATGTCTTTTTGACCCTTAGTTGACTAGAGGTTAGTTTAGTCATTTACTATTGTAAATATAGCTTATTTCTTTTCTGGTTTGTAGGTTTGTTAGTTTAGTTTGATAACTAACAGATTCAGTTGCTGCTGAACCAATTCAGTTTGCAGCTCTTGAACCAATTCATCTTGTATATATATTTGACATTCAATGAATTGAATCTCAGTTTTGAGTTTTATCAATCATAACAACATTAAAAGGTTGGTTGAGTTAGACAAGCTATGATTTGGTCAATGGATATTGGTTGTCTCGTTCACCAGGATCTCATCATTGGATCTGGCTAATCTCAATGGGGGTAGAGGCGAGCATATATTGGAAGGAAAAAAAGAAAGAAAAATATCCTTTATACGTCATTAGTGTCTTGAAGCTTCAAGAATTGGTATTCAACACATAGTTTGCGTTTAAGATTAGGCTTTGAGAGTGGATGAGAAAGGAGTCAACTCCTCAGGGTTTATGTGATAACTTCATTTGAGTGGATCAAAGTGGGAATGTATTTGTCAAAAACATTTGCAATCGAAGTGAGATGAAGTTGCAGAAAGTGAGGGAATTCGAGTAGTGTGCAAAGGAGAGAGTGTGTGGGTGTTTTAATTTTTCCCTAATTGCAAACTAGTCCCTTAATTACTAACTGGTCCATATAATTTTGATTATTTTCTATTACTAAGTTCTGTTGCACATTTTTTTACTCCTTCCCAAAAAATAAGAAAAAGGTATATACCCATACATATCTTATCTTAAAACTATAAACCTCGTGTAGTCTTCTTTTTTCTTTTTCTTTTTCTTTTTTGTACAATAGTTTTTTCTTCTCTTTTTAATCACCCCCCTTTTGTTCATATTTTTGTCTAAGGCGCGATGCTAGCCAGTGTGTTATAAGGTACTTTAGAGTTTGAAAAAAAATTAATTGTTTAATTACACAAACAAAAAGATATGTAAATACATGAATTTTGTTCCTCGATAATTAGATTGATTGAAAATGAAAAATAGTTTCGGGATAAATTATGTAAAGTGTAATGCTAACCAGTTCGTTTTGATGTACTTTAGAATCCAAAAAAAATAGTTGCTCAAATACACAAAGTTTGTTCCTTAATAATCGATTTGTTAAAATAAAATAGTAATTTAGTAATAAAGTACGTAAAGTGCAATACTAAACAATGTGTTTTGGATACTTAAGCTGTCAAAAAAAAATTAACTGTTCAAATACACAAATTTTGTCGCTCAGTAGTTGGTTTGGTGAAAAAAAATAATTTCATAACAAAATATGTAAAGTGTGATGCTAAATAACGTGTTTTGAAATATTTTAGTGTTAGAAATTTTTTTAACCGTTTAAATACTCAAAATTCAGTCCTCAATAGCCGATTTAATAAAAAAAAATTTGTGACAAATATGTAAAGTGCGATTTTAAGTATTGTTTTTTTTTGTACTTTAGCATTCAAAGGATCAACAAATGAGACTTTTTTTGTATTGCAATTCTAAAACAAATTTAAGAAGACATAAATTCTGTATTAACTGAAGCTGTTAGTAATTTTATTTACATCGGTGAGTATATGAAGAAAAAATCACAATGGTCGTTAATTCGACAAAGTATGAGCAGATTTCAGTAGGACAAAATAAATCTAGCAATAAATTAAATTTAGGCTTAATTGCAGTTTTGGTCCCCTTATTATACCCAACTCACGATTTTGGTCCCTCGAGAATTTTTTCCACGATTTTGGTCCCTCTATTTTACCAATTTATAAAATCGTAAGTGCCCTCACCAACTCTGGAAAACATTTGAGTGAGTTGGCACTCATTAATCCAATGTGGCGTTCAACATGTCAAGCCATGGTGGAATAAAAATTAAAACAAGTTATTTTTTTAAGAGCTGAATAAATATTATTATTTAATTTGTTAAATAAATAAATAAATAAGATTAATTTTTTAAGTTTTCTTGCTTCAGATCTAGTTTCTTCTGCAAGAAGATGATTTATAAGAAAGATATTGAAAAGACCAAAAATCGTTCCTTCTGTACCTCAAATCTTCATTTTCTGCATTAATATAATCATCAAAAAATGGGTTCTTCTGGGTGTGGCAGTGGGTATGCTCCGCTTGATTTGGACGAATGTCACAAAATATCCAAAAATTGCAATAACAGATCAAATATAAAATTTCAAACCCAGATGCATAACAAGAATATATTTGGGGAGAATAACTTAGCTCCAAGATGGGAAGAATAGATTTGAGATGTTACGTTTTAGCTTTTACATCTCAACAAATGGTTGCAGATCTCCATGGTTTTTTGTGAGAAAATTAATTTGGTGAGAAGAACAATCTGGTACATTTTGGCTTTTGGATGGGAAGAACAATTTTTTTGTGTTTTTTAGTATTTAGTTATTTAAAATATATAACAATTTAATAAATATAATATTTTTAAATTAAAAATGCCATGTCACAATACATAATAGGTTGCCACATCGGTTATTTGACCCCATGTCAGCAAGAGGCTTTGACCCAACTAGGGAGGGACTTTGATTTTAGAAATTGGGAAAATAGAGGGACCAAAATCGTGAAAAAAAAGTTGGGGGACTAAAATCACGAGTTGATCATAATAGGGGAACCAAAACTGTAATTAAGCCTTAAATTTAAAGAGCATCCACAATGGAGGACTCCCCATTTGAGCCCTTAAATGGATCACACGTGTACACATCACTCTTTTATACATTTTTAATACTAATACCTAATAAGCACTCAATCCCCAATGCAACACCATCAAAAAATTCTTAAATGGATCTCACAAATAACTATACATCATCACTTTATCAACAAATAACAAATTTTTAAATGAGACCCACTTAAGGTAAGAGAAATAAAGTCTTTATACAAGAACTCCTCTCTATGAGGAACACAATTGTTTTTTCCCACAATAGTATTTCTAAGAATAATCCTTAATAAAAAAAACACTATAAGAACCACTATTGTGGATGCTCTAATATCTATGTAACCAAAAGAATGAAAGATCTATGTCATCCATACTTGAATTCCTGTCATTTTCTTGGTTCACTATCATTAACAGGAAATTAATTAACCAATAAAGCCTCATTATTATTATTATTATTATTATCGCTTTATTTCATTACTATCTTTGGCTGTCACCACCGCTCATCAGATTTTCTAATCTTTTTTGATCAATCATCAGATCTTCTAATCTAGCAGTATAGTAGTATTTATTTATTTTTTATATCTATCTAATCTAATATATAAAAGCATGATCTATAGTGTCTCCAGCAATCTAAATTCAAGTAAATAATAATTAATTAAAAAATAAAAAAAAGGAAGTTTTAAAGTAGTGTCAAAAAAAAGTAAAGTCACCTTCTTCCATCACCATTTCTCTCTGCAACTTCATTATTCATAACGCAATTCTCAGAAACCCTAAATCAGGGTTCCTCTTTCTTTCTTTCTCCATATCCACATTCCTCTCTCTCCTTCGCCACACTGCTCCTTTAACTACACTACACAATCTCCAATGGGATATTAGAAATTGATGGGGAATTTGTGTTGGTTTTTGTGACCCAAACTCAATGGGTGTGGGGAAAGCGTGGTGGTTGTTACACCACACTATCACTCACCCTAACGGCAAATACGTGTGTTTGAGATCCATCAATTGGACCCTGGTTTGCGGGTTAATGCTCTTCGTCTTAGGTCTCATTTCTCTCTTAACCGGTCACGTTGCTTCTCACCTTGAATGGTATTCACAACCATTTCTTCACCGAACTCTGGTTCGTATATATGCATTTCATTTACACTACATTTACTGTGTTGCCAATTTCATGTGGTTTCAAAAATATAGATAAGGATTCTTTCTTTTTTTGATTCATGTGGAATGGATGTTTCTATTGTAGGATGAAAATGATCTTGAGCCAATTGATATTTGGAATTCACGATATTCTAAATATTACTATGGATGCAAAGAAAGGGGACGCAATTTTACTCGTAAGTTTATTCACCCAATCATTCTGTTTCTTGTTTTGGTATATGAAAATGATATCGTTCACATGTACCAAAATTTGAGCCATAGTCACCTTTGTAGTGTTAATTAATGTTACTATATCTAATTGTTATTTATTATATTACTTTAATTGTGGTTATGATTAGCTAGCTACTGATGTATGAAGCTTTATGATCCAATGGTAATTTTAGACAGTTTTGAGTTTCCATGTTGCCATGGGCTGTTATTTTATTTGTCTATTGTCAAAAACATTCTCCACTGCTTTAGGCTAGATGCCATCACTAGGTTAACTAGGGATTGTTGCAAATTTGCCTTGAGGGTTGTTGGCTGTAGGGAATTTTTTTTTTCACTCATCAACTCTTCTTAACCTGATCTAGAATCCGATGGGTGCTTAATCTTCCAGTAATTTCCATTTAGGATATGATTCGGCTTAGTGTGTTTTTTCATCATTTCCGTTACAAGTATTTAAAAACAGGAAAGAAGTAAAAGCAGTTTGATGTTTTTGTAATTATTAGTAAAAATAGGAAATGAAAATAGAAAATGTTTTCTTTAAGCAAATAAGTCCCTGGCGTTCAAATATTGTCTATCATGAACCCTTATGGGAGTTCAGTAGCTCTCTTCTTTTACTATAGGATAGGATGATAGGTTTGTTGGCTGACAATAGAAGTGATTCTTTGTTGCCAGTTATAGAAAAACACCTTAGACATGGTGTTTTGCTTCCTTCGGATACCGTAGTATTTTATGAATATTCAACATTTCCAGAACAGGTTACTTGTGGCATTGCTAAACTCTCAGGCCTTAGCAAAATTTTGATGATTTGTAGCCTTTTTGAAAACTTGGTATGCTAAATCGCATTCTTCATGCACTTTTGAACACACGTGTATAAGTTCTATTGCAATCAGGTTGTAATATGACATGTGAGCAAATTTAAGGGTTTCATCTTATATTTTGTTTTACCTCTTGATATTTCCTTAAGATTAGGCTGGATTTTTTTAATTTTTTTTTCTACATGTCCCTTTCAATCTCATTGTCGTAATCTGATAATATAGCTGCTGTACGTGAGCGCAAGTCAAATGGCTACTTGCTTATTGCAACAAGTGGAGGACTGAACCAACAAAGAACTGGGGTAAGTGGGACGTAAGTTTTATCATCCGCAATTTGTCACTGCTGTGACGATCAATCACACATGGAAAAGATTAATGCATGGGGTGGTCTTAGTTGCTGTCCTACTGACCGAAATTCTGAAAAAGATAGGAATGGTTTTATCTTAGTTCACTTGTTCCTTTTGAGTCGTTTTTGGAGAATATGAGGCTTGATTAGTAATGTTTTTCTCTTTTCCCTTGGTTCCTTTGGAGAATATCACTGCTTCCTTTGCATATACCCGCCCCCCCTCCCCCAAGTAAAAGTAATGTTATTTCTATGAAATGATAACTGTGCTCTTCCTTCAGATAACTGATGCTGTTGTTGCTGCACGAATTCTTAATGCTACGCTTGTTGTACCTGAGTTGGATCATCTTTCTTTTTGGAAGGATGACAGGTAATCTGCAGATCATTTAATATATCTGTTACTCATATTAGAGTTGATTTGAATCAAATCAACACTAGTTCATCGATTCTTTTTAATACAGTGACTTCGCCAATATTTTCGATGTGAATTGGTTCATAAATTACCTCTCAGAAGATGTTACTATTGTTAAAAGAGTTCCCGATAAAGTCATGCGATCAATGGACAAACCCCCATATACAATGCGTGTCCCAAGGAAATCAGAACCTGAGTATTATCTTGATCAAGTTTTGCCAATACTCTTGAGACGACGAGTAAGGCCAATGTTTTGAGTTTCGTGTTTGTTTCACTTGAATATGTTTTGATTCTGTAAATGACTGCCATGATGAAACGCCTTATGTCAGTTTGGGTAATTCCCTCGTGAATTCAGCTGTGGAGGTAACGAATTTGGGATGTTTTGCGGGTTTTGCAATTGACGAAGTTTGACTATAGACTTGCAAATGACCTTGATGATGAGCTACAGAAATTACGTTGCCGTGCTAATTATCATGCTTTGAGATTTACAAAACCTATACGAGAACTTGGACAAAGAATTGTAATGAGAATGCAAAATATGGCAAACCGTTATATAGCAGTACATTTGAGGTTTGTTCAATGAACCGAATGTATAAACTTTAATTTCAACTTCCATATTAGGCAAAACGGCGTGGGCTGGCCTTGCAATCACCTAATTTTAGAATATCTTAGAACTGATTGTCTTTCCTTTCCCCTCTCTCATCCTTGCTCTCCTAATGCCATACACACCGTTAAAAAATGATCTTATCCTTCAAATCTCTTGACTCGTCTTAATCTGGTTGTTTCGCCTTTCCATTTTTTCACAACTACTTCATTGTTGACTGAATCAATTGTAAGTATTTGAATTCGAAAATGTCAATTTTTTATGCAACTTAATGAATAGCAAAATAGTAGGTTTCAATCAGAGCAAATGTTTGGATTCTCATAATCCATAATGATTTATGGCACAGGTTTGAGCCAGATATGCTGGCATTTTCAGGTTGTTATTTTGGCGGGGGTGAAAAAGAAAGACGCGAGCTTGGTGAGATCAGAAAAAGGTGGACAACACTGCCTGTAAGAATACAATCCTCTGATTTCTTTTGACAATCTTATCATTTCATTTGACAAGATGACAATTGTTTTTTTTTTTCTTCCATCGACCTGAAGGAGTTAAGGGTCCATTTATTTTTTTGACCTAAGGGGTCCATTTGTTTGAACTTTTAGAAATAAGTTATTTTACAGAATACAAAAAAGTGATTTTAGTTTTTAGAAATCTTATAAAATAGAGGTTATTTCTTATCTCGTTTCATTATAATCAGAAAAGCGCTTCTCATATTAAAAATCAGTTATACATTCAGGTTTATTTTAGAAACTACTTGAAGTAACTTCTCAAAATAATCCGGAATCTGAATTTTTCCCCCAAGATAAAACATGCACTAAAATATTTTGAAAGTACTTTTTTCATGAATAAACTGAAACAAGCAAGCTTGATATAGCTACTTATCTCTTTGTTGATATCAAGTGAACGGCACCATTACCTTGTGATAATACAGGATTTGAACCCTGTTGAAGAGCGTAAAGCGTGGGAAATGTCCTCTTACTCCCCACGAAGTAGGTTTGATGCTGCGAGCCCTTGGTTTTACTGAATGACACATACCTCTATGTTGCATCTGGAGAAATATATGGCGGGAATGAGACCATGCAACCTCTTAAAGATCTTTCCCCAACATCTATACAAAGGAGATGCTTGCTGAGGAAGAACTGAAACCCTTTCTTCCATTCTCTTCTCGCCTTGCTGCTGTTGATTACATTGTTTGTGATGAAAGCAATGTATTTGTCACTAACAACAATGGTAACATGGCCAAGATTCTTGCTGGTCAAAGGTAAGAATACATAAATAAGTTTACTCTGATGTCATGATTTTGTTCTTGTTTCAAAAAGCAATACAAATACTGCTTTATAAATAAGAAAAACATGTTTCATAAGAGAATATATAAAATCATAATTATAGCTATTCTTTTAAGTAATGAGTGTGTTATGTCACATTGTTTACTCTCGAATTATATGCAAAATAGGGCTAATGATCATTTTGAGTGTCCTTTACTAATGATCATTATGAGTCTGGTATAGCTCTTAGACACTTTCTAGCAAAGCATGTTACCAAATCTTATATCTCACTAGGTCGGTGACTTTCTATGATATACTTTAAAGCTTCAACGACACTACTAGTATAGCATTCAAGCTATATATTTCCTTCCTTTTTATCCATTCAGGACAGTTCAGTGTTTCCATTTACTACTATATTAGAGGGTAGTCTTAAACCTTTAACTCTCTTTTTTTTTGGATAAATACAAGCATGTACACATGTGCTTGTCTTTATCCCAATTGCTTTTTTCCTTTTTAACTTGTTCTTTTTTGTTGGTTTATTTTGGGAAGATGGTAGTTGCTTATTAAGTATATCAACTTCTTTCTGATTTCTTGTTATACATGACAGGAGATATATGGGTCACAAGAGAACCATTAGACCAAATCCAAAGAAGCTTAGTGCGCTGTTCATGGCGAGGCATAAGATGAAGTGGGATACCTTTTCCGAGAAGGTTAAGGCATGCCAAAGAGGATTCATGGGAGAGCCAGGTGAGATGAAACCAGGACGAGCAGAGTTTCATGAATATCCAAGCGCTTGTATATGTGAGAAACCATTTATTAATGAACTGAATCAAGACGGAATTCGTCCTCCTAGACTCGCCTTCAGAAATATGACATTGAAAGCAGAGTCTGAAATTAATGGAGACGACGAAGAAAGTGTCGTAATACCTAAGTTAGGTGGGAGAAGGGCAAGAACGTGACATGATGATATGTGAAGATTAACAATAGAAACTTTGGACTGGCATGGTTTGTGGGTGTCAATTGAACTGATCTTCATGGCAAATGGAAATGCTCTGCATGGCAATGTTTCCATTTCCACATCTGACTTGGGAATTATCAAGTTGGTAGTGCTTATAGTTATATGCTGTCACGGCCATGATGAAAATCTGGTTCTTTCATGTTGTGGGTGGCTCAGTTTTGATCCATGTATAGGGTAAAACGTAGAAGACATCAATGCATTGCAAGTGTTAATAGATATGCTTGGTTAATATTTGGTTGTTAGGTCAGCTATAGGGAAGATGTTTTTGCGACAAAATTGTTGAGTATTCTCCCACCTTGTTTACTAGGATGACCCTTGGAACTTTGCTCAAGAGTTAAACAGCTTAACAAAATATTTACTAAAACAAAAAGTGATATAGATTTTTTGGTCAATCACCCTAATTAGTCCTTTATAAGTAGCTTTACATACATGATGATATATATTATCCATCATGTTCATGTATAAATTACTCATTGATCAATTCCTCAATTTCCAATAAAAAATTCAGCAGATTATTATTATCATTTTGTTAAACTAAGATATCCCCTAATTAGGGTAGACAAATTATTTGTAGTATTGAAATTCATTTTAAGAATTGACATCTTCCGTTAAGGACCGGCCTAGAGGCAGTGCGACCTGTGCTAGCGCACATGACCTTGGCCCAAAATTTTTAAGGGCCCCAAAATTCTAATTTTTTTGGTCCATACATACCTTCCTTCCATTGGACTTTCCCAAACGCTACTGGCTCACTATTGACGCATCGCACAAACCCAACAGCTTCACACCCCACATTTGCCCATTTTGCTTCTCGCTTCACGCATCGCACAAACCTAAACCGCTTTACGCTTCATGCTTCAATCGTACTCTTCAATTTTGTTAGTATTTTTTCCCCTTCCTCTATGTTTCTATCTTTAATTGTCGGTATTTTGCTCGTTTTTTTCCCTTTCCCTTCCTCTAGTCGATTCTATAAATCTATGAATCCCCCCACCACACCAAGTCTAAAAAATTATTTATCTTATTATTAATCAAATTTTTTGTATATAGCTAGAACGACCCTCGCAAATTGCAAATACTAATTTGTTAAGAATTAATCGGATCAAAATATCTACGGTCACAATTTGTATCGATTAAACAAATTGTTGGAATTCCAGTTATACATTCTCTATGAGCAGCTGTATATTCTTCTAGCTAATCAGCAATTATTACAAGATCGGGTAACGCCGTCATATATTTTATGCCACCCAGATATATTTCCAAATGAGATAATTGTCATAATTGAATTCATTTTTTTGGAAAGATAAGAAGATAGAGGGGTTAATTAAATAAGATATTTGTTCTTATTAGTGTTACATTTTCTTAGATTTTGTACTTTATGATTATTAATAAATCTTATAAATATTTCTTTTATTATATCCTATTATATTTTTTATATAATTATTATCTATCTATTCATATATGTTGATTGAGCTATACTAGTATAAGTCTATATGAATAAATTCTAGTAATTATAGATATCTTTATTACAATAATAATAATAATAAAATATTAATTTAACAATTAACAAAAAAGAACAAGTACAAATATAAAATTGAGGTATCCATTTTATGATAAACTTACCTTTCGTTTTTGTTCCTTTAGTCGGCCTAGTATTTCCAGCCATTGCAATGGCTTCTTTTATTATTATTTTTTTATAAACAAATGTTAGTGGGGGTGAGAGAATGTTAGTTTCCAGAATTTGAATCATGGACCTCCTTCTTGCAAATTGCAACTTTTTCATGTCTCTTAACTCGCCAACTGAGCTACCTTCCTTGCAATGACTTCTTTATTTCTTTAGGTTCAAAAAAACAAGTTTTTTTAGATATAGAAAGTAGGGACAACTCTCATATACATTTTTTTCCAGATAAAGTCAGATAGATTTCCTTGGATTTTGATTCACTTCCATTTTTTAATATAAGTTATCGTTCTCTTCAGTTCTAGTTAGCATCACTAGTACGGTTTCAGGCTCTGTTGTAAAAGAGACATCAAAGTTAGGCCCTCAACTAGAGAAGCCCATTGAGATATATGAATTTCAATTTGAGAGGTATTTCTATTCCATTTTGCTTGCTATTTAGATTCTGAAAATTAAAATACAATTTCAATACTTGAGAGTTGATAGTTCATTTGTTGTGAATTGTGACCTTGATAGAGCTACAATGGCCCGAAGGATTTTTGAGGCTTTCAACTTTGAGCAAATCGCGTGATCCAAATTGTTTGGGACAGCCCTGCTTCCATTAGATGATCTCCGATACACACCAACAATGAATCGAACTCCTGATCAGATGGTTAAAGAGCTTAAATATCTAACATTTGTATTTGTACTATATTATTTTGGTGTATTTCATACAATTATATGTTACATGGCAATATCTCACGACTTGCACTTTTGCACTTTTTCCGATGGTTTTCTTGTGTATATATTTTTAAACTACACTCCAATCTGCAGAGCGGTGATAAAAAATATCTAATTATTGTATTAAAGACAAAATTAAAAGCCTTTCTTCAGTGCAGATGATTATTAATTTGGTCATTAACCTATTGCTATACCCAAGTATTGTCAACTTAGACTTGATACAACTGAGAAAATGGAAGCACAAGCAACTAGGGCGGGAATAGGCCAGACCACCTAACAAGGGCCTACGATCCAACCTACTCTGACAGTGCTGCACTGGACTTTTTTTAAAGCAGGATAAGTAGAGGCTTTTTTAAAAACTATATTTTATTTAAATAGAAGTGAGCCATAGGCCATCAAAAAAAACTTTTTGGCCTATTTAAATTAATATAACTAATTCATTTAATTACTAATATTATTTTGTATTGAATATGGTACTTTGTGTTAAGTCATAACTTGACTAACATTTTTTGTTAGTTTAAACATATTAACATACATCAATCTTTGACATAGTTGAAATTATTATTAAAAAATAGAATTTTAATAGGATGTCATATAATGATATTTTCCTAAAAGATTTTTTTAGATCTCAATTAGAACTTAATCTCATTGACCTATTAGCTTGTTAGTATATTTAAATGGCTTACACCATTGAAATGTTGTAGGCCTTCTTAAGAAAATAGCCAAATAGGCTTTTAAGCAGCTTTCGGCGCCTTGCTGGACTTTCGAAAGCTGCGCGGGGACCTAGAAAATGGGCCTACGACAGGCCATAGGCCAAGCTTAGGCCTAATGTTTTTAACGTAGGCCAGGCCCAGGCCAAGCAAAGCCTAGCTCGGCCCAACCTATTCTCACCCCTATTTGATGATATCAGCATACCTTGCTAATTATGTCAATATGAATAAATATAAATAAATAAATTCCATATACAAATGAGACCTACGAGGATCCAAATCCAATCATATTGTCAATAAGATTAAATCAATGTAACATCTACCAGACTAGTCTGCCTAAGCCAAGGAAGCAAGAAATTTGATTCCTATGTTCCCTATTATATAATAATATACACATTTATGCTGAGTATGAGTCATCCAATAACGGTTGGTCTTTTTCAACTGAATGGCGCCCAATGCAATTCCTTTATTCAACCACGGTTATTACCTGTCAGAATCGATCATTTAAGTTTAAATGTAAATATATAGACTAATCCGGCTACAAAAGCAGGACTGGAGACGCAACAAAAGTAGAATTATAGATACAGATTCTCACCTCTAGAAGTATTACGATTCTGATTTTTGTTACCCTTTTCATGTGCACCAGAAGGAATCTTTGAGATAATTAATGAGCTCTGTAATCCTTCCAATAGCTGCCAACAAAGAGTCCAGTACATCAGGCTCAAAACAAAAAAGCCAAGTTATACAATATATATTCTTTTACGGGTCAGACAGTGAAAATGGCTCATTTTTTATAATTTAGGAAAAGAGAAAGAAAAATATCATTGGAAGCCACATAGAATAATCACTTTCAGTTGAAGAAAGGCAGACAAGTTCTTACTCTTGAAGTTGGTTGGATCCTGCGATTGGATCTACGAGGCTCATTGGCTTCAGGTGCTGATTTCTCCGGATTTTCATTCGAAGCCTTTACCATCTCAACCTTAACCAGCCTTCTACCAGCAGGCGGAAGTTTTCCTTTACTTACCCTTGTTGTGGATGGCTTTTTAGAGGGGTGAGAATCAGCTGGTCCTGCTCCAGCTCCAGTTGTTTCTGAAATTGATGATCTTTCTATCTGATTTTCACTTTCAGATGTATTGTTAAAATGATTTGGAGAATCCTTGATCCTTTCTGTACGACTTGTCGAATCATTGGTACGAGAGTTTGTCAAAGTTTTTCCTTTTGGCGGGACTGCTCTTCCTGAAACGCTCTGTAGCCTTCCAGACTTGGTGGTGGGCTTGAAATCAACTCCTGATTTCTCAATAGTATCTTTTCTTGAAATATTTGTCCATCCACGTGATCCTGAACCTTGAGGTATCAGGGAATTTGCAAGCTTAACTGAATCACTTCCATCATTAATCTTGCTTGTCCCAGCTGCAACATAATGCTTGCTTACTTCCATAAATTTCCTCTTCTTCCCAGGTTTAGGAACTCCGTAAATCACTCTCGGTCCTTCTTTTTGAAGCCCAGATCTCACCAATCGGTGTCCCTTAGGTTTGTTTTCACTCTTGTTGGTCTTACCAATATTGAACACTTTATCATTTTCAGCCAAATTAAGCAACCTTGATTCATCGCGATTCGCCAAGCCCGCAGCATCAGTACCTTTCAAAATCTTTTCTTTTCCTTTTACAAACTCTCCTTCAGGATTACCCAATTTGGGTCGTTTTCATGTGGGGTATCGCCTGCATGCAAAATGCAAGTTCAGTACAGACAAACATTAGGTTAGAACCTACAAAGCTGCAAACAAAGTACCTCTTTGGTGGGACTGTCATTTGCTCCCACCTTGGGGGACTCAATCCATTTCCCATCCTTCCAAATAAGGGATGGACGGAGATGCCAGGCTCCAACAACCGATGTTTCTCCCCTTACTGCAGATAACCAATTAGATTATGTATTTCTAGGAAGCCAGTTCTATACATTGGTAACATCAATTTAATATTAATGTTAAGTCAGAAAAGTTGCACACCTGGGAAGTGAATAGTAAATGTTTTATCTTTCTTGTTCTTATCTGTAATAATTCCTTCCTGCCAGCTAATTAAAAAGAAACAAATTAGAGGTAACTGCCACATCAAAATATAAGCCATAATGTATAGAATACATAACCATATATCTTCATATCTATGATAAAAGGAAACATAATAAATGAGTTGCAGCATAACGATATCAGTAAGGAAAAATTGATGCTTGAAAACCAAACACCAAGACCATTATTGACCAAGCTTTGCAGCTTTGAAGTTTCTGTAAGGTTAATAATTAGGATGAATCCAATCAGTAAGGCCTTTTAATGTGTGCTTTACCCAGAATGGAGGGCGATGTTATCAAAAAAAATTGATGTTATGAGCATAAGGAATTTATCATGCAACAAAAAACCGTTCGCCATTGCAAATTTCCCCATTGGCACATTCACTATAAATAATAAACCCATAAAAAATTACCCATATGAAAATAACATTTATATTATATGCACTCAATACAATTTCAAAAATATATATCTTTAGTTACTTCGTTTATATGAAGAAAAAAAATGATTTAAATCACTTCCCATGTACCTGTTTGATTAGGGTCAAACAAATAAAACCTTAAATGAATGCAGTAGAAAGTGTCATAGAACCTTCTAAAACAAACTAAATAACATATAACCAAATAAACATCAGATTCTTTCTCACGATCATCCCTTGAAATCTGTAGATAAACTATATAATAGTAAAATATACCTTTCTTGTATCCATGCATCGACTCTATCCCCAATAGACCATGTATAATCTACCATAATTTCTCTTTGTCTCTTCCTCGTCCCTTCATTATGAAGACCGGTAAGAGGGCGAACAACACGTATTCTGGGGGGTTTGACCCCTTCGCCCTCAACTGAAACCCATTCCTTTAAAGGCCCTGCACCTAGAAAAAATGTTTTTTTTTCTTATTCACAATGAAATAATACCCACTGTATTATACAATTATATAAGATCTTCATTTGAAATGACCAGCGACCTTCACAACCGAAATGTAAATGCAGAGGAGGCAAGATGAGCATAATACAAACAACTTTAAAATTTTGCATATCCAAAATGCTTAATTTATTTCAAAGCCTGAATTAAGAATTTATGTATCAAACCTATGACAAAACACGTTCAGAAAAATATTAAAAGCTTTATGATCTAATCTTAGCAGCTTCTACATTAGGAGTCCTGAGTTACTACACACGATGAGCCCTCTATTAGCTATTGCAAATGGAAAAAAAAATTGAAAACAAAGTAACGTAGTTTGTCTCATTGGACAAGTAGTTAATGCCGTATTTCATTTTCATCAATGACTAAGTATGCATACACTTGACCAACCTTCATCAGCTACTAGCACACTGTAGCATACATATGCTTTATCATCATTCAAACTTAATATATTGGCTGTGAACCATCCCGCTTTAAACCCTTCTCCGTCTTTAAAAACCTGATACAGATTATTGCTTTAGTTAGCCAAGAAAAATATAAAATGTACCCATCAACTTTCTCCAAATTGGAAAGCATGCGTGCAATTTTAATGAAAACAAGGACCTAATCATCACTAAAGTTGTTATGAAATGATAATATAACAAATAAGCTTGTGGTTATGAATCTGCCTACTAAACTAAATCAACTAAAAGAAAGCAAAGAATTCATGAAAACAACCTCTACAAGTGAGCCCTCTTTGATGTTATTTTCCTCCAGATAACCAGACCCATTACCAATGGTAAAAGAAGGCTGTATTTCGTTCCCAGATTCAGGAAGCACGTCAATGGGATTGACAGAATCAGAAACCTTGTGCCCCTTTGGTCCATTTGGATTATTTTCGTTGATGTTAACAATTGGTGAAATGTCATCAATGGATCTCATATGGTCCAGTGACATCCCATTACGAAAGGGTGACTCCTCACTTGCAACAATCTGCTTCCCCATTTCCTCAGATGAGATGTTGTTACATATTTGAGAAGCTTCTGGTCCGTCTCCAACATTGTCAACATTCATCAGGCGGCCTCTGTTACCTTTCAACTGAGAAGACTCTTGGACTGTTTTCCAACAACCCTCTGGACCAGCTTCTACCAAGACACTTAATGGCAAAGGATCACCCATAGTGACAATCTTTCCAGCCTGCGAAACAGCTTCTGCTGCCAGCTCAGCAGCCTTCACAATGGCATCCAAATTTTCAGCTCGTTTTCTGTCAGCTGACATGAGCTTCTACTCTCCTTCTTGCGGCCTCCTTCGCAGCACTAATAATAGAACCGGAGCCATTGGTCTCATTGGCACCCTTCAAGATGGAAGCAGGGGTTGCTTTTCCCAAGTTACTCATACCCTCAGAAACAGAAACTCGGCAAGAACTCTGGTGACCAGAAAAGGCCAATGCTTCATCGGCCATCAGCTTAGCTTGCAGTGCAGCGTTTGATGCGACATTGGCGCTGCGGCTGCTGCCTGTGCAACAGCGGCAGCTGCTGCAACTGCAACTGCTGCAGAAGCTAACTTGGCCTCAATATCTGATACCAATCCAGAATTTTTTTGCTTATCCAACTGTTTCCAGATCTCCATGCTATGATTCACCGCAGCAGCAGAAAGAACAGATGCTTCCTCTGCACTTATCCTCGCCTCATCAATCTTTCTAAGAGACTCATCTGACATAATCATCTTCTCAACATTCCAGTCACTTTTGAGGCGATCAGCAAGAGAAAGAGATGCAGGCGCAACTGATTTCTCAAAAGTAGTTATTGGCACATTCCGAGCAGGGGTTGAAGTGGCAACAGCAGTTGATATATGGCTGCTGACAACAGGAGTTGATACTAGGGGGGAATGCAAATGCACAGCCTTCTGGACAAGATCCTCAGACGCGGTAACCTTTTTTCTTTTTTTCGGCTTTTGATCTGAAGAATGTTGAGCATGTGATGCCATTACAATGTTTGTATCAATTAGAGGAGTAGTTGCCACAGATACACTTTGTAGACCTGTATTAGAAGCAGGCAGAGCAGGTTGGACATTCTTTATGCCAGAGGAAGAAGGTACAGAAGATCCTTTGACTGAAGTGGACGTAATTGTATCTGTGACAGGTGATGCAGAATGATGGGAACTGTTGTCAAGAGCAGGAGTTGAAGAAGCAATCCCTGGTCCATGAGGGTGGGCTTGGGATATCCAAGGTGTGTTATGCCCAAGAAAGTTTCTCATTGGTGGAGTTTGATAAGGATGCAAAGTAAGTGCCTGCGAATAATCCAGAGCAGAACCTCTTGCAAGGGCACTAGATTGCAGGGAATCACGAGAGGGGTTGGTAGATTCCAAAGGGGAGAAGAAAGGGGTATTAAAGGGTTTGCAACTGTTGGAGTAGCCTTGCTACTGGCTAGGCCAAGAGGTGAAGAGATACCTTTTCCTTGGAGTGCACTTTGCTTGGCTGCCAAATCAGGGGTTTTAGGACCTGCATATCACATTTCTCAATTCTTGCACAATTATTTCAGAGAAAGATCCTAACACAAACATATGCATGTATCACAAAATATACCAGATCGTGATTGCAGTGGTGTTTCTGGGTTAACATGATGAGATTTTTGACCACGATGCCTTTCCATGCAGGAAGACCAGACTTTTGCCCAAATGCTCTTTCCACCATCTAAAGACACAATTTCTATGACCTTAGTACTTTGTCAAAAATAAGAGACATAAGAAAGCAAATAGATAATGATTTTGAGAGGGGAAAAACCTGGACCCCCAAAAGCTGATATCATATGTGCCTCATCAGGTACTGTGCCTTGACTGCAGCAACAAAAATAGAAACATGATCAGCATAGTTGATTATCACACGGGAGAGTATAGAACATTCATGCGGCCTAAACAAATTACTATCTCGTGATGATACACACATGCCTTGGCTTCTGAGAGAATAGTAATTAGAACAAACATAGAATATGTAGGGTTCAACATACCAAATAAAACTGATAGACATACAATCAGACTCTCAAGAATTTCCCATTTTTTAATAAAGCATTTGGGTGGGTGGGGTTGGAGTGTCCGTCACGAGTAAGGTAAAGTAATAAATTAATATAACATATTCAAAGTCTAAGATCAATTAAATTTTAAATTAGCATAAAATGATCATTATTTAGACG
This sequence comes from Oxytropis ochrocephala, assembly GCA_020916435.1. Classification (NCBI taxonomy): domain Eukaryota; kingdom Viridiplantae; phylum Streptophyta; class Magnoliopsida; order Fabales; family Fabaceae; genus Oxytropis; species Oxytropis ochrocephala. The sequence continues at coordinate 20,589,993 of CM037088.1, forward strand.
ATTTTTTGCATTGACAATGACTCAAAAAATTGAAAATTAAAAATCAGATTGGCTCAAACCGGTTCTCACCTCCGGTCAATAGACTGTCCTCACTGATTCAAAGATTAGCCCTTTTTTAGGTTGAACAGATTGGATCCTTGACCAGTTCTCAGTTCAACCAGTTGAATAGATTGGTCCGGTTCGGTTATTAGAACTATGGGTATAAATTTGGTGGGAAATGGATGAAAAAACACAATTCATAAGAACATGTGCACATCACATCTATGTAGTATCCATAACAATTAAATTAAATAAATATATCCAACATTTGAACTCACATGAAAGCTCCATACACCAAGATCTGTGCTCGCAGTTGTACTTGCTGAATATCAATGAAAGGCTGTTGAAACAGAACAGGCGCAGAAGCAGAAGTGTTCAAATCTGGAAGGCTAGATGTTGAAGCATTTAAAAGAGAAAATGGCTTTGTACTGATGGAATCAATTTTTCCGTACTGCTGTACCTCGTTGGATTGCACCAGCTGGAAACGGGGTGGTGGATTCAGAGACACATTAGTTGATCTACCTCCTTTCTCTGACTGTCTTGCTGGAGTTTTCCTTTACTTCCTTTTCTAGAAGATTCCTTTCCAACAGACTTATTATATGCTCGCTTAGTTTTGCGCTCAGGTGTACCTTTAGAAACAGTACGTGCTGAATCACCATTAAGTATTTGTGGACTTTCATGGGAGACATGTCCAGCTACGTTGGCTTTGGGAGTACCTAACCCGGAAGCCAGTGGAGATTTCTCCACAACCTTCAATAACAAGGGAGAAGAAAATGAATAAAATAAGTCAACTAGATCATTTCATAATGAAAGATGAAAAATACGTTAATATATTTTACAAAAAATCTTTCAATAAGCCCCCCTGCATGCTAAGAGGAAACTAAATCAGGAAATATAAGCAATTTAGACTATAGAGAATAACATTCAAATAACAGTGCCTTTAATCTTTGATAATCAACTGCAACAAGAATTACCATTGATTCTTTGTTGGTTGCAGTAACAGGAAGGATCCCTCTCACAGGCATTTGTTCCTAGTGTGGTCAAATCTGTTTCGTCTTTTTTGAGCGAATTTGCCGCTGGATTTACCTCAGGAGCTAAGCTTCTCTCATCTTTAGATACAGCATTCCCCTTGGGATCATGATCAGAAGATAATGTGCTTTTTGCATCCGTATTCATGAACTCAGAAACTGTAGGATTCAGTTGAGTAATAGGCTTAACTTGATTCTCATCTTTTTCACCTTCAGGAGGGCTTCCAAATGAAACAGATGGACCACAAGTATTAATGGTAGGATTGGCAGGAAAGCCTCCAGTCTCATGCAACTCATTGTGAGAATCAGTCGAAGATGACATGGAACCTTCATTTGCAAATAAAAATCACCTATCAAATTAATCTAACAGGTATTTAAACCCAATTTTTTTTTTTTGATCTGATAGGTATTTGAAAAATTGAAAGAATGTTGCATAAAAACAGGAGAAGCGCATTAAAATTATAAACAACTCAGCGCACAGTTAAAAATCCTACCACCATAAGATGGGATAATTCTAAAACAGGTCAGGACAAATTGGTAAAAAGTACAAAACATTTTTCACATTTCCACCCAGTAGTTCACCATATCTGGACACAGCCAGCAGAGACAATTAAACAGGAAAATCAAGTGCAAACTCAAAAGGTAGACAAGTGACCAGGAATAAGATCGCACAATCACATACACTATGCAGAGACCATATGTAAAAGTGGGATGTTTAACAATTTTCCACATTTCCACCCAGAAGTTCACCACTATCTGGACACAGCCAGCAGAGACAAGATTAAACAGGAAAATCAAGTACAAACTCAAAAAGTAGACAAGTGACCAGGAATAAGATGCCACAATCACATACACTATGTAGAGACCATGTGTAAGGGTGGCATGTTTAATATGTATAACAACAAGACACTTTGAGGAATAACGAGATTCTCTTACCATTCTACTTCAATTATGGATACATAATGGTAATGTGTTGCAAAAAGTTGCAAAACATTGTCAATAGACAGAGTCATTAAGGTACATCAACAAATATTTACCAAAAACCTAACAACAAAATATAAAATTTGAAAGGAATCACAAAAATGGACAAAACCACTTTAAAAGTTACCTGACAATTTTGAGCATGGCTTGTCATGATGCTCTTGTATTGCCTTATCATCCTTAATAAAAGAAACAGTAGCTTCATCACCCTGTTTCTCTATTGATTTAAATAGAACAGCAGCCACACTCACCTCTTTTGTGCACTGCTGATCAACCTTATTATCACTTAGTGTTTCTTGAGGTTCGCCAATCTTTTCAGTAGCAGTAGTCCCCAGATTCTGCAGACAACTGCTTGCTGTCTCACAAGATAGTTGTCTACTAGTGTCAGAATTTTTTTGTTTTTCAGTTCCAGAAACAGGACAATGATCAACTCCCTGTTCAGAAGTCCCAACAGGAAGAGGAACAACTATTTCCTCAGCTATTTTGGCTTCAGAATCCTCTATAACATCAACAGAAGCAGACCCAACAAGCTTCATCCTTTGAATTTCATCGTGGCCTGTAACTTCATGTGTGGACACGGTTAGATTGACAGCAAGTGAAGGAAAGTGTGGGAAGATGATAAAACAGAAAGAAATCTAAGAGTCTACATCGAGTAAAAGTGATGATATGATTCCCTTATGCTCTCAGTAATGTACACAGTTTACTTATGGAGAGGTCGAGCCTCAAGAAGCTCAAGGTAACATAAGTTACATAACAATATGCTGACTCAGCATATTCTGTTATTACAGTCATTAACCACATATTGCAATCATATAAATATACTCTTACAAAACAATACCTATATGAATGCTGCTATTACACTATTTTACGGAATGTTGAGGTAATATTTTCTGATTTATATATTTTGATCCTGAAACAATAAGTTGAAAAGATACTCTATAACAAGACAGATCCCACATTATATTAAACCGACTTTATTTTCTAAATTACAATTACAATAATAATATACCTGAATTATTGGCAGGCGTGACATCAACTAATATTGTGGAGGTTGTCAACTTAGTTTCCATGCTACCTGCACCAAGAGATGGTGAACAAACTCCCCTATCAACAAGATGGGAATGATCAACATCACAATGAATAGAGCTCAAATCAAATGGAGCCTTTTCATCACTCTCTTGGACAATGACAGAAATATCTTGACAAAGTTTTTTATGGTCACCCTGATTGTCAGATTCGTTAATTTGACAAACTTGTGTCGTCTCACTAAAAATGCAGGGATTTGTAGAAACCACCGTATTGATACTGAAAACATTGCTAGCTCTGCTATCACTATTTCCATCACTTACAGTAAAAGTGTTTTTGTCCACCACATCAAACATAGAGGCCTCTGACTTACTGAACAAAATCTCTGTATCCATCTGGTCACCAATGTTTAATACCGCCTTTTCCTTAGAAGCGCTACTCTCACCAAATGTCCTCTCAGTCATAACCATATTCAGCTGATAAATGGGACAAGTCCCGCAATCAGAATTACTGACCTCAACTTTATGTCTCTCAGAACTAGAATCATCCTTTATTACAATCTTTGCCAGGTCACTGGTATTTAGTGAAGATTGATCATCTTCAATCGAGGTAGCATCGTTACTTGCATTGCCTTGGGACAAATTTCTAAAACAAGTATCTTGATTGCCTCTATCTGCTTTCTGCAGGTTAGAAATACCACTATATATGATGTTTAAGGATTTCCCTAAACTACTTATCCCATTCTCAAGGTCTTCAACTACACTCCCACTTACCAAAGTTTCTTCCATACAAACTTTAGTGCCAACATCAGAATCTTTGTTAATCACAGAAGATTCTAAATCTTGTGTATTAGTTTGTTTTTGTAAAGAACTTTGCTCCTCATCACTCATACCAGCTACTTGATTTTGCACATTTTGAATGTTTAAGACTTTACAACTAGAAGAGATGTCCTGCGTAGAAGCCGCAGTAATATTGGTCTGCACCCCAGAAGCAGGCGAGTCATTTATGGTTTTTACACCAAGAGAACCATCATCTGGAGTCTCAATTTTCTTTTGGTTTGTATCATCATCATGTTTGCCATCAGCAAAGAGAGCCCCACTAGACTCAGACAAGTCAATGTTTCTGTGTATATCAGGCAGTTTCAGAATATTTGAACTTCCATCTATGGATGATTCACCGTTATGACCTTGGGAAACTCCAGGCAGAGACTGCTTCATTTCTACATTCTCTTTTGCTCCAGACAAGTTTTCAAGAATACAACTCGGTGTATGTAATTCTGTAACATTATCTTTAAACACGTTTTTCTCATCAGATTTTGGTTTAGGCTCCATTTGCTTAGCTAAGCATGCAAGTTCATCACAGGCATCAGGTTCCTGTATAACAGCTTCTCTAGGGATAAGTTCTTCCTGCCCAACGGATTTCAACAACATTTCAACAGACTCCGAGGAGGTTGCCTCAGACCAAACATTAGTATGCCTTGATATAGAGCAAGATTCAGCTACAGTTGAACTGAACTCAATGCCACTACTCGCCCGGGAGTATGCGTCGATCCACTGATTATCTTCGTTGCTTTCGATGCCAAGGAAAACTTCAGTTTCAACCAAACTATCAAATCTTAAATGACCCTGAAGGCTTTCATCAAAATCAAACTTGGGGACAGTATATGGCCTTAATAGTGGAGGAAATTTGCTGCTCCCTTCACCAGCTAAATGGAGATTCTGGCTATGAAAATCATTGTCATCAAAATCCATGAGTGTATCCCTAAAACAAATAAGCAAATTAGAGTAAGAGAAACAGCCATAAAAGTGTGCTTAAACATGATATAAACATATTTGTAGATAGCAAGGTAATCAAAACCGGACCGGGCGATTCGACCTTGAACCGGACCCATGTCCGGTCATTTAGGCCCCATAAGCGCCTTGCATGGGAACTGCTCTGGGAACCGGAAAACCACCCCAAAACCGGCTAAAATTGGCGGTTCAGTGGTTTATGCGGTTCATTAAAACAAAAAAAAAACTTAAACTAATTTTTTCAAAAAAATTAATGTAAGGCACCGACCTCATGTATTATGAAAGCTGCGGAACCCACTTTTATTTTACTGGCCATCACTCTGGCTCTATTTATAAAAAGCACAACTTATCCTTCTTACTTTGCCATCCAATGTGCGACTATAGATATTCACTATTCAGCAAGTTAGCCTCACTACGCAGCCTCACTGTTAAAATTTTCTTACACGATAATGATCCTGATAGGCACCTAGCCTATCGGCAATAGAAAAAAAGACTAAAGAATAGAAACGGAGTAGAAGATTATATTGGATATCGGGTGGTGGCATAACCCACCTATTAGAATACCGGCATAACCCGGATAAATTCTAAAGCTCAAACTCAATACATTTTAAAAGATGATCTAGATGGGGGGTGGAAGCCTTTATTTATAGGCTTCCAATACAAAGGGGAATAGAAGAGAGAGAAACTAACTAACCCTTAACTTCCCAACCGAAATATAACAACCCAAAACTAACAATAACTAATTAATTAATCCCTAACAAACTAACAACCCCAAAACCAACTAAACAACCCTCAACTAAATTGATAACTAACTTAATAGAAAGTAAGTCAAAATAAAAATAATTAATGACTTAGTTTACAATATTGACCTAACTCGCTCTTAAGCCATAATTGGAGAACCTCATTTACCTAGGACCTATCAGATCCTAATTCCTAAGCAAAGGTACTGACGCAAATATTAAGTTAGAGTGAAACTCGGGTTTTTTTTCAAATTATGCATTAAAACATAAATATTTTAAACATGTCAAACTTTGTGATTTTTTTAATACAAAGCTACATCTAATTTCAATATCAAAACATGCACTGCATTTCTTATGAAAGCAACTTCAATAAATTTTATGATTAGACAAATTAGTTGCTAATGGATAGATATTGCATTGCATGAACTTATTTTTTTTTGTGAAATTTCTTATGGAAGCAACTTCAATAAATTTTATGATTAGACAAATTAGTTGCTAATGGATAGATATTGCATTGCATGAACTTATTTTTTTTGTGAAGGTACTGCATTATCTTATGTGTTATGCTCTTCAAGACATCTTGATTTGATTTTATGTGTAACTTTAACTAATGACTTGGATATTTCGTTGTGTTGTTGAACTTAAGTTAAGCATAATTTAATGCATGGTGTGAAATTATGAATATTATGGTTTTTTATCCTTTATATATCGTAATAAAAATATTAAATAATCTATTTAATTAATTCCGGTTTGACCCGATTCAACCCGTTCGATGCCAAGAACCTTGAACCATTGCCTCTACCGGTTCAATGTCCGATCCGGTTTTAATTACCTTGGTAAATAGACAAACACACACATAAACACAAAATCAAACTCAAAAAGTGTTACATAATGCAAGTAAGCTCAACCAAACAGACAAGCACTGAAATTATCTACCACAGGAACAGTTTATAGTCTGGACGCGTGTGAAGGCCCTATTGTCCTCAAGGATTTATTAAATGCGAGACGACAATCCCCTAGGATTCAACAGACTCTTCCAGAAAGATCTGGGTGACATCGTAAACCCGAGATTAAAACTTTAGAAGATACACCTATGAAAAATTACTACATGCAGATAACAATATGTAGTCTCTTTCTTCCATAGTAAAAGTGTGGCTTTATACAAAAAACAATTTGATTTTGAGCATTTAAGCACCAAGCGATTACAAAATTTAAAATACAAAGTCAACTAGAGAATTAACTAAAATAGATTAATTAAACAAAAAATCAAGTATCATATTCATTAAAACAATAAGTTAGGCCCCATTTTTGTCACATATAAACTTAGAAAGGCGCACACACACAGGGGAGGGGCACCAAACCACTCAATGCCTCTGGCTTATAGACTGTCAACTAATCTGGGAATCTTGAAAGTATAATATAACAAAAATATCACATGATAAATATTACACACAAATCAAAAACTTCCAAGTGGTCATACTCATAGTTGACACACTACAAACAGATAGGTCAACACAGCCATCACACAGTAATAATGCAGCAAGAATGGTGCTAATGAAAATACAACTAATCAAAGATACAAAAGCATTAGAGTGGTTTCAAATTTCAATTCATACAGTAAACAGATATGCTGACAAAATTAAAAACATCATGCAATAAGAAAGCTTTTTCATAATGCCATGGAAGCACTCAAGTTGTGATCTCACACAGCTTAAGTCATGAGACATGAAATCACTCGTGAATGGCTCGTAACACTGACAAATAGCTTTCCCTCATTTTTATTAACCAAAATATACCATTTGGCTGATATCATTTGGTGGATATCATGTCGTATTATTCATAAGCAATTACATAGAAAAAAGTCTCATGTCCAATGGCATTATTATTACTCTTGCTAAAAATATGACAGGTTTAAAAGATGGAAACAGATAAAGGCGCTGTCTAGTTCGCCAGTGGCGAGATAAATTACAATTTCACACTAAGCACCAATCTTCACAACGGACTAAACAACCATATTCCTGAATTAGACAGACAGAAAAATTATTCTCAGCACCAATTAGCCAGAGTGCCAGACTGTGCAGCCAGAAAGAAAGCAAAAAAAATTAATATGAAAAACTAAAAACATACGAATTCAATACCTTCTTTGAAATCAAAAAGAAAAAAAAAATACTACGAAGTTCAAACAACCCAAAGTAATATCAATTCATTCATTTGTCTAAAAAATGAAAATCACAACTACAAAGCAATGCCTAATCACGACAATGAAAGAAAATTAGAACCCTATATCTCAAACAAAAAAAAAAGTTGGACATGAACAGTACCATAAGAAGTAAGTCTAGAGACGCTACCTCCCTCCATCCGGTGATGAAATCCAGCCTTTTTCGATCCCAATTATTCTCCAATCATCTACTGCATCAACAATTCATTCACTGTGAGTGTAACATTGACCAATTCAATCTAACAATATTGAAGAAAAAAAAACAATACTAGAATTCAAAAAAAAAAAGGTCGATGAAACATCGCCGGAGAGCAGATACTTAACGCACCGTTAGAAGTCAGGCAGATCAAGTTAGGGTTCCGGCAACGATAGAGAACGACGGGTAGATAGAGGAAGAAGAGAGAAATGGAAACGACACGGAGCGATGCAAAGAGTGTGTGTTACACTTACTTTCCCAGTATATTTTTTATTTATTTTTGTGAAGAAACAACGAATTATTTATTATTCGTACTTTGGCCTATTCCAACGCAGATAAAATATTCAAAACAAGAACAGGCGTCGAAATCGGAGAGGTGGATTTTTTCTTCATAAAATAGTAGTAGCGGAATAATGGATCCACATATCAAATAAAATTATCTATATTATCTATACTAGTATTTTACCGGTGCGTTATATATCTAAGATTTTTTCTAAAGACACTGTGCGGATATCTGTATTTATTATAATTTTTATGAAATTATTAATACGTTAAAAGTTCGCGAAATGTAATAGATAATGAGTCGAAAGAAGACAACACTCACTACAACTCGCTACTGACAAGTCAACACTTACTTAAATCATGGCATAGCTGCGGCGAGTTAAAAACAAGTGGATTAGTCAATGGTTAACTTTACCAATTCTGTTGTAACATTTCTGTTGAAATATCAGTTGTAACAATAAGTAGTTAGATCGGTTTCTTGATAGTTTAGATCATAGCTCAATATATACTGATGTAATGGTTTCTTAATTGTAATCAAGATTTTCACAAGTTCAATTCAATGATAATATTCACAAATACTACTTGATTCGTTTATGGTATCAATCGCCGGCACGGTCGCAACAATCGCGCTTTCGCTCTCAAACTCAAGCTTCGTCAATGGCAGAATCGCCGAAACAAGCTATCGCAACTCTCAACAACAACGTCTTCTCCACCACCGGAACCTCCCATGGCTTCACGGCGGCACCAAAACTCTCAATAAAACTTGAAGACAAAAAATTTCTTGATATGGAATCAGCAAGTCGAAGGGATTATCACCTCATATAAACTACATCGTTTCCTGGTGAATCCTGATATACCAGCGCAATACGAATCGGAAACTGATCGTCTCGCTCTCAAAAACTCCGATGCATATGATAAGTGGCTCGTTCAAGATCAAATGTTATTCACATGGATTCTTTCAACCCTGAGTGAAGCGGTTCTCCCTAGGGTTCTGACGTGCAAACATGCACATCAAGTCTGGGATCGTCTTCACCAACACTAATATTCCCATCTCAAAGCTCGTGTTCGACAATTGCGGTCTGAATTGAAGAACACCGAGAAAGGAGAACGCTCAATCGAAGAGTATCTACTTTGAATTCACACCCTTTCGGATTCTCTAGTTTCAATTGGAGAAAACATTTCTGATCAAGACATCATTGATGTGGTTCTTGATGGGTTACCAGAGGAATACGACCCATTTGTAATGATGATTTTCGGTAAATCACCCGATTCCACAAACCTTTCTGATATTGAATCGCTTCTTCTGGTTCAAGAAGCTCAGTTCCAGAAACACAGACAAGAACTTGCTCCGGCCTCAGTGAGTGCAAATCTTGCACACACTTCTTTCCCCAATCGCAACAACACTAGAGGTCGCAGTCGCAACAACTATAACAACAGAGGCCGTGGTCGTGGATGCTTCAATGGTAACAACTCAGGTTCCTCTAATCTCACTCAGAACACTAGTGGTCCTCGTCCAACTTGCCAAATTTGTGGAAGGTATGGGCATGCTGCAAAGGATTGCTGTAACGCCCCAAATTTTATTAGAAATTATTTGGAGTTAATTTGATAAGATTACATTATTTTGATTTATCGTGTGGTTGAGCCATTAAATTAGTTGAATAAATATACTTTTATATTTAAACGTATTTTTATAAGTTATTTGTGATATATGATTGTTATTCATATTTATACTTATTTATCTTGTTTGTAATAAAATATTAGTGTTTGAAATATTATTCCTTAGAACATTATTTTAAGCTATTGAGGTATTAAAATAAGAGTTGTAGTGAAATTGGGGTTTTAAAATGATTTAGAAGTGAATTTCTATTCTTTTACTCGCATACAACCCCTCCCTTGATTCTTGCACCCCTCGTGGTAAAGCAAACATTTTTCAGTGTGGCCCATGGAAGCAACCCGGCCCATTCATCCCTTCTTCTCCCGCGACGTCTTTGCAACGCGAAGCAATGACCAAAGAAAAAGAAAACCTCGCGCCGCTCCTCCCCCAGCGTGCGTTCTCATTCCTCCCTCCATGACCGAACTCCAAACTTTACCTTCCCACTCGGATTTTGCCACTGTTTCCGTTTCTGACCTCAGTTCCATCGTTTGGTGTTTCGTTACGCCGAGATGCAAACAACGCCCCGCCGCAAGTAAAGTCGCGATTCCGACCACCTTAAGCGTTCCTTGCGTGAATCAAGCATGAACTCGAGTCTTTCTCACCAGAATCGACCCACCATTCGGTTAATTCTATCAGATCTCACAGTTTCGACCCTCTTGCTCATCCAAGGTCGTGTTTCACGTTCGTTTACTTGAACCATCGCCTCGGTTGGGTACTTTTTCGATAGTACTCCTTTTGAAACACAATTGATTAATTAAGCGAGTGATTAATTATATATTGATATATTTAGTGTATGACTTTGGTATCCACCGTTGTTATTCTGCATAATTGTTCGTGTTGGAGTATTGAGTAAATTTGGGTTTTCGGTCTTCAAGCGGTTGGGACGAGTTAGGAGCCGATTCGTGAAGTTCGGTCGTGAATTTGGACGCGTCTCGGTAGTTCGTAAGGTTAGGGGATTCTCCTTTATGTTAATAATAGCTAGTATGATATGTGTTATAGGTGGAATGACTCTAATAATGACTTGTTGTGTGATTGTGTGTTGATGACATGTTGCTTGATGTTTGGAATGTTTGTGTCGGTCATAACATGCTAATTGTTGTTGTGGAAACATGAGTGGTGATTTATGCATAGTGTATGTTTGATGAAATGGTCATATGAGAATGAGTATGTGAATATGATGAATTGATGGTAATAAATTAATGATTATGTGTGTGTTGTTGTGGGGAAAATGAATTGTTGAAGAATAATTTAGTTTTGAAGTGATTTGGGGAAGGTGTAGGAAGGGCGCCAAATGCCTAGCATTCAGCGCCATGTTCTTCGCATCATCGTGGCGCGTGCGTGTGTCTTTAGGGGGGAGGCGCCAATTGCTAAGCAATTTGGCGCCCGAGTTGCCGGGTCTCGGTGAGCAGTGCTGGCGCCATTTCACCGAGGAATTGGCGCTGGTGGAGTGTTTAGAAAAGTGGTGTGATGGTGGTCTTTGGGTAGGCGCCATTTGCTAGGCAAATAGGCGCCCGTGGGGCTGTTGGGGGTGGTGGTGTTGATGCAGGTGGTTTGGCAGGGGGCGCGATTCCCCAGGAATCTGGCGCCCTGTGGCGGTGTGTGTGTGTGCAAGGGTGGCCGTCACGAGGAGAGGCGCCGATTTACTAGCAACTTGGCGCCTGTGCTGAGTGTGTGAGTGTGGGTGATGGTTTTGGTTATGGGCGCCATATTGGCTGCCCCTTGGTGGCTAGGTACCTAAAATATGTCTAAGTGATGGTTTAGTCCCTAAGAATTAATTTAATCCTTGGTGTGACAAATTAGTCCCTAAGAATTAAATTAATCCTTGGCGTGACAAAATAATCCCTTAGCGTCTAATTAGTCCCAAGGTGTCAAATAAATTCCTAAGTTCCTAAATTAATTCTTGATGTGTCAAAATGGTCCTCGAAAGTGAAGAAGAAGGCCCTTGTGAGGTGTTTTGGTCCTTAGGAGAGATTTAATCTAATAATTGTGAAGTGGTGATTAATAATTGAGGTGGTGGTGATTAATAATTGAGGTGGTGGTGGTTAATAATTGAGGTGGTGATGGTCAATAATTGACAATGGTGGTGAGTTAATAAATGACGCGGGCTTCGGCCACAAAGGTGATTTAATACATATTATGATGGATTGTGATGATGCGTTTGTCATAGTGTCACATAAATCATATGCATTACGTGATGGTGAGGATGGTGATGTGGCTTCGGCCAAAAAGGTGGTGATTGCGACGGGGTTTTGTGATGGTGAGTATGGATCCACATGCATAATGCACACATGCATACATCATGCATTCATTAATTAATTCTCGGTTGTGACTCGTTGATGTTCTGTTGAATGGTGAATGCTTGATGGTTAATAATTGTTATTACTAGAAGTCTTACGAATATAATGCTTATTTTACTTGTTATTATTTATGTAAAGAGACTCACCCTAGCATTTTTGTGTTGCTGCTCGTGGCGACCAACAGTGACTCGAGTGAAGGTGCCATGCCTTCATGGGATATTGTGTCGACTACGATCTAGTAACAGGGGATGGGATTTTAGAGCTACTAATTCATGTTATGTATTTGACTATGTATTTGAGTATGTTAAACTCGTTTTATTTCATTTGCATTGCAAGCTGTTTTACGGATTATTGTAAACATTAACGGTGTTTGAGGTCTTAACCCACATGACTATGATATGTGTTTTGCGCACTTGACGCGTTTGGATTTTTAACGGTGTTTTGAGATTATTTTGTTAAATGTACCACCTCTTTGAGGTGCGTGGAAAGTTTTTGAAAACTCGATTTTTATTAACTTAATTAGCTTATTATAGAAAGGGGTGTTACATTAGTGGTATCGAGCGATTCGGTGCAATCCGCCAAGTTGTCAAGTCTGTTAACCTCGAGTCTTGGTACTCGTTTTAAATCATAATTATGTTCTTTGTTTATTATCAATTAATTTTGTTGGTTTGTGCATTAATTGATGTACCTTGTGACTTAATTGTGTTAGATTACGATTGAAAATTATATTGCATTATTGAAGTATATGTGGTGAACGTATAAAGTAATTATACCATTGATTTTGTCTGTTTGGGACTGTTGTTTGTATCATTAAGATGTGTGATTAAAAGAGTTCTAACGAAGTCAAAGGAGTGAAAGTCGTGACGATGCCTTCGCACTCCAGACTGCGTTAAAAATCTTTTAATGCGTTAGTTATAAATTGAAAGAAAGTAGTTTATGTGACCTTAATTAGTTGGTTGCATGAGTAGGAGGGACTGATCACCCCAATCACTCATCCCCAATGAAAGAGGCGACAATAACTCGTAATTATTATAAATTTTGAGTATATACTAATTTCAACTTGATTGATTGAGTGGTGTGTGCAAGTTGATTGACCATTAATTTTAGAAAAATAGGTGCCTTATGGAAGTTTGAGTTTGAGTTGGGGTTTGATAGTAGGGAGATGTCAAAATAAGGATTGACGTAAGATAGGAGCATTGGTATTTAAATGATTGATATGGCGTAGTTCCCTAGCGATAAATTAATGATGTTTGGAATAAATCGAGTGAGACTTTGGTGACCTGAAAAGAGAGTTTTGGTACAAAGTAAAGGTGTAGATTAAGTATGCCTAAGGGTGTTGTAACCTTCGTGAAATACTTAATGAGTATTGGACTAGTTGTGAAGGAAAGTGTTGATGGTTGGCTCAAGTATGATCATAGTATGAAGATCAAAGGAAAGAAGGAAGAGGAAGGTTAAGTACATAGGACTTCATATGAACTGAGGTGTAGTTGCTTAACCATAGGTGTGTTGAAATGTAATAGGCATGCGACGTAGTATGTGGGAGTCAAAATATGTAGTACCAGAGGTTTAGGTGCGTTTGAATAGTAAGTGTAGTGAAGCTTAGCGTGACGTAGTGTAGAGGCAGAGGTACCAAAAGAGTGTACCGAGGTGTTGTGAAGTGTAATGGCCGAGGTTAGGGAGTTCTTAGGTGTAGTGTGCCTAAGTGTAATAGTCAAAGGTGAAGTGACTAAGTGTAGTTGATGAAGTGAGTTGTGAATAGGCCTAAGAGTAGTGGATAGACAATATTTGAAGGATTGCTTGTGAATATTGTTACCTTTGATTGACGTTTTGCTATAGGTTGATGTTTTACTGTAATGCACGTGAGTTTAATTTTGATTTGTGCTAAATTGTTTGAAGTATGTCTTGAAATGAAATGCGGTGCTCGGTTATAACAATTAAGGTTAAGATTCGCGTATAGTCTCCTTTTTGGCAAAGATGAAATGATTGACTTTTCTAACATCTGAGTTTATGTCGGAAAACTAAATTTTGAAAATAATAAGTGGTTGTTTTGTGTAGCAACGTGTTCGTGTTATAAAGAGATTTGAGGTTGCGTTTTGGACAAAATTGTGAATTCTATAATTTTCAAAAGAAGCGGTACTTGGAAAATTTACGTGTTTTTGGGAATGAATGTAATGTCAAGAATTGTGTTAAATTGCATTTCCAAGTTGTTTAGAATTTCATTACGAGATGTGGCGTGATTTTAGCTTTAGGACCGATTAGGTCATGGATTGATGTTGTTTGGAAATGACGAGGTCTTACAATAATTTCATGGTTTGACGAGGTAAAATCTTTTGAAACAAAAAGGTGAGTTTTACTCGCGTTTAGGGAAATTTTAAAACGTTGTTTATGTTATGTTTGAACGGTTTTCGAAAATTGGAGTTTCGTGAATTTTCGAATCAAAAACGCTATTTTGAGAAATTATGTTTGTTTGAAACTTAAGAACGAAACCATAAAGATTTGATTGTTTAATTGTTATGCTTGAATATGGATTTCGATTGCGGGTCTGTGTTAGTTGAATTTATAAATCTTTTGGAAAACCGTAAATTTTATATATGTGCGAGAATTAATGATTTTTGAACAAAAATTGATGTCTGGACTGGTTATACAGGTAAAAATATTTTTGGGATGTCCATATTTCAGAGGAAACTCTGCCGAATTTCCGTTAGGAATTTTGATACATGTTCAAAGTGGTAATTGAATTGTGTGATTAGAAGGTAAATGAAATTGAGAAAATGTTATGTGTAGCGATTTAAATTGTACGCTGTTTTGTTATTTAAAAATTTCTTTGGTTTGCAACTTAGCGTTCCTTGTTTTTAATTGAATTTTCGGCCGTCTTTATAGATAAAAAGGGTGCGGTTCATTGCTGTCTTTATAAATACAAAGGTGATTGATGAGTGAGTGTCGAAGTGTATAGGTATCGAAGTGTGGTGCTAACTAAGTATGGATGAGTCAAAATGTAAGCATGGTCGAAGAGCAGAGTTGTTGAAATAGGTGAAAATATCTAAGTGAGGAGTATGTCTGTCGAAGTATATATATTGCCGAAAATCTAGTAGTAGGTATGTGCAATTAAGTATATCGAAATCTAGTATGGTACAGTTATGGAGATATTGAGGTAAAGTGTAAGTCGAAGTTAGTGTTTGTCGAAACGTAGGTAAGTTGGAGTATTGAGTTGTCGACATGAGTAATGTCTAAGTATATTTCTCTAAGTTAGAGTGGAAGTGTCGAAATATTGAAGTTGTCGAAGTATAGTGGGATGTATATAAACTAAGTGTAAAGGAGTGGGTGTTTAAGTATACTGTATATCTACCGGGATGAAATGTTGCGTTTAAGAGTGTTGTGCTCAAGTGTAGTGTAACCAAGGTGAGTAACTGAGGGAGTAAGGAAGGGTAATTGCTGTAGTGTGCATACACCTAAGTATAGATGCCGTTTGATGTTAACATGATTCAGGATTGTTGCTAAGCACCGGGAGTGCGGTTGTTATGGAACTTCGGTGTGGAATTATTAGTAATGAAGGCGAGTAGGTCAATTAGATGAAAGAGATAGGTTGGGTTAGTAGGTTGAGTTCGGAGTGAGCACCGGAGATTGGAAACTTAAATAGGGTAAGCTAATCGCAAATCGTAGTTGAGGGTAGAGTGTCCTGCATCGGAATAGATGGTATTTGAGTAGTCGAGTAGGATCCGGATACCCCTACGAGGTTAGAATATCGCTAAGGGTAAGAGGGTAGAGAAAGTGTGTGGTTTGTTACCTTAGTGTACGATAGATTACGATGAGTATGATTAGAGGTGAGAAGAAAGTGGGTATTATTTCGTGAGTATTTTTCGAGGACGAAAATATTCTAAGTGGGGAGAGTTATGTAACGCCCCAAATTTTATTAGAAATTATTTGGAGTTAATTTGATAAGATTACATTATTTTGATTTATCGTGTGGTTGAGCCATTAAATTAGTTGAATAAATATACTTTTATATTTAAACGTATTTTTATAAGTTATTTGTGATATATGATTGTTATTCATATTTATACTTATTTATCTTGTTTGTAATAAAATATTAGTGTTTGAAATATTATTCCTTAGAACATTATTTTAAGCTATTGAGGTATTAAAATAAGAGTTGTAGTGAAATTGGGGGTTTTAAAATGATTTAGAAGTGAATTTCTATTCTTTTACTCGCATACAACCCCTCCCTTGATTCTTGCACCCCCCTGTGGTAAACAGCATTTCCAGCGTGTGGCCCATGGAAGCAACCCGGCCCATTCATCCTTCTTCCTCGCGACGTCGCTTTGCAGCAAAGAAGCGACCAAAGAAAAAGAAAACCTCGCGCCGCTCCTCCCCCACCGTGCGTTCTCATTCCTCCCTCCATGACCGAACTCCAAACTTTACCTTCCCACTCGGATTTTGCCACTGTTTCCGTTTCTGACCTCAGTTCCATTGTTTGGTGTTTCGTTCGTCGGATCACGACAACGCCCGCCGCCGTAAAGTCGCGATCGGAGACCACCTTAAGCGTTCTTGCGTGAATCAAGCATGAACTCGAGTCTTTCTCACCGAATCGACCCACCATTCGGTTAATTCTATCGAGATCTCACAGCCGACCCTCTTGCTCATCCAAGGTCGTGTTTCACGTTCGTTTACTTGAACCATCGCCTCGGTTGGGTACTTTTCGATAGGTACTCCTTTTCGAAACACAATTGATTAATTAAACGAGTGATTAATTATATATTGATATATTTAGTGTATGACTTTGGACTGTCACTGTTGTTATTCCTGCATAATTGTTCGTGTTGGAGTATTGGAGTAGCTGGGTTTTCGGTCTTGAAGCGGTTGGACGAGTTAGGAGCCAGTTCGTGAAGTTCGGGTCGTGAATTTCGGGACGTCTCGGTAGTTCGTAAGGTTAGGGGATTCTCCTTTATGTTAATAATAGCTAGTATGATATGTGTTATAGGTGGAATGACTCTAATAATGACTTGTTGTGTGATTGTGTGTTGATGACATGTTGCTTGATGTTTGGAATGTTTGTGTCGGTCATAACATGCTAATTGTTGTTGTGGAAACATGAGTGGTGATTTATGCATAGTGTATGTTTGATGAAATGGTCATATGAGAATGAGTATGTGAATATGATGAATTGATGGTAATAAATTAATGATTATGTGTGTGTTGTTGTGGGGAAAATGAATTGTTGAAGAATAATTTAGTTTTGAAGTGATTTGGGGGAAGGTGTAGGAAGGGGGCGCCAAATGCCTAGCATTCTGGCGCCATGTTGCTGCATCATCAAGGCGTGCGTGTGTGCTGGCAGGGGAGGGCGCCAATTGCTAAGCAATTTGGCGCCAGGTTGCTGGGTCTCGGGCTGAACAGGTACAGGGCGCCATTTCACTGAGGAATTGGCGCCTGGTGGAGTGTTTAGGAAATGTGGTGTGATGGTGGTCTTTGGGTAGGCGCCATTTGCTAGGCAAATAGGCGCCCGGGGGCTGTTTTGGGCTGGTGGTGTTGATGCAGGTGGTTTGGCGGGGGCGCGATTCCCTAGGAATCTGGCGCTGTGGCAAAGTGTGTGTGTGTGCAAGGGTGGCCGATGCAGGGGAGGGCGCCGGTTACTAGCAACTTGGCGCCTGTGCTAGTGTGTGAGTGTGGGGTGATGGTTTTGGTTATGGGCGCCATATTGGCTGCCCCTTGGTGGCTAGGTACCTAAAATATGTCTAAGTGATGGTTTAGTCCCTAAGAATTAATTTAATCCTTGGTGTGACAAATTAGTCCCTAAGAATTAAATTAATCCTTGGCGTGACAAAATAATCCCTTAGCGTCTAATTAGTCCCAAGGTGTCAAATAAATTCCTAAGTTCCTAAATTAATTCTTGATGTGTCAAAATGGTCCTCAAAAAGTGAAGAGAAGGCCACTTGTGAGGTGTTTTGGTCCTTAGGAGAGATTTAATCTAATAATTGTGAAGTGGTGATTAATAATTGAGGTGGTGGTGATTAATAATTGAGGTGGTGGTGGTTAATAATTGAGGTGGTGATGGTAAATAATTGACAATGGTGGTGAGTTAATAAATGGCGGGCTTCGCCACAAAGGTGATTTAATACATATTATGATGGATTGTGATGATGCGTTTGTCATAGTGTCACATAAATCATATGCATTACGTGATGGTGAGGATGGTGATGTGGCTTCGGCCAAAAAGGTGGTGATTGCGACGGGGTTTTGTGATGGTGAGTATGGATCCACATGCATAATGCACACATGCATACATCATGCATTCATTAATTAATTCTCGGTTGTGACTCGTTGATGTTCTGTTGAATGGTGAATGCTTGATGGTTAATAATTGTTATTACTAGAAGTCTTACGAATATAATGCTTATTTTACTTGTTATTATTTATGTAAAGAGACTCACCCTAGCATTTTTGTGTTGCTGCTCTCGTGGCGACCAACAGTGACTCGAGTGAAGGTGCCATGCCTTCATGGGATATTGTGTCACTACGATCTAGTAACAGGGGATGGGATTTTAGAGCTACTAATTCATGTTATGTATTTGACTATGTATTTGAGTATGTTAAACTCGGTTTTATTTCCATTTGCATTGCAAACTGTTTTACGGATTATTGTAAACATTAAAGCAGGTGTTTGAGGGTCTTAACCCACATGACTATGATATGTGTTTTGCGACTTGACGCGCGTTTGGATTTTTAACGGTGTTTTGAGATTATTTTGTTAAATGTACCACCCTCTTTGAGGTGCGTGGAAAGTTTTTGAAAACTCTGATTTTTATTAACTTAATTAGCTTATTATAGAAAGGGGGTGTTACAATTGCTGGCACAGGTTTGATGACACCTTTGAAGGCAATTCCTCTCAACCAAAACAACCAAGGACAGACAGTGGCAGCAAGGAGCAACGAAGCACTCAGAATTCCCCTGCACAACCCCATGTAAGCTATGCTGCCACGGGTGAGGAACTCACTGCTGGGTCACTTGAAGAAGATTGGTACAAGGACACAGGTGCGTCACACCATGTCACTCCCTTTGCTCATAATTTAGATGTCAGTACACCCTATAGAGGCAAAACCATGGTCTCTATGGGAAATGGACACCAAGTGCCAATCAAAGCTATTGGCACCAGTAGTTTTCCTTCCCCACTCAATCCCAAAATTGTTTTCAAATTGAACAAATTACTACATGTACCTTCAATTTCCAAAAATCTCCTTTCCGTGTCTCGTTTTTCTAAAGATAATGGTGTGTACTTTGAGTTTCACTCAAACTGCTGTCTTGTGAAATCACAGGAAAATAAACAAGTTCTACTCAAAGGAGTTAAAGGACCTGATGGCCTCTATTCATTCAGAAAATTTCCTTTTCAAGTATCTGTCAAACCTAGGCTTAAGATTCAATCTTTACTTAAACCTACTTGTAATTCAAAAGTGTCTGCTAATACATTGTCTGTTTCAAATAAATCTGTTTCTAGTTCTAGGACTGCTATCAATGATTACAATTTGTGGCATTCTAGGCTAGGACATGCCAACACACATGTTGTACTTTCTATTTTGAAAATGTATGACATTTCTATACCTAATAAAAAGGATATTTCTTTGTGCAAGTCATGTTGTTTGGGTAAGTCTCATAGACTATTTGCTCCTACCTCCTATACTGAATATACACAGCCCTTTGAATTGATCCATTCTGATTTATGGGGACCTTCCCCTTCAACCTCTATCTCTGGTTATAGCTATTACATTGCATTTGTAGACACTTTCACTAAGTTTACCTGGCTATATTTTTTGAAACACAAATCTGATGCATTAGCAGCTTTCAAGAAGTTTCAGGCTCACATCCACACACAACACAATGTTAATATTAAGGCAGTACATACTGATTTTGGTGGGGAATTTAGACCCTTTACAGAGTTACTGACCTCACAGGGTATTGTCCATCGCTTAACTTGTCCTCACACTAGTCACCAAAATGGAACCGTAGAAAGGAAACACAGACAGATTGTTGAAATAGGCCTCACACTCATATCCCATGCCTCTATGCCAAAACTCTACTGGGATCATGCCTTTACAGCCTCAGTTTACCTAATAAACAGAATTCCCTCTTCTAGTCACTCTACCTATATATCACCATATGAAGCCCTATATCACAAAGTACCTGACTACAAGTCTCTTAGGGTGTTTGGCTGCACATGTTACCCTTATCTACGGCCCTATAATAACCATAAGCTTGAATTCAGAAGTGCAGAGTGTGTTAACCTAGGTATTTCACCCCAACATAAGGGTTACAAGTGTCTTAGTCCCGAGGGCAGAATATACATCACTAAGGATGTCCTCTTTGATGAATCCAAGTTTCCTTTTCATCACTTGTTTCCCAATGACAAAATTACCACCTCAACCTTACCTCCAAACTTAGAAACTGATGTTGTTTTTCTCCTCCCATCATCATCCTCATACACCAGTCAAGATACAAATCCTACACCTGAAATCACTTCTACCACCTCATCAATCCACCCACCACTCACCACAGATACAAATTCTCATCAAACAGAGTTTTCTGACCTCTCAGCAACTCCTCCCGTATCAACCTCACCACCTCAACCAGAACCTATTCCCTCCCCTCCTCCACCAGCCTCTACCTCTGCTCATCCAATGAAGACTAGGTTCAAGGCAGGTAAACTTAAACCGAAGGTCCTCTTGACAGTGGCAGAACCCACCAATGTCAAACAAGCCCTCACTGACCCTATATGGACTGCTGCTATGAAACTAGAGTATGACACTTTAGTCAAAAATGGTACATGGACACTCACCACTCTCCCACCCAATAGACAAGCCATTGGCTGCAAATGGGTGTTTAGAGTAAAACAAAACCCTGATGGTACTCTAAACAAATGCAAAGCACGTTTAGTGGCTAAAGGATTCCATCAAGTTCATGGAAAAGATTACCGTGAAACATTTTCTCCAGTTGTCAAACCAGCAACCATAAGAATTATCCTCACTTTAGCCTTGACTCACAAGTGGACCATGCAACAAATTGATGTCAATAATGCCTTTATAAATGGCCATTTAACTGAAGAAATCTTCATGAAACAACCACCTGGGTTCATCAGTGCAGACAAAACTCAAGTTTGTAGGCTGAACAGGGCCTTATATGGCTTAAAACAGGCCCCAAGGGCCTGGTATGAACGATTGACTAAAGCTTTACTTCAATTTGGGTTTACTGCCAGTAAGTGTGACCCCTCCTTGTTTGTCTACACTCATCAAGGTGCTACTCTCTATATTCTGGTTTATGTAGATGATATCATCATCACTGGCTCTTCCAGCAAACTCATTTCTGATTTGATCCACAAGCTCAACATTCAGTTTGCTCTTAAAGAACTAGGAAAACCAGATTATTTCATTGGTTTGGAAGTCAAAACTATGCCTGATGGTTCACTCCTTTTAACACAAACCAAGTATATCTTAGATCTTCTCCAAAGAGTTAATATGACAGATTGTAATGGAGCTCCAACACCAATGCTTGCTAACATCAAATTAAGCAGGCAAGGCACTGATATACTTAAGGATTCCTTCAATTACAAGTCTGTTGTGGGTGCCCTCCAATATATAACACTCACTAGACCTGAAATTGCCTTCACAGTTAACAACTTATGTCAGTTTTTGGCTATGCCCCTGGAATCTCACTGGTTAGCAGTCAAGAGATTGCTTAGATACTTAAGTGGCACTGTATATCATGCCCTGCACCTTCAAGCAGCTAATCCAGACAACAAACTATCACTGCGCATGTACTGTGATACAGATTGGGGCAGTGATGTGGATGACAGAAGATCCACCACTGGCTTGTGTTTGTTCCTTGGACCTAATCTAATATCTTGGGCTGCCAAAAAGCAAACCTTAGTAGCACGCTCAAGTGCTGAGGCAGAATACCGTGGCATTGCACAAGCTGCTGCAGAATTACTGTGGATTCAATCCTTGCTAACTGAACTCTGTGTACCTCACCAACAACCAACTATTTTATGTGACAATCTCTCAGCAGTGCTTCTCACTCAGAATCCTATTCTTCATTCAAGGACCAAACACATTGAAATGGATTTGCATTTTGTCAGGGAAAAGGTTGCTGCAAGAACACTGAGTGTTCAACATGTGCTTGCTGCCTTCCAAATTGCTGATATTCTTACAAAGCCACTCAGCTCTGCAGCATTTCACCTTCTCAGAACCAAGCTCAAGGTAAAATCTCTCCTTGATCTTGACGGGGGAGTAATAGATAACAAGGTCAAAGAAGACAACACTCACCTACAACCTGCTACAACAGGTCAACACTTACTGAAGTCACCTGCTGCAGCAGGTTAAACAAGTGGATTAGTCAAGGGTTAACTTTACCAATTCTGTTGTAACATTTCTGTTGAAATATCAGTTGTAACAATAAGTAGTTAGATCGGTTTCTTGATAGTTTAGATCATAGCTCAATATATACTGATGTAATGGTTTCTTAATTGTAATCAAGATTTTCACAAGTTCAATTCAATGATAATATTCACAAATACTACTTGATTCGTTTAGTAATAAAAGAAAAAGGAAAAACTTCATAAAAGACGATATTTCAAATTTATTATAATGATTGTGTTGCAAAAAGAATTTTAAAAAAAAATGTCTGTAACATCTTATAATATAAATAATAGAGTAAAAATAATGAAAAATGAAAATGAGATGTAATAATGTCGGTATCTTCTTATAATAATAACACTCCCGTTGGCGCGCCTGTTGGCGCTCTCGTTGGCACCTCTGTTGGCGCATTTGTTGGCTCTTCCATTGGCGCTCCCGTTGCTGCTCCCGTAAAAAGTGGATGGATTTAACTATTGATTTTTTTAGGAAAAATAATTTTGAATTTTTGCTAACAGTATCACTTATTTTGACTATCAGTAGTGGTTAAATTAATCGAATTTAGTAGTTTTGAGTAAATTAAAGTAAATAATAAATTCTACATGATTTAATATTAATTTTATTAAGTTTATTTAATTACTGATTTTGTAGAAGAAATAAATTTAAAAATAAAGTGTTTTTTTTTTAAAAAATTGTCTGCGTGCGTTAGTGTGGCAGGTAGTAGGCGACTTTTTTTCGCTTTTGTACGCCGCCATTGCGCTTATGTTGGCGCTCCCGTTGGATTTTTTTAGGAAAAATAGTTTTGAAATATTTGCCAGCGGTATCACTTTTTTAGACAAATAGTAATGGATAAATTAATTGGTTTAGTAGTTTGAGTAGATTATAGTAAATAGTAAATTCTACATATTTAATATTAATTTAATCAATTTTATGTAATTACTGATTTTTTACAAAATTATTAATTTTGTAAAAAAGATTTTTGGTATTGGGTTGTTTGATTATGTTGATAGTAGAGAGAAGTGGAAAGAGTTAGAAAGAGGAAAGAGAAAAAGAAAAGTAGATTTTAAAGTGAAATAAAAAAAATAAAAAGATGATTTGAGACTGGAACCCACTAATAATAAAAGTGAGTGAGAGTAAAAAAGTGAAAGAAAATAATTTGAAATGATATTTTTATCCCTAGAATTGAGATAAAAGTAATGAATAATTTGGTATTTTTGGTAGTGGGTTGATTGTTAATATTTAAAGTCGGTTGATTGTTAATATTTATAATAGACTAGCGGAAGATACTTACTATGTACAGTCCAATTTTAAAATATTCATTCTTTTATTTAATTTCTATCCTTAGTCGTGGTTTATTGTCTAATTGTTCTTTTAATCTAATTCATTTCTTTTAAAAAATGATGTGAATTAATCAATATGAGAGTAATAGTTCAAGGAAAACACGCTGCATAATGCAAAGGAATGTAACACAAATTCTTCCCTCAATAAAATAATACCTTGAATACCTTCAATTTAATGCAACAACCCTCGGATAACTCTGACCACATCTGAAGGTATTGCTCTTCTTCTTAATTTGTCCAACCATGAGATCCAGTAAGTGTTATATGATATTTTTGAAAGCCACACTAAAGGAAAAGAAAATTATGATAGTAGGAAAATTTTACTCAGTTACTACACGACAACAAATAGAAAGCCAAGGAGGATAAGTGGTAAAGATATTGCTACCTTTATCTGTTCAATACTTGTACAATTCTCTCCCTCCACAGTAGAGAGATTTTACTCTGTTTACAAATCCCTCTCAATTGGTTCTCCGTGTGATATATATTTTAAAAACCATCTTCCTTATATTTTCTCAACCCCTCCCCACGTTCTCAACCCCTGTTACGGTTTATTTGTAACTTGTGATAAATAAGGGTAACTTTGATTAATTGGTGTGACACCAAACTTAGTAATGTCATATTGCCTTAGTAATGTCAACTCCCGAACTTAGTAATGTCATATTGCATTTTCAAGGGTAAAATGGGAAGTAAAATCTGACACCAAAATGTCAAATTTTTTTGGAATCCCCTTTATATATTGTTATAGATAAAATTAAAAATTGAGTTTAACTAATTCAATTATTTGGTAAAAAAACTAATTCAATTATAATTTTTTTTTACCGAAAATGTGCACATGTGGTTAAAGCGGTTTAGTTGAAGAGATACTGTTAGGGAGAACTAGTTCGGTATTTGATTGGAACAATTTTTGGTCAGATTTTATTTATTTTTCTAATCAACTCTAATTTAGAATTAGGTGTACTCAAAACCGCATTTACAAAGAAGAGATCACAAGTTGTTTATACAAATATGAGCATTATTCCACCATAAAGACGGTGAAACACTAAAATCTCTTCCCACCACGAGAGGTACTTCACAATCACATGAGTCATTCTTCCCCCCGAAACATAAACATCAATAAGATCCATCTCGACAATAAAAGAATTAAATGCAGCAATATCATGTAACTTACTCCCATCCGCACTCCCATCTCTGATTTAGAACTTAATTCAAACCTTTTTTTTTCCTGAAAATCGGAGGGTAAAAATAATTAGTTTCTTGAAGATAACAAACCAAACCTAGGTATAAAGCTCGAACTGTCATAGAGAGTGCAACCAGAAAAAAATATAGATCTTGAAGAAATATTCCCAACAGTGGTGAAGTTAACATCTATTAGAGCAATTTTCGGCCTAGCAACAAAACTAGCCCTGAAGAATGAACATCTCGATGGCAAAAGAAATTCTTACATGGAGACCTCAAGGAAGAAATTTACATGTAACAACTAGAAGGTTTTGAAGGGCCAAACAAGAAACACCTAGCGGGTTGTTTGAAAGAAAACTTCTATGGTCCGAAGCAAGACCCATGCCAATGGTACAAGAAATTTGATTTCTGTATGGCCCAACATAATTTCAAAAAGACCTCTAATAACCACGGTGTGTTGGTAGATAACTATGAAAATGGTGAGCCCATCGTACTTTTGTTGTATGTTGCTGACATGTTTATTGTACGAAAAAATAAGAAAGATAAGAATAAGATTGATGCTCTTAAGAAGACATTTAGAAAACATTTTGTCAGGAAAGATCCGACTCAGGTATATATATTTTTGGAATGAAGATAACTAGATTTTGCTTTGGAAGAGTGCTATGGATGGCACGAGAATATCAAGAAAGCTCTTGAAAAAACCAACATATGAACAATGCATGATGTGTGTGTTCCACTAATCGGGTATTTCAAGTTGAGTAATTCTCAATGTCCAAATAACAGAAAAGAAAAAGAAGAAACAAGCAAGGTGTCTCAATATCAATACCTATTCATTCAACTTTTGGTCTCCACTTATATTATATTTGTATTTGCACTGTTGGTCTCTCACGTTAAATTAGTCTTAAATAAATTACTAAGGTCTGTCGTACGGACACATATCACATTTTTAATGACTAGGATGTCTCATCACTTACCATGTTGATTTTTTTTTGTTTCGAACCATTGCTGACTACTCACAGAGTGTCCCAACACTTTCAACGAAAGACTATTATTCACTCGTTCTTAGGAGCAAATTCCGCTATGGCAAACACCAAATTTGTCCACTGCGAGAATTGAACATGTGAGTATTGATTGAATCCTATGTCCTAAGATAGTTTATACCACTCAGCGAACGGTGTTTGTGGTTGTTATTACTATAATACTATTATTCTTTTAAGAAAATATGACATTCATTACCGTGAAGGAACTAAACTCTAGAAACAGTAACCAAATTAAAGACAAAACAACTTTAATGAACAAAATTAGAATTAAGTAGTCTTCAAAAGAAACTTAAAATCTTAAAATTACTCTTTCTTACATTGCTTCTTTGACAAGTATTCAATACAATTAAATAACTTTTAACCTTTTCATTAAGATAGTCTCTCAAGTTTCCTTAAAAGTGTTAATTCATTTTCCTTTTAAAACATGATTTTAGATGGTTTCCATTTTCACCAAGTTATCAGATGTGGTTCAGAAAATAAAATAGAAAGGTGGTTGGGTGAATTTAAATCAAGTTATCAGATGGACTTTGATTATGTCATGTAGTTTTGAGTTTTTTTGTCTTCTCTTACATAGAAACTTGATTTAATTTTAAAATGTTTTTTAAATGATTATGATTTGGAAAACTTAATTAGATAAACATCATTGATTTGCTTCTTTAGGCCTATTTGAATGACTTATTTGAGTTTATCTACCGACATAAACACTTATGAGATTGTTTGCAAAAGTTTGTGAAAACAACTTCTGACATGTCCATAAGGTGTTTTCAGCTTAATTCCATAAGCTCTTCAGGATAGTTAATGAAAACAACTTATAACTTACATGAAAACAGTTCGACTTTATTTTATCTTTCATTATAGAAATGACTTCTACATAAACACTAATATGATAGGTGTTTAGGTTATAAGCACTTAATTAATTTTGGTATAGGTGTCGTTATAATACATGAGTGTTCTACGATGCTCTTTTACGTACATACATATTACATAATACAACACAATCAAAACCAGTCATATGTTTGTTTTGATACTTAAAATTCTAGAGAATGTTTTTTTTCTTCAATGGAGTTGAGTTGGTGAAGTTGACTTTCTATCCCATCAACCCATTTCTGTTTGTGAAGCTTACTCTTGCACTTAAACTCTAGAAGACCTTGTGAGGTTCTGAGGCCAAAGTAGGATTCTTCTTCTGTTATGCACCATGCTTATCATAGACTTCATAAACCACACCTAGTACAATTACAATATATTACAATGAAAGTTAGAATATACTTAATTCCAAAAAGACAAAAGTCAATCTTGCTTCATTTGGCAATCTTGCTCTTAGAGTTAGAGCCGCTTCTCCTCGCAAAGCTAGTTTAACAACGACAAAAAATTTAGAATCTAACCTAAAACGATCAAAAGTCAATTTCAAAACCAAAACGTGTTTGGTCACCATTGCGTAAACCTGCAGCGGTAAGAGTCATTAGATCACTAGGGGTTTGAATACCGACCGCAGACTTCACCGCGGAAACCACATGGTCATGATCAGCTCCTGCTAGTTCAGCCAATTCGATGCAATGTGATGCCAAGAGTTGTGTGGCTGAAGACAGAGCAAAGCTCAGCTTTGAATTAGAGCCATTGGTGTTTTCTACTGCTGCTATAGCAGCCAAAGCAGAAGCTACACCAGCAATGGACACAGAAGAATGTACATGTGCATTTTGTAGGCGTGCCTGATCTTTCTTTTTCACAGTGATGTTACTTTTATAACTTCCGTGTTGCTTATGATGAAACCATTTTCCTATGGCACTCATTTTTCTACAATTATTAGCAGAAGCTATGATCTTTCCTGTCTGCAAAAAAAAGTAAAAAATTAGCTTGAAAAGAATAGTCTAGAACTTAATATAGTACATGCATGGTTTTATGCACTTGTAAATTTAAATGTTGTTAGCTAAGGTCTGAAAAAATGTTCCTTAGCACAAAGTGCGCGAATTTGGATTGTACGTCGTCACCAATTTGGTACAGTCATGGAGTCAGCATATCTAAGCCGTTCAATATTGATCGAATGGTCTAGATTTTAATTTCTAAAACTGACTTAAAATATAAACCGTGATCAAGATTGCAAGGCATAGATTCACTAACTGCTTGACTGCACCTGTCAGCGACAGCACACAAACCCAACCATTATCAAACTGCGCGTCGCGACATCATAGTTTTTGACCGCAACACGACTATGATTGAGATAGCATCAATCACATTTGACGTCAGTTCTCGACAATATTAAAGATTGTGATATAACCAACTATGAGTCTATGACTGTGATTTAAAACCTTGATTGTTAGTCTACACGTTTATAGGAGGAAGAGGAAAGTAGAAGAATGATGACTTACTACTATTGGAGGTGCCAAAATAGTTTCTGGCATCTTGGTTGGATTTTTATGAATGAAAGTTTGATTTTGTTTTTCCAAAAAAGCCTTTGAAATGTCTGATGCAGAGAGACTCCATGATCTGGATAAGAACTCTATAGGTTCATGTGGTGTTGGTGGCTGAGGTATGGCTGGTAAAGATGAGACCAGTTTGAGTTCCTCATTTTCTTGCACATCCTCTAATTCTAACCCTTGCAATGAACCAAATTTCCAAGGTGGAAACAAACCACCTTCCATTTTGATTTATATCAATTTGTTCCTAGACAAGTACTAAATGCTTAAAGAAGGAAAACACTGAATTGATATCATGTACTGTGGAAGAAGAAATGAGAAACTCCTATTAAGGCCTCCTCCACAGACTTCAAAGGCAGAATCCAAATATATAAGGGTCTGTTTTGTTTTGTTTTATAAGAAAAAAAAATAGTTTGATTAGTAATTATAATTTTTTTAATATAATTAACGGAGGGAAGCGTACTTTACAGAGGTTGTTGGAAGATTCAAAATAGAAGCTGATTTTGACCAATGCTTTTGATTTCACGTAGGTACAAGATATAAGAAGTGTGGCAGAAGAAGAGGCTACAAGAAAATCTTGTGTTGCGGACCACCATGCATGAATTCAGGTTGAAGTTAATTAATTAATTAATTAAAGAATTAGAGACAATCCGGTATTCACGAAGCTCCAAAAACAAAGTGTCACGGATAACCGGGCATTGGTTTGTAGGACACTAGGACTCATGCATACATAAAATTGTTGTCCATGATAGTAACATATTAATTACTAGTATTATTGTTAAAACTATGGTTACATCATCACAGGTCATAGAATAAGAATGGAAGAGAAGAAAGAATATTAAGATGTGTTTTGTCATTTTAGAGTGAAGGTTAAGGTTAGGTAGTCTCGGTTGTTGGAAAAGATTGGCATAAAGTGGAAGTAATACAGGAGCTGCAACTATGATCGTTTTTTTTTTTAGAAAAGAAAGTTTAGGTGAGTTGGGTTCTGGGGGCTCATCAGGGTCAGGACAGGCTTCAAGACTCTTTGAGCGCTTACAAATTACCCACCAAAGAGGTCCTCACATCGCTTTGCATATGGACCATACACCATACGACGTAGCCATAGGGGTGAATTTGCCATACTGAATCCATACTAGTTCCCATATCCAACGTAACATCAATTTGAATCCTGTTCTGCCACACTTTTTTACGGAGTGTGACTAGTTCGAGCAAATCCAATCCAATCCAATCCACAATTTAATCCAAGTCAAGATTTTTTTTTTTGGGGTCAAGTCCAAGTCAAAATGTTTGTTTCAGACACTTTTTATCTTTGCGCCAAACTCGAACCAATCTATGGTTGTTTGGTTCGACAACAAATTTTAAAAAACAAACACAAAAATCTCAACCAACTCTAATGATCATAATAGTTTTGCTTCTAAACAAAATACTATTAATGGATTTGAATTTGATGTCATTTTTAAATTATAGAATATATTTTTTTTTTTGCTATTTAGAGGTGTTGGAATATTACAAAAAAAATGTAACATTTATATTTTAGAAAATTCAATTTTAGTGGATGACTTGTGAATCCAATTTGAACGAACCTGTCTATATCGAATTGGTTTGGTTTGAATGTTGGAGAAAAAACTGTAAAATTCAAACCAACCCAAACCGAGTAATCATAATTAATCCAGACAACAAATTTGAGCTAATTCGATCCAAACCAAGAACAACCCTAATTATGTATTGTTGTGTACATATTTTATTCCATTTATTTCATAACTTTGGTGTTTTTAGCTTTTTTATTTTGTTTCAAAACAATGGGGGTTTCAAATATCCAAGATATAATATACCTTTGTTTTCCAATTATACCCTTCATAGAATTAAGATGGTTTTATTTTTACAAGTTTTTTTGTAGTAGATTATTACTAATTTTTACATCGGAAAATAACAATTTGTATGAATAATGATAAATATAAGGACATTTTAGTACACAATCATAACACAGCATTATCCATTGAATCCAACGAGGAGCAAAACCCAACTTAAGCATCACCCCTCTTAAGAATCCTCGATCCACACAATGATAAACTTTGCTAATATCAATTTTCAAAATTAAATCTTTTTTCCTGCTACTTCATGTATGGATAATCTCAATGGCAATTATTGCATTATACCAAATAGACAACACTCCACTAATGCCATCTATGGTGGGTAGAGCAAGAAAGCAACTTTTTCGTACTTAAAGGATCGTGTGCGGAAGAAAAGGAGTGCCCTATAGGTAAATCAATTGGTCAAATTATCGAACTCACTCTTTTATGTGATTGGGCTAGGACTATTTGCAGGGGTGATCTTTCAAGGAACGGGAAATGAAAGAAAGGGCCATGAGTACTATTCAAGTGATGGGGGCCGTGATCTGCTGGGTTTCTCACTTTCTCCTATATGCACAACTCAACAATTGAAAAACAAACCAAACACATTGAGAAGGAAAAAGCACCCCGCAGAAATTTCAAACCCACACAACCATAAAAGCAAAGAACCATCTCTAACCAGAATGGGCAATGCATAGAACAAACAGATTAGGTCATAAAAAATGGATCATACAACATATCAAAATGAAAAAGTACCTGCATAGCTTAAGTGTATCGATTGAAGCTTATTGGGGGATCGAAAGATAGGGGAACATTAAAACAGGTAATGTCGTAAAAAGACAGGGAACACGACCTCTACTGGCAATGCAGAAACTCTGATCTACTTCTACTGACAACAAACAGTGGAATGTCCATCGGCTATGGCTCAAATTGCATGTCATTGGTGTAGCTTTGTAGAGACAAGTTCAATGTGTACACTATGGAAAATAGATTACCTGAAGTGGCAATTACATGGGCTGACCCCATATCAGCCCTGTCCTAACCACTTCAATCAGTGGGTTGGGGGCTTAAAATCCCCATGTGAGCTAATACAAAAGTGGGTTATTATGAAGGGCTAAGTGGATTATTCTGCTAACTCAAAAGCCAGAATGAGACCTCTAATTCTAATGGCTACAAGAGACATGGTAAAAGAGCAGCCAAGCAGCTGGCTGCACGAATCACTTTAAGGGCTCTTTTTGTGGAGCTGTATAGCGCGTTCTCTAGAGAGTCCATTTTATATCTTCGTATGATGTCTCAAACAAAGCTAAAGAGCAAAAATATTTATAAAATACTTGAGCTAATAACAAGAGACCTTATAAAGTAATCTAACGATCAAATATCCTCTATCACCATTCAACACCCTGAAAGCCAAGAGCTAGCTTTGCTCTCCGCTTTGCCCTTCACAGTTTCTCTTCCAACATCACCTTAAAGGCCTAAAGGATAAAAGTACATTACAATTATACCACAACATGCTTTGATCAATCTACAGAGGTAGTCCATAACCCATGAATGCACGATCCTACTAAATTTATCAGAACTATTCTTTTTTTTTTTTGACATAAGAACTATTCTTGTTAATATGCCACACACTTCTAAAACAGTATCTGCATTAATGAAAGTCAGATACTAGATTTATTAAACAAAAAATGTTACTCTCATTTCTTACAACACATCCATAAATCTTCCAATATATGAAATCAAGTGAAAACCAATTACTAAAAGGGATTCATATAGTTGAAACACAAAACCACAAGACTTAAGTATCCTCGCAGAACTAGACCAAATGATAATGATAAGCATAGCCTCTGTCAGGCCTTTCTTCTTGCTTAATAGAAAGAACAAAAAACAAATAAAAGCATATGACATGTATATTGAAAATTCCTGTACCAGTAAAGGGAGTGAGTAAGGTACGCAACATTGAATTCCATGAGTAAAAAATGGAAAGACAATGGCATGTATACAGAGTTCAGAATCAGGTGAACAACAACCAAACCACTAAGGGGATTTGGTTTGGAATGTGAATGCATTAACAAATGGTAGATCTGTCATAGCCCCTAACCTAATTCCTCTAAACATTACAATTGACAAATCCAAATCTACTAAATCAAAGCCTTCTCACCTCATCATCATCATGATCATCATCTTCATCACCATCATCACTTCTCTATATCAAAACTTTGCTCCTGAAATAGCAATATTGTTCCTTAATAATCATCAAAATATCAAACACGTCCACATTTAGATTGGATCTACTAGAAATAATAAAAAGATAAAACAATCTTAACTCCTAAGATGCATTGATTTTAACGGCCAAACACGAAATGAAAAATAAAACAATATTTTGTTGATTTGAAATGTGAGTGAGGAAAATGAATAAGAATTGAAAAAAGAAAGGGCACACCTACGTCTGTTTGGTGTAGGAGGAAGAAGAAGGAACGCGTTTGTTACGGAACATCATGTAACCGACAGGTAAAACGACTCCGATCATCATAACGGCGGCTCCGAATAGATATCTGAGTGGACTTGGAGGCTCCACCTCTAACAAGCTCCTAAACTGTATCGCCAGCCATGGAATTTCATCAGATTAGATAATCTTACAAAAACCCTAAAATGTAAAAATACCTTCGTCTGAATCGAATCAGATCTACTCACAGGCATGTCGTCGAGGAAACTCCAAAACACAAAACGGATGGATTGTTGAGAATGAAGGAGGAAGGAAGCTTCTACTCTCAATCTGATGGAATGGCAGTACAAATGAATTTACACGCGCATCGCATTTTCCAGGATATTTTCCTAACTATTTTTTGACTCATTTCCTAACAATATTTTATTTTTTTGACAAAAGATTTTACTAACATTTATAAAAGACTTAAATATATATTCGGCCGTGCAAATATGATCAGAATCCACTTAAGCCCCTGTAAAAAAAACTTTAAAATGACTCTTGCAAATATAAAACGTTTACAGTTAAGCTCCTCTGTTAACTTTCTATCCAAAAAATATGAGGTGGCTAACAGTGATGACATCAGCAATGATGTCACTGCCACATGTCATCATCTCATTGGATCACTGTGCCACGTGTCACTCAACGCCACGTCAGCACCCCATGTCACCACTATCATGTGGCGCTGACACGTGCCACATCAGCAGCCAATAACAGGTTGCCATGTGGCATTTACATAGCAATATGGGGAACATATTTACTAAAAATATTAAAGCAATATGGGGAACATATATTATATAATATATATTTAATGTGGTGTTAAAAATCGCAACTTGTTAAGTAGCTCAAGTGGTAAATAAGACTTATTTCCAAGTGCAGGTCAAAGTTCATGTCTTATCCTTGGCAAAGTTGTATTTTTTTTAATAAAAACAACATTGTACCCAAATTTCCATGTGATTGCCACGTGCAGCCATCCATTGGCTGCTGATGTAGCACATGTCAGCGCCACGTGGAAATGGTGACATTGGGTGCTGACGTGGCGTTAAGTGACACGTGGCACAATGATCCACTTAGATGATGACACGTGGCAGTGACATCATTGCTGATGTCATCACTGTTAACCACCTAATTTTTTTTGGATGAAAAGTTAACGAGTATAGTTTAGGTAACTAAATAGACTATTTAGTTACCATCACTAAAAGGGTATGTTGGTCACATACAAATTAATACAAATATAATTTTACAAATTCAAAAAAAAATTTATTTCATAATTACTATGCATTAAATACGAAATCCAATTAAAATTAAAAACGTGCTTAATGAGTGCCACAAAAATAGGAAAGAGAAACAGAATCAATACAAACGCTGAAACGTTTCAAAAACGAATGAAACGGAAACGCAAAAACCCCATTGCAGAGAAACCATCTCCAGAAACGCAATGTTTCTCATTGCGTGTGAAACCCATTCGCAGAGAGACCATCGCCGAACCGCAAAAACCCATTCTTTGAAACCATCACGGAAACCCGTAAAACCCATTGCCGAAGAAGTCGCAACACCGAAATCGATCGAAACCCATCAACACAAGGTTGAAGGCGACCAGGATTTCAACTAAATGAGGAAGAAGAAAGGAAGTCGCTCGGAACCTGACGAAGAAGAAGAAACGAAGAGGAAACAAAGAAGACGACGAGTGAACGAGTGAAGAAGAGTAAACGGCTACAACGCAGAAGAGACGAAGAAGAACGAGTGAACGGCTAATACGCAGATCTTGATTTCCATCCTCCGCTAAGGAAGACGAATCGAGAAGACGAAACTCCTCCCTGTAATCAAATCGTGAGTTATGCGTGAGAGGCTATTTCATGTTGGAAATAAAAATGAAGTCTTGGGTGAAGTTGGGGTTTACTCTGAGAGTGTATTTTGGTGTTTGAAGGCATATTACACACCACACAAACATATTAAGTTATGATCTTGCCTTGATTATTTCATTAGATTTTTATGTTACATTCTCGGAATGGTGAATTGTTTGATTTTTGAGTTAATATTATATATTATTAACTAATCTGCTCCATATTTTGGTTAGACTTTGAGTAACCAATATCGTTCCATATTTTGGCTAGTGCATGAGTAATCAATCCTTTTCTATATCTTGGCTAGTCAATGAGTAACCAATTTTGTTCTATATTTTTGGCTAATCCACGATTAATCAATCCTGTTATACATTTTGGCTAATGCATGTAACCAATCATTTTCTATATTTTGGCTAGTCCACGATTAACCAATCATGCACATTGGTGGTTAGATATGTATATATAGATATACTAGTATGTATGACCCGTGCCAGCATGGGTATACATTTATTTTAAACATAATTTATAATAATTTAACGTTACGCTGAACTAATTTGTTTAATTTAGCAAAATTGTGAAGTTGTGCAAGTTTAATAATATTCAATCTTAAACTCGTAGATAAACTTATTATCCAAAATATACAATTTTGGTTCACAAAGATATATATATATATATATATATATATATATATATATATATATATATAATATTATATACATAATGATACACCGACTACAAATCATGAGGTATTTTGTTACTGTGTATTGAATAACAGCTTATACAATTGCTTCAAAAAAATCGTCATATACAATGTGAGTTTTTTTTTAGTAGTATTAAAATGAGAGTTTGACTAAACTCGGTGATAAATGTGATGGGCAAAGAAAGAAATTCTAAAATTTAATCCGGTATTTTGGTCATTTGCTTGACAAGATAACTCAACTTGCTCTTAATGCTAAAACGAAATTGAGGGTTAAATCCCTACTTTCCTAATCCTCCATCGCCGTAGTTCGTAACTTGTCATCACCATCATCCGATCGCCGTTACTATTGGTCTTGGATTGGCGGTTTCTTACTATTTGATCAAGAATTCGCTAAATTCCTAGTCGAGTTATGGGATCTTATGGAGACGCCATTGATGAGCAAAAGCCCTTTAGCCATGTTATTAGATTAATTTCAAAGATCCGCCGACGAAGTGGCGCCCAAGCGGTGCCTTTCTGCGGATGTCATTGACCAGTGAAACGTTAATTGACATGAACTTATCTTGCAATTTCACTTGCATAATTTGAGTTTAAGATGCTTCATTATTTACATTTTTGCGAGTTGAAAGGTGAAGTTCAATGATTGAATGTTTTGAAAGCGATGAAGATGAAGGAATTGGTGTTTAAAAGACAGAATGAACTTGAAGAAATTTACAGAGAAGTTCATATAGATGTGGATAGTGAAGCGGCTAGACAGATTCGACCAACCTCATAGAGTCCGGTACATGAACTATCTTTCTTTTTCTTTGCAGGCCTAATGTATCGATGAACTTTTTTTCTTGAAATTTGATTGTAAATGCTCACGAATATATCTTTAGTTTCCCCCATCTCTCCCCGTTAAAAACTCCCATGATCAAGTAGTTAGAGACTTATAGGTGCATCAATAATGGTGTTCTTACTTCTTAGTTTTTATTTTCCTTGAAACTTATAAGATCTCATGGCTATGCAGCGATGTTGACTGTCTCAATTGCTTCAAAGCATGGATGATCAAATTAAAAAGGCCAAAGAGCAAGCTCAAAGCGTAAGAGATATCTTAGATAGGGTAGAGAAATGGAAATTTGCAAATTGAGGAGGAAAAGTGGTTAGATGAATATGAAAGGGTAGATAACATTTACATTCAAAGTTTTTATTCTTAAATAAACATTTTTTACCATGCGGAACAATATATGCTTTTTTATATATGCAAAGATTTTTATTGTAGTTTTTTAAATTTTTAATACATAACTTTAGCTTACTGTTGTCAATAAACTAACAAATGGTTGTCATATGCATGCGGGTTAAAAGAGTTTAATTGCTTTTTTGGTGATTTGATTTCAATTTATTTTGTTTCTCTTTTTATTTTTATTTTTATTTTTATATTGAACTATTTATGAGCCTTTGCCTAATAACAAAAGCTTGTGAGAGATTTTTCCTTTTGTTGGCTTGATAGTTTGTATTAAAAGTTTGGTTCTCGTAAGTTGCAGACCCCTCTTCTAAATAAAGATTTTTTTAGGTGCAATCAAACATTCACAAAATAAATTTCCTCTTCTAAATAAAGTTAAATTTGGAATAAGGTAAGGTGGGCCTGTGCTTGTTCAGGCTGCCGACCTCATATATTCTCGCTTATTGGGGAGGAGATATAAAATCTTTTATGAACATTCACTATAAGCTAAAGTTAATAGGTAAGTAGAGAGTTTATCATTGACAGTTTACATATAGTATAGGCATGCGGGTATTAAAACACCCTACAGGTTCTCTATGTAACAAATTGGTAGATTTTGAAATATTGGTAGTTGGATTTGCTTCAATATGTTGATTTTGTACCGTGTAAATGTTGTAATGGTGTCTCACTTTGTGTATGGTGCATGTATAAGAGAATGTTAGATTTTCAGCAATATTTACTTCGATCGTTTTACACTATCAAAAAAGTAAAGTCTTAAACGTTACTGACAGTATCCAGTTCCATCTCATCTGTGTATTTTGACCTCAATAACTGAAGTTACATAATTCTATCTATTAAAGTGACATCTATTGTATTTAATGTTTATCCTATATGGGTGGTTGGCAGCACGGTACTCCCCATAGTTAGTTGCTAAAGAAAACTTCGACATCTTGTAGACAAAACCCTCACCGAGACACCCGCTGTGTTTGTAGATGAACGGCTTATCAATGTGGGCTTGGATCTTCAATCCCTGGACGAAGTAATGAACTCAATAAGTAAAACTTTATTCAACAACATTAACATTAAAAATTGATTGACAATTTAAATCTGAGATGCCATAATTGGATAATATCAATTGTCGAATATTTCATTATGATTTAGCATTGCACATAACAATATATTACTGATGTTAATGCCAAATAAGAACATGTTCAGATTATGGCATGAAAGTATATAGATCTAGTGTGGCATATAGTCGAATGTATGTGCATAACATGTTAAAAGATATAATTTAGATTAAAACTAATCTATGTGATCTATGGGCAGTAAGTATTTACATGTAGGAATTTTTTATATATAAAAACTGGGTGATTCTAGGGTGAAAGAGTAAATTAAATTTTTCACCGGTGAACCACTAAAATTGACCGTTGGATATTGTTTAAAATGCTATGAATGGTTAAGATTGAATCAACCAATATTAAATCTCAACCATTGATGAATTTTTAAACTATATCCAACGGTCAATTTTAGTGGTTCACCGGTGAAAGATTTAATTTTCTCTTTCACCCTAGAATCACCCATAAAAACTATTCAAATTGTTACAAAGATTTGAAATCGTGCATTTTAATACCTCTTTGTCGACAAATACTAAATCTATCGCCACAAGTTTGTCACCACCTCTCGCTCGCAGTGTAGACGCCCCACTTTCTCAAGACCTCACTACAACGGTACATGGCTCTTTGTCCGGGGGAGAGATTAGCGACACGACCATTGGCATATGGGGAACAATCATGTCGTTCTTTCCGGAAGCCATTTAATTTGAGAATTGAGGTGCCGATCTTTGTGTAACTCCACGTCGAACTAAGGAACTGTGATATTTATTTTCACCCGTGCTGTTTGCGTGTGTGAATTTGTTTAGGTTTATGGTATTAATGTCAAAGTCAAATGGGGTTGACTGGTACAATAGAATGACCACCTAATTTTTTTTTGATTTTGTGCTGTCTTAAAATTTAGAAATCTTTGCGTGATTTTAGTCCCTCAAATGTACACAGCGAATAAATCTGTTGTGAGTGTTATGCCCATTCATTTCTATCATTAAAAGTAAATTGATTATTGCATTTAAGTGGAAAACCGTGACAGTTACAGCTTTTATATGGCATTAATTAATTTTGAGGGAATATCTCACTGCTTTAATGCAGTTAGACAGGTTGTATACAGAGTTGCGATTATATGCTGGAATACCGGTGCAAAACGCGGTCGTTCCTTTGGCTAGTGATTTGAGTAGTCGTTGCGACATCATTGACAGATACAGTAAATACAGCGCAGTGGTTAAACGTTTGGCTCGGCATTCGACGGTCCCGTGTTCGAGACTCACTGAGGCCGAAAAAAATATATTTTTGTTAAAATAGCAAAGAATGCCAGCGTGGATATATGGGTCCCAGATGGAAATGATGTGTAAAGCCACGTATTAACCGCGGTCTACGTGGCCTTTCTGACTTGGTTGCTTAGGTGGTAACATTCGTGATTTAAATTACTTATGATATCTAACCACCAATGTGCATGATTGTGGCTAGAGATATATCAAAATTTGTTAGTCAACTAATTTTCGCCAAGAGCCATACAAATTTTTATTGGTCTTCCTCTGAGTTCTGTTTTGACCAGCCTTGAGATGGATAAGAGATGTAAAAGTTGCAAAGAAGGAGAGAGGGATTAAAAAAAGAATTATGTTTGAAAGTAAGAAGGAAATGAAATATATTTAGAAGGAAGAAGGAAGAAGGAGGAAGGAAGAAAGAAGATTAACGAAAAAGAAAGAAGTTTAGAAGGAAGAAGTTTACCGAAAAATTGGGCTAATTATTAGGAGTTACTAAAATACTATAGTTAAGGGATTTTGGTTTAATTTAACCGTTATATCATCAAAGCATTAAAGGGAAGGTATTATTATCATTCATTCCGTTATCACAAAAATCAATTCCGAAAACAATGGCATAAATAATGGAACAGTATTATTATTTTTAGTAAAAAATTAACTACTTAATATAATTAACAATATAAAAGTACATATATACCCTTTTTAATAACACCCATTGGATCTCATTTGGAAACTAAATGAGAGATCCAATGGTTACAATCAATTTAGTGATGATCACTAAAACATTGTTTTAGTGATCTAATCCGGAGCCCTTGCCTTTGGTAAAACTCCTGCTCGAGTTGAACCTTATAGCCACGCTACAGGTGGTATCTGCAAAACTACTATGTCGCTCAAGTCAAAGTATGAGAGATTTTGAGTGAAGCATGAAATGAATAGTGTACTTTTTTTCTGCAGAGTTGACCTGTATTTATAGACATCAAGTGCGGTCTGGTTTGTTGGATCGTTTGAGTGCATCTTTGTCGTTGATGCTTGGATGGGATGGATTGCACGCATGGATTTTCCTGTGATGTTGACTTGCTTTGGAGCTGGACTCAGGTAATTGGACTGATCTGGGGCCAAAGCCGAAGTTGGGCCAAAACAAAAAAAATTAAAAGATTAAAATTTAAAATTAAAGTTATTTTGACAAACAAAGACTTAAATTAATTCACTCAAATAAAGTATCAAAATATAACCTGAAATAAAGTAAAATCTTAGAGATAGCAAATAACTCTTAACTTGGATGCTCTTGCGATATAGTGAGCAACTTAGTTAACGTGTCTCTTAACAAAATTAATTATATAGTTTGTATTTGAGAAACAATATTTTTGCGATCAAAAAATATATAGCATAGCATACCCAAGAACACTTGGATGAGATGATAAGGGTCTCTTCCAGCTTAACCAAGGTCCTGGGATCGAATCCAGCCTTGAGCATGCAGAAGTGTTAAATCTCTTGAGGGAGAGCTTTACCGCCAATTGCGGTCCTACCCAACTCGATGGATTAGTCTCTATAATTGCGCACAGATGATACCTGGTTTATAAAAAAAAAATAGCACAACCATTCACATAAGACTTGGCTTGTATGCAATTAAGAAGATATAAAACTAACACATATTATTTATTTTTTTGACAAGAAAACTCACACATATTATTATATATAATGAAGAAAAAAAATTAGCTTACTTACATTCACACACATGCTTATCTGTTCACACGCATGAACCTGGATGACAAGGTCTGAGGTTTTTTCCAACTTAACCAGAGTATTGGGTTCAAACTC
This sequence comes from Oxytropis ochrocephala, assembly GCA_020916435.1. Taxonomy (NCBI): domain Eukaryota; kingdom Viridiplantae; phylum Streptophyta; class Magnoliopsida; order Fabales; family Fabaceae; genus Oxytropis; species Oxytropis ochrocephala. The sequence goes on from CM037088.1 coordinate 20,630,862, forward strand.
AATTTTGATAACGCAACACTATTAAAACTCTTGAGTGAGTTTTTTTATCCATTGTGATTCTATCTGACTCTAGAGATTAGGCTTTATTATTGTGCGCAGAAAATACCGACATAAAAAAAACTTAGTTGTTCACACACCTACAATCACACACCTAAAATTGAAATTGAAACTAAAACTACAATTCAATTTAGAAATTTTCATATTGTAACCTATTTAGAAATTCTCATATAGTTTGAAGTTAAAACTCTCTCCATTTCTCATTTTCTCAATTTATAATAGAAAATTTTAACAACTATTTTTTTAAATTCAATTTCAAATTAAAATTGTGTCAAAAAATAGAAAATTTAATAAAAAAAAGGGTTAATTACAGTTTTGGTCCCCCTATTTTCACCTAACTCATGATTTTGGTCCCCCAAGTATTAATTTCACGATTTTGGTCCCCCATATTTTCTCAATTTGTAAAATCATAGTCCACCGTTAATCTGGTCAAAATTGACCATGAGTTGTCAATCATTTATCCTACATGGCGTGACACGTAGGCATGCCACGTGGATTTAAGTTTCAGAATTCTTATTTTTAAATATTTAATAAAATTAGAAACTAAAAACATCTTTCGTTTTTACAGTCTCTGCTCCTCACTTTCACTCTAACACCATGAAAGCTTCAATGGTGAAATGGAACCCAAACTCGCGAATATTTCTCCTTCTATTGTTTTCATTGATGAAATTGATGTAGTCGGTGCAAAGATGTATGATGCTAACTCATGTGGAGAACGTGAAATTCAAAGGACTATGTTAGAATTGTTGAATCGGTTAGATGGATTTGATTCAAGAGGAGATGTAAAAGTGATTCTGGCAACCAACAGAATTGAAAGTCCTCATCCAGCTTTGCTACGACCTGGTCGAATTGACAGGAAAATGCGTCTCCTTGTTTTGATATCAGGAAGAGGAAATTCTATTTAGTCTCCTTGTTTTGATATTTATATTCCACCATGGCATGACAACATGGAGTGCCGCGTTGGATCAGTGAGTGCCAACTCACCCAAATGTTTGACCAAATTAATAAGGGACTATGATTTTATAAATTGGAAAAATAGGGGACCAAAATCGTGAGTTGGTAAAAATAGGAGGACCAAAACTGTAATTAAATCTAAAAAAATCTAATAAGTAGAGAGAGAAAATGGAGGGGAGGGGCAAGAAGACAGGGAAGGATCCTCTAACTTTTTGGAGGGAACTTCCCTCTAACTTTGTGTCTATTTCTCTGTTACAATACATTCTCTCTCATCTTATTTCCCTCCATTTTCTTCCATTTTTATTTTCTCTCTCATAAAAAAAACACTCAAATTAGGAAAAGGTAGAGAAAGTGAAGTCAGAGGATCCAATTCCCAACGAGACAAACCAGATAAGAAGAAGACAAACTAGAAATTTTTTACCTCATCTTTAACCTTTGTTTCCTCTTTAGAACTTTCATTTCATCTGCTACTTTTTCGTTGCTTGCTTGGTAGTAATATTAGTTAAAGAGTGAGTGGTGAATAGATAAGATTTGAAGAATCAAATTCGATGGCAGCTTCAATAGTAAAATATGGAATCATAGGAGTTGGAATGATGGGAAGGGAACATCTCATTAATTTGTATCATCTCCGCACCGAAGGCGTAGTCGTAGTCGCCATTGCTGACCCTCACCTTCCTTCACAACAACTCACACTCAACTTAGCTCAATCCTTTGGAATTGGTTGGCCTCTCAAGGTAAACTATCAATCATCTTATTCTTTCTTTATTTTTTTTAACAAATTAATCAAATTTCTTCAGATATTATTATTACTGATTCAGAAATAAAAATTCTATTTATTCATTCATTTATTGATATTAATGAGATTTCATTCATTTGTAAACATCTAACTGCAATATATAGTTTAGTTAACCAGACAGTGAGTCAAATGACTGAATTGATTGGTTGCGTTAGCAATTTCAGCGACATGGGCACACTGCTTCCGAGTTTGAACTCGGGTGTGTCCGTCAGATAGTGTGTGTGATGTTTATTTGTCATTTCGCTTAATCTGACAAACAAACAAAAAAAACTGAAGTGAGTGAAAGTTGTGAAGGTGTTCTCAGGTCACCAGGAGCTGTTAGACAGTGGACTATGTGATGTTTTGGTTGTATCTACTCCAAACATGACCCATTACAACATTCTCATGGACATAATCAACCATCCAAAACCCCACCATGTTCTAGTGGAAAAACCACTCTGCACCACTGTCTCTCACTGCAAACAGGTTACATTTCTCTTCCTTCCTTCAAATTGGTTTCAATTTGATGCCTTGATGGATAAATCTATGCTTATGCGTATGGTATTCCCAACTATATTCATCATTGTTCTAATTTATTGCTTTTATGTGCTTCGATTAGGTTGTTCACGCTGCTCGAAAGAGGCCAGATATATTGGTACAGGTTGGACTGGAATATAGGTACATGCCACCTGTTGCTAAACTGATAGAAATAGTCAAGGGAGGAAGTCTTGGACATGTTAGAATGGTTGCAATTCGAGAGCATAGGTTTCCGTTCTTGGTTAAGGTTTGATTTTAAACTAATTGAGATTGAATTACATGTTTTGGTTCTAGAATTTAGTAAGCTGAAAGAGTGATACTTGTCATAGGTGAACAACTGGAATCGGTTCAATGTTAACTCGGGGGGAACTCTGGTTGAGAAGTGTTGCCACTTTTTTGATTTGATGAGGTTGTTTGCTGGTGCAAATCCTGTTCGTGTGATGGCTTCTGGAGCTATTGATGTTAATCACAAGGATGAAATATATGATGGAAAGGTACTAGATACAGCACTTGTAGTTAAACATGAAGCCAAGCTTTCATCGTCAATCTTTGTGACAGTGTAGTGTCTATGATTACTTGATTGATACTGATTATAATCTACTTAGAATAGTCTTAATCTGTAAAGGGAAATATGCTCTGATCTTGGTTTCAGTTGTTCAATAACAATGCATAATCCCTTATCCAACTGCGAATATGTACTAGCTTGGTTTCAAGCCTAATACTGTTTATAAAAGTGAGCATAGGTCTTCTTCCTGAATAATGGATTTAATAATCCCAAAGAACAGTTAAATGAAATTCAACATGTTATTAAATGAAATCCGTAAGGCCTAGCTCAATTGGCAAATGCCAAAATTGTTAGTCTTGATATAATCACATGGGTTTGAACCCGAGACCTCGCAGTTGTGTGTGTAAGTTTCAGGTGACACTTACCACTCCGTCTTCGTACCAAAAAAAATTCAGCATATTATTAAAAAAAAGTATATTTATGTATGCAGTCATCACTTACAGTCTCATGCATCAAGAACTTAAGTTGTTGTTGTTGTTTCAGTTCTAAACAGTAATTAGCAATTTGGCATGGATTTTGAATATTGTTGTTTTGTATTGTTATTGCTATTGACTAGTTTAGTTTTGGCAGGTGCCAGATATTATTGACAATGCATATGTTATAGTTGAATTCGACAATGGTTCTCGAGGAATGCTTGACCTTTGTATGTTTGCTGAAGGGAGTAAAAATGAGCAAGAAATATCTGTTGTTGGTGATATTGGAAAGGTGAATATCTCCCCCTTTAGCCACTCAAAGGACTTATTACCTTTAATTATATTTGGTGGGACAACCACCTGATGAAGATACACTTAAGGTTAATCTGTAAGGCCTGACACAATTAGTTGCTAGGCTGAATATTTTCTTCGCTTACCTGGGTTCGAACTCGGGATCTCCACTTTGTGTTTGTGAGTTTACGGGTAGTACTTGTCACTCCGTCTGCAGACATAAAAAAAGATACACTTACGGTTAATAAATTTTGTGTAAACACCAATATGTTTCTATGTTTTACATCTTAATTTAAACTTGTTTTAAACAGGGAGAGGCCTTCGTTCCCGAGAGTATTGTGCGGTTTGGAACACGAGATGCTGGACGAGATGGTGTCCAGACTTTGAAAGCTGAAGACCCTCGGATAAAGTGGGTAACTTCTGTTTCTTCGTTTTGAGACGGTGAAATGAATTTAAAGTGGATCATATTATAATGAATTTTTGTGATGTGATTTGGAAATTTCTTTTGGGGGTTCTACAGATATGATGGGTTACACCATGGATCTAGCTATCTGGAACACCTTAACTTCTTGGCTGCAATTAGTGGTAAAGGTGAAAAGGCTCCTGCTGTAGATCTACAAGATGGATTAATATCTGTTGCTATTGGAGTTGCAGCACAGCTTTCCATAGAAAATGGTCGATTTGTTACTATTGAGGAAGTTATGGATGGGCTTCTAGTTTGAGGGTGCTTGAACTCTCTGTATTGCATATAGGGATGCTGCTTCTGCTATCACTGTTTAGTAAAATAAGTAATGAGTAATTTGTAAATTTTACATTTCTTCCACCTACATTTTAGTAAAAAGTTTTGTATAGAAAAAAATGGTTAAATGTGCTTTTTCTATCTATGAAACGCTAGATTCTTGATGTTTTGGTCTCTGCCTGATCTCTCCGTCTTAAAATACGTGGCATGGTATGTCACAGAATATTCCCTTCACTTAAGCTAGGGTAATTGATTGCAATTTTACCTTTACTATGTATGAATGAAATCATCTAGCCATTAGGGCTGATGTGGATAGGATCTAGATATTTCCTAAATGATTTGTACAATCATTAGCAGTCACAATCGCACGATCATTAGCTGGCAAAATTGTACAACCATGAGTTGTCAGGTTCTTTATAAACCGCAGTTGTATTGAATGAAGTAGTCAATTCATATCAAATATAAAATCTCTTTCGAAACCCTAGTTATCATCAGCACTGCTCCATCGCGCCGTATTCCACTATTGCAATCTGGTCAGAGACCAAAACATACCATGCCACATTCATCCATCGTCCTCGCTGTTACATGGTAATGTGTCATTTTTAATTGACTTATCACAAGTTGTTTGAGTTTGCAATATTTGTCACTCACAATGTCGAGTCTCATTTGTTCACTTGTATTTATTTTTTTAAAGTAAATTGAACTAAAATATTTGATAAATTATATTGAAGACAACACAAGCTCTAAAAACGAAAAGGATGAACCTGGGAGTAAACTCACAATACTCAAAATAATAGCATAAAACAATTATAAATTTGACAAAATAAAAGAACTGGATATCAATGCCCTAGATCTATAAATTTGAGGCCATTGTCATTGCCACCCTTTTGGAGGGTGAGCAAGAAGGAAGAAAATAATAGAGGGAAATTTAAGAGAGTCGGCTAGAGTTCATCCTTCCTAAGTCCCACTGTGACCATCTTTTTTCTAAAGTGGGATTGTGGGAACCTATCCTCCTATATCCATGTTTCAAATCCAACAATTTAAATGAAACCCCCACCCTCAAACCAATCACTTTAATTAAGAGTAAAAAGAAGAAGATGGGGAGAAGAGAAAGAGAGGAAAAAGGAAGTGTTGCATGAGGCTTGGTTGGAGGTGAAGGTTGTTGTCGCGATCTAAATAGAGGGGGAGTTAGATCGAGGGAGTTGTCATTTCATATCTGAGTAAGATCGAGAATCCAATTCTATGGGAATAATGACGGATCTTGGGAGAATTTTATGAAGGAGCCAAAGTATAAAGTAAAATATATTTTACAACTTTGGCAGAAATTTTTATGTAGCATTGTGGTTTGATCATGTGGTGGATGTAGATATTATAGGTTGATTTTGTTTGGTTAAATTTATTGCGTAACAAATACAATTTGAATTCAAAATATTATTCTCAAATCGATTCTCAATCCTCATTAGACATTTTGTCATGATTAAATAATATAATCATGAAATAAATATGTCTCTTTAAGTCATTTTATATTTATCAATTAGTTTAACCACTAGTAATTACTTAAAAATTGTTCAAAACTCTACAACGACCAATGTCACCTTTGTAACTAGAAAGCTCATAGTCTTCCTCATCCCTAATCGGTGTTGGCTCAACAAAAATCAAATCAAAGTAGATGAGAGCTTCAAAACTCAACTTATAATTGTTTTCCTCTGTTATTGTCAAATCAACACCGATCAGATTACCACTTCACTGTGAGGATGTTAAGGAGTAAGGACTATGAGCTTTCTACTTACAAAGTAGAACAATATCGATCATCGGTGGAGTTTCGAACAATTTTCTAAGGATCATTTATACTGCAAGCAATTACATGTGCTCTTTTTTAATAATAGAAAAAGGGAACATTGTATTCTTCGCTATAAAATATAGATCCACACATTTGTTATCTAAATTACATGATTTTTTATTATGTATAAAAATCAAATCGTTGAATCATGTTAATATCATGTATTCGAAATTTAAGATTTACATATATTAAAGTAATGTTATTATTTGTGAATAATATATTATTTTCTGAAATTTTCTGCATTATAGTATAGTATATTCTTTTGTATATTAAATGGCGATCCTTGATGCCAATCTAAATACTAGAAGAGACAACAGAGGTGGGGGGCCCGGGGTCTACAATCATACATGAACGCAAACTTTATTGACATAAACAAACTAACAAAATGCGTCAAATTAATCTAACCAGAAATTTGAAGCAAAACAAAACAGGTGGATTGATTTGGAATAATCAAAAGATGCATAATTTTACAAGGACGAAATTATTGAAAAATAATAATGTCACAAGTTACACTAAGCATTCGAAGAGAGAAGTTGAGTTTATGGATGAGCACTGGAAAAGCAACTGTAGCAGTTCATAGTCCCTTCCATTTCACCTATGCTTGCGCTCCCTCGTTCCTCTCGTCGAATGCCTTCCTTCATCCTCCCATTCAGCAGCCTGCGGCGGAGGAGACGGTTCATATCTCGACGGCCTTCTTTTGAAATGCCGATCATCGTCGCTGGAATCATAATCCGCCATCGCCGCTGCACTGCTCTTCTTCCTTTCGTAATAGCCGTTTGACACGTGTGCTGAAGATGCAGCAGAAGCACTGCCAGTTGCACCACCTGTTTCCGTTGCAGAAGAAGCGCTCATCTTTCTTTTCTTAGCAGCGGCTTCCTCTGCTGAAGGAAAGCTTATGCGGGAGAACACGCTCGCTTTCTGTTTGCGATCTGCTTCCGCGGCAGCGGCTGCAGCTGCTGCTTGTGCTGCGTTCGATGAGGATTTGCTAACCGGTTCCGATGACATCTTTGATGAAGATTCCGTTCGGTGATGGCGGCGATTGTGATGCCGGTCGTGCTCGTAGTCGCGATCTCTGTCATCGCGTTCGCGATCTGGATGGTGATCTGGTTTTCTTTTGGTTGGACGTGGAGGTTCAACCTGGCGAGGAGATCGATCTGGTGAAGGCCGTTCCAAGCGGTGACGGTGTTGTTGATGGTACTCGCTGCCCGAAGAAGGTGGAATTGGCTTCTGCAACAAAACACAAAAGCCCACCGTTAAGGCCAAAAGTCCATACAAAGAAGATAATTCCTATTCTAACATTTTATTTGACAAAAAATTAAATTAAAAAGAACTATATAATATTAATATAAAATATAAAATATAAATAAAATAAAATAAAAAACTATATAACATCAACCTGTAGTAAAAGGCGATATTTAGCTCAACCCAATTAAACACCACTAATTAATTTAAAATAAATACTAAGTTGGCTTTTTTTCTTATTTGGTAATATTAAATTGGAAGGGCAACTTTAAAATGACCAAGACATTTTACAATCCCTCCATACGAATCTCAAAAAGTAAACTAATTTTTTTGGCTTAGATGAAAGGTAATAAACACTACGATTACACCCAAATTCGACCTTGAGATCCGACATTCTCATGTCATTAAAATTGTCAATACCAAAAAAAAGTCAATGGACTATACAGAGAAATGTATACATTTTGCAAATTTTGCTATCATAAATTTTTGCTAAATAATTCCTTAGTTGCTTTTTTTTAACCAAAAACTCCTTAGTTGCTTTTATTTTCTCATAATATTTTCGAGCTGAAAACAAGTTTAATTTCGTTCATCTAGACATTTAAATTATCTGAACCTAGGAATCATATAGCTAAGATTTATGCACTCGATTCAATTTTTTAGCGAGCGAGTCAATTCAGCTGTTCTTTTTGGTCAAAAACCAATTCAGCTGTTGGCTGTAGGAAATAATACAGCAGTGCTCGTTAGGATTATTTTCGCAAGAGGATAAGTGGCCCATGCGACCAAGCCCAATCATTCTCACTACAGTCGACGAAATCCTCCAACTAAACAATCACCAATCACCAGTATTGTTGACCAAAAAAAAAAAAAAAAAACAATCACCAGTATAAAAAAAAAAATCACCAGTACTTGACCAAAAAAAATCACCAGTTCTTGACCAAAAAATAAAATTCACCAGTTCAACACCATTTCCTACAACTTTCCAAATCATGTGCACTTGACCAAAAAAAAAATCATGTGTGCCTCTAAACAGTAAATATAATTAACTTCAGAGTTGCTTTTTTTTTCTTTTTTCTTTCAAAAAATGATAGACTGTAACATTCGAGAATCAAAGTTCACTAAAAAATCGGGAATAATAAATTTCCACATACTAGAATTATACACATCTGGGGGGGGGGAGCTTAGTCTACTACACATTTAAGGTATGCCCTCAGAATTGCTGCTAACACAACAAGAAGTTTAAATAAAATTATAGCTGCCATTTGAATGAATGAGAATCAATTAAATCCCCCACTGGCATCATTCACACATTTTAACCATTAGAGACTAAGGATACCCACATTCCAGACATTAGTCCTTTCAAACAGCTAAATTAAAAATCAAATTACCAAAACAAATAAGAAATCTCATACTTGATGAAACAATTTCTTCCACCCTCATCAGTAACACTGATTACCATCAGGAAAACCAAATGCAGACAACTTGAACGAAAAAAAAAACAAAATTTGTGGATCCACCTCATTACAGTCCAAAGGCAAAACGCTTCAAATCATAAAAAGTAAATGGCGCATAAAAGGCCACGGGGAGGGAGAGGAAAATTAAGACAATGAAAGGCACATACTGTTTTTGATTTTATTGAAGAAACATCGCCAACACTGCTCACTTCCCTACCAAACTCTCGATCTTTGGGAAAGTTCCTGTTCCATAAAGGCAATAAACTCATTAAAAACAATGACAAAAATTAAACACAACTCTCATGCACAGACGCACTACATTCACTAGGTAATAAACAGGAAGAATAGTTTCTTGTGGAAACAAGTTTTGCAATTATTTTTTCAAAATTCACAAGAGGAGAAAAGGAAGATGAAAATTAACTCCAGAATCTAGAATAATAAATTTCCACATAAAATCCCAATATCCCACTGTCAGGAAACAAAGTATACTGAAATGCCAATGCAACAAACCAATGAATGAATGAAATACTAGATATGCAGGAAGGTTAACACATCACCCAAAAAGTAACAAGGACACAAGCCAGAAGATAGTATCTAGTTGCCATTTTATGACAGTACAAAGTGTTTGACTTCAAAATTAAAACTCTTTTTAACTTCTTAAACACGTATTCAGAACATGGCATGGCCACCCAAGAAAAGTTTCATTTGTACCTTTCACCCGTCTCTCATTTTCACGCTTCCTTCTCAAATCAGCTTTCCGAGCTTCAAACTCCTCTCTGCTCATAACTGGAGGTGGAACATTCATCCCCATACTGAAATCGGCAAGATCCCTGAACACAGTCACAATAATAATAATTATTATAATTAGATTGTTAGAAGACAATGTGGCATTCTAGAGAACAAAATACCAACGGAACTATTGGTGTTCACTATGCAACCCTCAAAACCCTCCCTCAGTATCAACCCAGGAATGATTTAGCGTGCAGGCGCGGTGCTAAGAGAGGGATTGGTCTGTGATGAAGTTTAATTTTGACAAACATACTTTACTATTGCATACCTATGAGGCGGAAAACCAGGCATCATGTAACCTGGGGGAGGGGGGGAAGTTAAGTGATGAAGTTTAATTTTGACAAACATACTTTACTATTGCATACCTATGAGGCGGAAAACCAGGAATCATGTAACCTTGCATGCCAAATGGGTCTTGAGGCAGGCCCCCTGCAAATGGCATGTCAAAGGGACCCATACCATAACCCATTTGTTGCATTGGAGCAGCATACGGTGCCATAAAACCATCCATACATGGTTGCATGCCATTCCAGTACGGATTATAGCCAGGAGGTGGGCCCATTGGCATCATATAGTTCTCTGCCCCAAGGTCGTGTGGGCCTTTCCATTGCAAATCTGCATGATAAATTGAAATTATTTACAATAACTACCCAGGTAAAAACTTTTGTATTGTCATGGTCCACTAAATCTAGCAATATACAAAGTGGATCCAACAAGAAAAAAAATACTGAGATGCATATCACAGACAAAATAGCAGATTTACCGTTTGCTGGCGGCATTCGAACTTTCTTCTTTTTCCTTTTCTTTCCTGTGAAGTCAAAATAAACAAATGAGAATACCCGTAACAGAAAATCAAGAAAAAATAGATCTCTCAAGCAATAGTGACTCACTATCATCCATTTTCCACCATATCATATTCAAGAATCACACACATAACCACCACCACATAAAAAAAATATGATGACATAGCAGCAATCTACATTACCTGCCTCAGTAGAAACCAACTTTTGCTGCACTTCTTCCTCAACAACCTGGGCACTCCCTTGTGAGGCTGGTTCCTTTACACTCATAGACTCGTGAGTAGCTTCAGATACATCAGCAGGTCGAGGGATCTTTACTTGCTCTGATGTCTGCTGTTGAGCAGAAACAGCCTTCCTTTCATCAGCTGTATCCTGTATATTTGTCGTTCCTTCGTTAATAGGTAATATCTTTAGTTCTCCCTTAGAGGCAACAGATGACGTTGGAGACGGAATCTTAGGTGGTGGACACCGAGCAGACTCCATATCTGAAAAATCAAACTCAAATAATTAGTCTATATCTTGACCAGTAGTCGTCCTAGTAAGAATAAAATCATAATAGTTTCAAATAACCTTGAATTTGAAAAGTGCTCCCAGCATTTTCAGTACTGCTATTGCCTGACTCCATTATGCGATTGATGGCATCTCTTAGTGTCTTATTTGGCAAGAGATCATCAGCAAGAATATTTGTTGCACCACATACACACACAGATCTGGAGATAATATAGTCCCTAATACCTGAAAGAAATTTTTACAATAAGATGACATGACTTCGGTGCAAAAAAATAGTAGAGACTGCTTAATGTGGGAGAGGAACTACAAAGATGCATTATTATCATACTCTAAGTCAGAAAAAAACCACATATACTACATAAGCATAAAAACATACATTTATCACAGAAGCTTTTAAAGCAACACTTGCTTGTCAATACAGCATCCTTCATAACATTAGTGCACAGGGGGCATCGGAGCTCCGGTGCTATATCCCCAACAGATCGTGTAGAGGGTAAACCTTCTATTTCTTTCTCAAACGCAGCCCTGTTTACAAGGAAAATATGAAACTCAATTTCGTGTCTACATAAGACAGAATGCACAAGAATCAAGATGCACTCACTCATTTGGCTTCAAAACAGCTACTGAGCCATTTGGTAAAGCATAGGAACCTTGTGGATTTACCATCAGCATAGATCTGGGAATACCAGTAGGCTGCCTGACTTTTTTGATGTCATAATTTGGATCACCATTTGTAGGGCAGTGCTGAATGAAATGTCCTAAACATAAGCGAGAAGAAAACAGTAAGCTACGCAAACTGACAGGTATCCGGCATTTTGTAAGCAGATGGGGGATTGCAAAATTAGAAATATCAACATACCAGGCACCTTGCATCTGTGACATATATAGCCTTGTGGAGGTGTTTTTTGCTGCATCCCTGACAGACCCCAGCAAGAGAATAAACCATTAGTTAATGACATTTTAATACTTAAATTCAAAGAAGCAAGTCATTCAAAAGTAGTAAGTAAAAATAAAAATGCATAGGATAATGAAAGGGAATCACCGAAACCACGTCCACCCCCCATCCGTCCACCCATGCCCCTTCCAAAACCTCTACCATGGCCAAAGTCTGAACCTTGCCTGCATGCCAAGAAAAAGTCAACATAAAGCACAATAATAAAGCAAAGAATGTAAGTGTCTTCACCAAAACAAAAGCACATATGGCATGTGGAATGAACTGTTCGAAGGAATGAGTATTTTCTAGGCTATGTTTAAATTCGATGGAATGAGGGAATCAAAGAGAGAGATGCAACTTAGGGAGGAGTTCATTGCATCGCGTTCTATCTAATAACTCTAATTCCCACCCACCCCCAAACATTTTGGCAGGTGGTAGAACTAATTCATTTTAATGATTCCATTTGCTTCACTACTCGAACAAGAAAATCAAATGTTGCTTCATTCCATCATAAAATATCCAAACATAATACTATAATTTAATTCCATCCTATTTCTTTGGCACCTTCAGTTTTACCCATCATTAGATGTCCAAAGATAACATTAGTCTGGTAGGAAAAAACACGAAACAACTATTTCATTACAGGTTTTCAGAGATGAGGAATCCCAATTTCCTATTGAAGAGATGGCCCTTCCCAACTTTTCAGGAGGGAAAGAATTACTATTTGTATTTGGCTTGTTTCCTTATATCTATTGATTGTACTAATAAAATTGCATTCTATGCTGATTCCTTGCACCATACAACAAACCAAAGAAAGGATGTAATTTACTCACTGTTGCCAATCCAACGCTGGAGTATCAATCAAGGCCTTGAGCTTACTTTCTTCATCAGCTTGGTTAGTTGGAAGAGCCTCTGGAATCAAGTTGCTCATTGGAACAGGAACTTGATCAGGTATAGCATACAAATCATTGCCAAATTCATCCCAATCTGAATCTTCAGGCTGTAAAGTGGCATGCAGCACTCAATTTCCTATGAAATGCACCTGAACTGTTTGTAAAACAAAAATGAAAAGAAAAAGGGATCTTACATATTTCATGCCAGACATATCATCAGTTGGAAAGCTACTGTTCACAGGTTCAGTTTCCACCACTTTATTTTCCACCTTTTGTCTGCAAAAAGCAAAATACAGTTGCAATTCAAGAATATAGAATTTATTTAACCAATGAGAAATGTATTTTCTTGTTGTGTTGCTATATATATAGAAACACATACAGAGAGAATGACAAATCGATGACTGCCCATTTTAACAAACTTAGACCAATGGTAAAAATCCAACAACAGTGATGAGATTAAAGGTTTGAGAGAGTACTCTTGTTCCGTAACAATTGGTAAACGTGGCCGTCCTGGAACTCGTCGAATTAACACTGAAGTATTTTTAGGAATCAACATTTCTTCATCAAGATATTCTGAAATTCCAAGAGACAGAGCAACTATAAAACACTGTAAATGTGCTATTTCATGAAGCCTAATATATGAACTACCATACTATAAATTTCGCAGAAAAGCCTGGTGCTTGTAAATCCTACACCCAGACTGCAACCAAACTACATATTAGTATCCAATTCAAAATTTTATACCTTTTAATTGAGAAACTATTTTCCTTTTACTTTTATTTGGGGATCTAGTGGTTAGAATCGAAATCAAACCTGTTTTACGTAGTAACAGATAGGATTGGTAAAAAAAATTGTACTTTGAGAGGTACGGAATAAATATTGTGAAGTTTATCCGGGAAGCCCCTCCTCAAAGCTTATGAATATGCAAAAGTTTAATATTTAAATTTACAAATAAACACCAAATTGAATCCCTAAAACCTTTACTTACACTATCACCCCCAAACCACTAGTTAAAGAAAATAGTTTAATGAAAATCAGAACCAACCTTCATTGGTCTGGGCGTTGGTGACCAGGAGGTCGAAATCAGTACCCCTCCCTAAATGCTTTGATTCAAATATTTTTTCTTTCAATGTACCAACAGAGATGAAAGGACCGTCCATGGAAATTGAATCAAAATCTCTTGCACTCTTAAATTTATAATACACCGCCATGGTATATTTCTCTTTATATCTATAAAAATGGATTAATACCAGAGCAATAACAGAACAAGATAATCAAAAAAGGGCCTTTGTAATTAAAAATTAATGAAATAAAAGGCCCTGTTATTGAATTGAAACTCTAAACAAATCAAACAGTACAATAAATCCAAGCTATTTTTTTCCTCTTTTTTCCTCTTGTCTTTTTTCCCTCAACTTGCAAATTACTAAGATTAAGATCGAACAAATCGAACCGCCACAACGATGAGATTCACTTCTAGAATTCTTCGAGAGCTCTGAGATGCCAAGTCTTCGTCTTCTTTACAAAACTCGAACCAACACAGAATCCAGAAAATTCAGATTCCGTCTAGTGACTCCAACAAATATGTCACGAATAAAGAGCAACGATCGGAGAGATCAACCTTGAGAATCAGACGAATCCAAATCCAGTAAAGCGAAGCCCTCTGAAATCAGAAAGCCGGGAAGCCAAATCAAAAATTAGGGCTTCGTAGTGGAATTGAATCGAGCCGAACCGAAGGGGAAGAACAACAAGATTTGTTCCTTCGACAATCAAAACAAACCCGATGAATCAGGCAACGGCGCGTTCGAATTCGGAGTAAACCTCTCTGATTGGTGACGATGAAACCTTCAACCAAGAATCGCGAACATCTTCTTCTTCTTGTGGTAGCAGCGGGAAATCTGAAGACTTGAAGAGTATTTTGGATAGCGGCGAAGCAGATAGAAGAACGGTTGTGGAGAATCGAAGAGATTGTTAGAGCGATTGAAATCGCATGATGGGAATAATTAGGGCTAGGGTTGGGAAAGTTAGGGTGAGAGAAGTAGAAAAGAGAAGAGAGGATTGGGCGAAAGATGTATGTGGGTGTGGTCTTTCCTGAAAAAGACCTGAAATAAAAAAATCAATGTGTTGTTCGTCGACTATAATTTTATACGAAAGGATCGTTACCAAAATTACTAATTTATTTTTCTTTAAAATTCATTTTTTGAGGATAAATATATCATTTTTAATTATTTTATTTCACTTTTTATTTTTTGTAGGTCTCACTTTCTCACATCATCTCTTAACTTTTTTAACTCATATTTAAAATTCACTTTTCTCTTCAACTATCAACTATAAGGATATTTTGATTGAAAATAGAGATGTTCATAGTTGATAGTTGAAAAGAAAAGAGAAAAGTGAGTTTTGAAAAGGAAAGAGAAAAGAGGATATAGTTGATAGTTGAAGAGAAAAAAGGAAATAGAAAAGTGAGTTTTAAATATCCACTTTTCTCTTTCCTCTTCAACTATAACTTTAATCGATTTATAATCTTTTTAATCAAAATATCCACTACTAATATCTCTATTTTTTTTGTCAAAAAAATATCTCTATTTTTATTTCTCCTATTTAACCTTAATAATCAATCAACTATCATCAATTATATCTTTAATCAACTATCAACAATATCTTTAATTAATACAACCACTACAAAAATACCAAATTACTCTTATCTAAAACCAATTTTTTGAGGACAAAAATGTCAATTCCCAATTATTTAATCTCACTTTTTATATTTTGTTCATACTTCACTTTTCACATCACCTCTTAACTTTTTATCTCACATTTAAAATGCATTTTTCTATTTCCATTTCTCACTCTCATCTTTCAATTTTCTCTCTATCTCTCTCCCCTCTATCCCCCTCTCACTCTCTTCCAATTATTAATTTTAGGCTAAATTACTATTTTGGTCCTTTATCTTTGGCATTGATTTCATTTTGGTCATTTATCTTTTTTTTCTCGTTTTAGTCCCTCATGTTTCATTTTTGTGTCAATTTGGTCATTTTTTGTAATTTTTCATCCATCACCTTAACGAACGTCACGCTGGCAGTTAACTGCTGACGTGTAATCCATCTGACGTGTACTCATTAATTGACGTGGCATTTTAATGTATTATTTAAATGGAATACCAATTTACACATCATCAAATCTGTTTTTTAAATATTACAATTATAAAAGACAAATAAACAGAAAACTTAAAAAACATTTTTACATTAAAGCTTAAAACAAATAAACAAAATCAAAGAAAGAAAAGGAAATGAAAAGGCATCATCTAGGTTTAGAAACTCAAAACACTCAGAGATGAAAACCCAGAGAATGCGAAGAGAGAAGGAAGCGAAGAACTAGGTTTTAGGTTGCAGAACGAAAATCTAAGGCTAATCAAAATTAGAGACCAAGATCTACACAAAATTTTCTTTCAATTTTAGTGGGTGATTTCAATTATTTCTGGGTTAGAAGAATCTAGAAACGATGTTGAAATCAGAAAATCGTTAAATGGTCTACACAAAACTGTTTTTATTTCTGTAACAAGAGAGCGATCTACACAAATCGCTTTTGATTTCAATACTTGCGTTCAGTTGTTTCTGATTTCATCTCTCACTGTTTGTGTAGATCTAGGTCTCTGATTTCGGACCAGTGCTAGTTGTGGATGATCTTTCTTGTTACGATTTTATGCAAGTATTGACATTAGAAACGATTTCAGTGGCTAATCAAGTTAAACCCACAAACTACCCACTCATTTTCTCTGTCCTTTCTCCTCACCACTTCCTCTTCTTCCCTAAGGCTCACCAGAAATTAAACAAACAGTGAAAGATGAAGAAGAATCGTTCTGATGTTGATGGAGAAGAAGAAAGATGAGGGTTCATGACAAAATTTGGGAATTTGGGATAAAAGGATTTGATGATGGTTTTGTACGGGTTAGATGTCGATGGAGAAGAAAAAAGATCAGATGTTAATATCATTTCTATTTTATTTTTGTAATTAAATTTTAGTTATAATATTTCTTTTGATAAATAAAACATTAAAATTGGTCAAAAAAATAAAACATTAAAATGCCAACTCAATTAATGAGTACACGTCAGATGGACGCCACATCAGCAGTTAACTGCCAACGTGGTGTCTGTTAAGGTCATGGACAGAAAACTACAAAAAATGATCAAATTGACACAAAACTGAAACATGAGGGACCAAAACGAGAAAAAAAAATATAAAGGACCAAAATGAAATCAAGCCCAAATATAAAAGATCAAAACAGTAATTTAGCCTTGATTTTATTATTCTACTTTTGAGTTACAACGGGAAAATATTACATGTTGGTATAATTTTACTACTGATAAGTGTTATTCGCCATTGAGTTGCATTATTACTAAATGATTGGTAATTACCGAACGATTAAAAATGTCAATTGAAGAAATGTTCCAAAGTTATGAAACTTTACAATACATCTACTTTAACTTCATCTACATGTCTTCTTCTTTAATATTCCATTTTTCTCTATCGATAAGTTTTATTTAATCTCTACTTTAAATATTACAATTTGGAAAATTTGAAACATTAATACAATTTTGTTTTCTAATATCTACGGAAAATATTACATATTGTTGGTAAATATTTACGGGGGTAATGTTCGAACTAACTCGATTATTATTTGAAACTTTTGTTTATCTACTTTAAATTAGTATTGATTTTCACAGAGTAATGTTGACTAATTAAATTATGTCTAAGTTTCATTAATAAAAATAACACGACAACACGTGTGCGTATCTTAAGATATCACATGGAATCTCTCTTTATTAAGAGAGTGGCATCAAAAGGAATAAAAATGGCATCTTTTGAGTTTTGGTGGAAAGGGGGAAATTTTTTTACATGTCATGCATACATACATGTATGCACATGCACATGTAAGGTCATTTACCAATATACCCCTCATTTTATACCCCACTGTTTACCAATATATCCCCACTCTATATTTTTGGACCAACATACCCCCACTCTATATTTTGTACCCCACCATTTACCAATATACCCCTCATTTTGTACCTCACTGTTTACCAATATACCCCCACTCTATATTTTTGGACCGACATACCCCTGCCAATTTTTTTTTGTCCAACACTCTTTTTTTTATTATCAAAATGTACCTCTCATTTTGTACTCCACTGTTTACCAATATACCCTCAGTCTATATTTTTGGACCGACATACCCCTGACAAAAATTAAACCAATCTGATTTATCTCTATATATTAATACAAGATCGTTGACAATAGCCACTTTTGGTGGGAAAATTTTTTTACCACCATTTACCAATATACCCCCACTCTATATTTTTGGACCCATTTATCCTTGGCAAAATTTTTGTTTTTGTCCAACACTCTCTTTTTTTATTATCAAAATGTACCCCCCCACTTTTTATACCACGTTGTTTACCAATATACCCCCACTCTATATTCCCTAACTATTAATAATACAAAGTCGCATCTTTTCCTCATTTGGGGGAAAACTTTATTTTTATTTTTCTTATAAGTGCCTTTATGTGTTTTTTTTTTTTATAAGTCTCTTTGTGTGTATACTTAGTCATGTATGTGTTATAACATGGTACACTTTTACATCGACTACTTTATTAATCAATTTGGGGAGACATTTTTTGATAACATTAGTTGTAAATAATGCAAACTTTATGTCCATTATTAATCTAAAGAAAAATTAAGGTCCCACTCTCTTTTTTTCCGTAACTCATTTTTGAAGCTTTCGGGAGAGGAATCGATATCTAGATAAATACGATCACGAAATTTCTTGGAATTCGTATCTATCTCCGAAAGGTAAATACGACGAGCTCTAAAATATTTCGATCAAATCGTATGTAAGTGAAAAATGGTAAATATAACATGCTTAGTTGGTTAGTTAATATGTCTGAGAAATTTCAAACCATACTATAACACATACAAAGAAATTTCAAAGCCATACTCTAACACATATATGACTAAGAACCCACACAAATGGACTTATAAAAAAAGAGGTGCATAAAGGACTTAGACTTCATCCCACCAAATTTATTATTCACGCTTCTTCGCCTTATATATATGTGTTTGCGTATTTTTATACTCCCTTATAAAATATTGATGTTTTTGAATCAACATCCAGAGGCGCAGCATCACCTACTTCGCGCATCGCACGTAATCGCCCTGAATCTAGTTAATATATAAGTACTCTCTCTCAAGTGCTCGTGTATTCCCCGCTTTCTCACTCCAGTATCTGCGTGGCTTGTTTCGAATTTCAATCATTTTTTCACACTCCTTTTTCCCGTCCCCACCCCTCTAAATTCACCAATCACCATGGTCGAAGTTTTTTTTCTTCTTTCAATATAGTGCAATATTTAATTCCTTATCGGTAAAAGCCACAATCATCATCATATATCAAGTGTAAATTATCAATTCACTATTGAGGTACTACTACTACTGTATAGGCTCATGAGATGCTCTGACCTAAGAGTCACTCAGATATGGACAATTTATCGAAACTTCAAATAACCTAGATAAGGATTAGCTCGCAACCAACGACCCAATGGACCAACCTGAATCTGGTAGTTGAGCAGAAAGAAAGGCGTATGCATGAGAGTCTCAGAATACTACCACCACCCAAAAGAACATTACTCTCCAATATCATGAATTGTCGTGCAAAAGGGTAAATTTTTAAACTTGACAAGCTTTGTATAATAAGTGTTTTCACACATTTTCCTTGCTTGATATGTCTGCAGCTTAGTCTCTTGGGAAGTAGCCACAATTTGGATATAAGCCACCAAAGTCTATTTGTGGCACAAAGAAGGGAATGAGAAAAGGATGTGACTCGCAAAAAGGTATGACTTGCCTTTTTAAAATTCGGTTAAACTCCATAGTTGTAGGGGAGTTGAACTGAGAGCTACAAATTCTCATTGAAACATGGAACAAGTGAAGAGAAAGAGGAGGTTTAAGAGGAGGGAGAATGGTTGATGCATGTTAATTAGGGGAAGATAGATAGTGTCATACCCACAACCATGAATGAGGGGAAAAACTATTCGATGCAACCACGTACGTACTCATGATCCACGAAACACACATAGAAGACAACGAGACGAAGGACGCAAAATGGCAATGTGTGCACCCACCAGGTGGCCCCAAATGACTCGAAGCTAGTGGTAGCGACACTAAGGAGAAACACACACTTTTACACAACTGATGTAATAAGACTTGTTTTTTTCCATACCCGCACCCCTTCCCCATATACCCCCACCCAAAAGTGAAACCCCAAACGCCTCTTTGAATTTTTTTTTTTAAAAGGCCAATCGTATATATGTTATTTTGGGCATATATACGATTGCCTCTAACCCATCGTATATATGTCGCCCCAAGACGTATATACGATTATCCACAGAAGATGCAATCGTATATACGTCTGAAGGACATATATACGATTTGTTTTAATTTTTATTACTAAAAAGCTACTAAAAATTCGTTAAATAGTCAAAACTACTCTAAAAAATTATAAAAACAACACTAAAAATCTAACAAAACCAAAATAAGGCTAAACAAATTTTTTAGATTTTTGAAGACTATGGAAAATTAAAAAAAATCATAAAAAATAGTAAACGATGGAATTTGGGATTTTGAGGCCATAGTCCTGTAAGTTCCATCTACGAGAGTCTTGATTCTTGATTTTTTTCGGATTTAATGGCTGTGGTTTCATTACGATCAGAGTATATTGCCCGAAAACCGATTTTTTAGCCTAAATTATTCGTTCGACGTATAACATCGTCACGTTTTAACGAACTACACACACAACCTATTTCAGGACTTAAATTAATTTTTGGCTTAAATATGTTTTTACCCCCTGCAAATATGGAGTGTTTTGCTTTTACCCCCTGCAAATTTTTTTTTTTTAAAAAACCCCTTGCAAAATCAACTTTTTTGGTTTTAGTCCTTCTGTTAGATGGACGTTACAAAAAACGTCTACGTGACATTTTTAAATACGTTTTTACCCCCTGCAAATAGGGGGTGTTTTGCTTTTACCCCCTACAAAATTTTCCATTATCCTCTCTCCCCCACCTCATCTCATCTCTATGTCTCACTTCTTATCACTATATTCTTCTCCATTCAACTCTTACTTCCACAATCAAATCCCTAATATTCAACAGAATAAAATGGTCCAAACCTCAAACTTCATGTCTCTCTCTCTCTCGTTCTTCACCACCATTATTTCTTCTCATTCCAAATCTCAAAATAGAACTCATCTTCTCTTTCTCAGAGAACTAGCACACAGTTTAAATAAACCACACACATTTATTAAACCCATAAAACCTTGATTTTGAGATGAAGAACAATCCATAAACAACAATCCATAAAACTTGAAACAAACCCTAAAATCAGAATCGCAATAAAAGTTAATTACATGTTATGCTCATGGTTTGCTGGTTCTGTGAGAGAGAGAGAGAAAGTAAGAGAGAGAGAGAGACGAAGAAGATGAGAAGATGGGTTCTGGTTTGATATGGAAGTGTTGGTTTGTGTTGGAGATGGAAAAGTTGATATGAAGTTGGGTGGGTGCTGAGGAAGAAGAAGGGGATTTAGTTTTTTTTTGCAGGGGGTAAAAGCAAAACACCCCCTATTTGCAGGGGGTAAAAACGT
The DNA here is from genome assembly GCA_020916435.1 of Oxytropis ochrocephala. Lineage (NCBI taxonomy): Eukaryota > Viridiplantae > Streptophyta > Magnoliopsida > Fabales > Fabaceae > Oxytropis > Oxytropis ochrocephala. The sequence goes on from CM037088.1 coordinate 20,652,334, forward strand.
ATTTAAAAATGCTACGTAGACGTTTTGTAACGTCCATCTAACAGAAGGACTAAAATCAAAAAAGTTGATTTTGCAAGGGGTTTTTTTAAAAAATATTTTGTGGGTAAAGCAAAACACCCCTATTTGCGAGGGGTAAAAACGTATTTAAGCCTTAATTTTTATTTGACTTAAAATTAAAAATTATCATAGGGATCGTATATACACAGGGGATATATATATATATATATATATATATATATATATATATATATATATATATATATATATCTGACACTTGTTTTTTATCCATCGTATATACACCCAAGGCGTATATACGATTATGGTAGGGTGTGCCAATCGTATATACGCCTTTGGGGTGTATATACGATGGGCAAAAAATAGAGTCGTATAGGTGTATATACGATTGGCCAAAATTTAAAAAAAATATACGTTTTCAGAAGGGCATTTTGGGGTTTTCAGTTTAGGTGGGGGTATATAGGGATTAGGTGGGGGTACAAAAAAAACCATGTAATAATTGAAGCTGTCCCAACCTCTTAGAACCTTAACTTTCTAGCCCAACCCAATTCTAAGTCGGCTAAATGGGCTGGCTTTCCAAACGTTGTCTTCGAAAATTTTATGGGATGTTTTTTCCATGCCCCCACCCCTTCCCCATATACCCCCACCCAAAATTGAAACCCCAAAATACCCTTTGTAAATCTATTTTTTTAAAAATGGTTAATCGATATATATGTTATTTTGGACATATATACGATGGTCAAATTTAACCCATCGTATATATATATGTCTTAAGACGTATATACGATTAGCCGTGTAAGATGCAATCGTATATACGTCTGAAGGACATATATACGATGCCTACTTTTAAAAGTAGGCATCATATATATGTCCAAAGTAGGCATCATATATATGTCCAAAATGACATATATACGATTTGTTTTAATTTTTATTACTAAAAGGCTACTAAAAATTCGTTAAATAGTCAAAACTACTCTAAAAAATTATAAAAACACCACTAAAAATCTAACAAAACCAAAATAAGGCTATACAAATTTTTTTAGATTTTTTGGAGACTATGAAAAATTAAAAAAATCGTAAAAAATAGTAAACGATGGAATTTGGGATTTTGAGGCCGTAGTCCCATAAGAAGTCCATTTTAAGAGAGTCATGATTCTTGATTTTTTTCGGATTTAATGGCTGTGGTTTCATTACAATCGGAGTATGTTGTCCGAAAACCGGTTTTTTAGCTTAAATTATTCGTTCGACGTATAACATCGTCGCGTTTTAACGAACTACACACTAAACCAATTTTCAGGGCTTAATTAATTTTTATTGGACTTAAAATAAAATACAAATCGTATATACACTTGGGGGTTGTATAGACGACCCTATGTTATAAGGCATCGTATATACACACCCCAAGGCGTATATACGATTAGGTGGTGGGTGTTAATCGTATATACGCTTGGGGGTGTATATACGATGCCCAAATGTAAGGGTCGTATATACACCCCCCCAAGTGTATATACGATTGACCAAAAATTTTAAAAAAAAATATGTTTTCAGAAGGGCATTTTGGGATTTAACTTTTGGGTGGGGGTAAATGGGGAAGGAGTCGGGGTACAGAAAAAAAACCCAAATTTTATTCTAGATGTTCATATTAAATCATGATGATGATGCACAAAATAAAATTAAACCAAATATATCTATGTGTGCCCGCGCGCATTGTCAACATACGAGATTTTTTATACGTCAATCAATCTTGAAAAAACACATCAAAATAATTGTTTGACTTTATCTCAACACACGGTATAGGTGATTTTTGATTTATTGATGGGGCTAAAATTTTGTACAACAGAGTTGTGTATACCAATTAAACCCAATATATATCAAGATTTTAGGTGAGTTGTTCTATAAAATGTATTATTTAAAGGAAATATATGTAAAAACTCATTATAAAAATATTTAAGAAAATAATAGGTCTAAAAAAGGCAATGAGAAATAAAATAATACAAATTTCGAGGAGTGAATGCAGTAGTTACAACAACTAATAAAACAAAAAAAATAAAGGAAGGGCGGGCTATATAGGTGGAGATGAAAAAAATAAGGATTTTGCTTTTCCCACACTCCCTCCTACTCAAACACACACTATAAGAGTGTGAAAAGATCAAAAGGCCAGGAAAAATGTCTTTTTTTTCAAGAATTTTCATGTGTTTGAACACGAGCCTTCGAACTGGTTCGAACAAGGCCGTTCGCGTGTGTTAAATATGGACTCACACCCTCTTGGGCGTTTTTCACCTGTTCGAATGAGGTCAAGCAAACGGGTTCGGAAGGAGAGTGTTCGAACAACGGCGTTGCGCACTGAACGCCTCGCATTCCACCGGCGTTTTAATCAATGGCTTACAATCAGCCAAATGTGTCAGATAAATGACTGGATGTCATTCCATTTGAAAATGTGCCTGAACGGATAGAATTTATACGGCTTAGATTTGTGATCTAAAAATTAAATCAACTACCGACATTTCACCATGTCTATTATAAAAGAAGGTCTGGCTTTCTTCACCACATCCTCACACCTTCTTCACCAAACCCTACTCTCCTTCTTCACAAATTACTCTCTTCTCCACAGATACAACCAACCCGAAATGGAATGGCAATTGTGCTAAACCCAATACTCAAACGACAAATTCCTAATGGCCCCTTCATCACCATGGGACTGTCACCACCGACGAACATGGTGTTGTGTTTCATTGTCCTAACAATATCTTCTGCAGGATGAGTAAGGACATCACCTTCGCCCAACTGAAGGAAAAGGCTGAGAGGAAGATTCGTCCAGAGGGAGTGTGGCGTAAAGACGTGGATCGTATACGTTTCAGAAAGTACATCAGAATCACTCCCGGGATGAGCGCCAAGATATGCCCGATAATCGAATCGTGAGAATATCGACTAAACTATCGTCGTCTTCAGGAGCAGCCTCATCCTCCTCCTGATGAGCATCCTCCTCCTCCTCCTGAGCAGCCTCCACCTCCTCCTCTCGAGGAGCATCCTCCTCCTCCTAATGCTCAACTGCTGGGGCCGGAGCCTCAAACCTGCCCCTACCCCTGCCCCTACCCATACCCCTACCACGAGCCTGAGACATATCTGAAACAACAAGTACAAGAATATACCCAATTAGACTAAACCAATTTAATAAAATCAACCAACCAATTAAACTTCCAACAAAACACAGAAACTGTGTTGTCAAACAACGGTTCAAACAACACTATGTGAACCATGTTCGAACAGCCTCATGCGAACAGGTACACATGCTCTTGTTCGAACGCCTTCTTCCTCAGTTGTTCGAACAGAGCAGGAACGCAAGAAAAAAACCAGAACACATATCAGAGGGGAGGCTTACCTTCAATTAAATGGAACGATTGGATGGTTGTTGATGGCACGAACAATTGGAGGGTGTTAGTGGATGAATGAGAGATTGGAGTGAGAGATTGAGAGAGAAGAAGGAGTTTAGTGGGAGTGATTTTGGGTTAAGATGAAGGGGAGAAGTGTGGGGAATGAGAGTGTGGGGGGAATGAGGGGGAGTGAAGGGGTGTGGAGGAATTGGGGGGGAGTGGAGGAATTTTATGTTTTTTGAATTAGGGGTATTTTGGGGATTTAATAAGTTAGGGGGTGTGTTTGAGTAGGAGGGTGTGGGAAAAGCAAAGTCCAAAAAATAATGTAGATGGGTCCTTTTTGGATATGGTTGCTAGATTCCTCAACTGTGAGAATGGGGTATTGCCTTGTTGGTATTTAGGGACATCGATTGGGCCTAATTCTTGTCGTTTATCTATGACCCACGCTTCTTCCAACCCCCCTCGACTCACTAGATACCCCATAAAGAGGTGAAAAGACCAAAAGCCCTTAATGAAAATTAGATTTTATATATATTTTTAAAACATTAAGTACGGTTCGGCGCACGCTTGATCGAACCTGATTGAATCTGGTTGCATACCGAATCACCAAAATTTACTCGACACCCCAAATTATGTTTTGACTGAGTTCGACTAAGCGTGGGCCGATCCAAATCGATCAATCGTGCGTTGAACCCTCTCCATCGTCCAGTCAACGACTAAATTTTTGAATTGTCCCCAACAATTATAATTTTAACGGGTTCGATCGTTTTAAATCAACGGCTCACGTTCGATCACACCTATTATAAATAGGCTCTCACTATTCACCGATTTTCACACAACCCATTTCTCATTTCACTGATTTTCACTCTTTCACTGATGGAAGATCTAATGGAATGACAAGCCAGACGAACCCGCAGATCCTCGGACAAATTTCTAGTCAGACCGTGACGCTCGAACGGTCGAGAACATGGATGATGGTGTTTCTTTTAAGTCTCGCGACAACTGCTTCTGTAGGTTGGAAAAAAAATATCACATTCAGCCAGTTGAAGGAAAAAGTGGAGAGGAAGATTCGCAAAGAGTAAGCGTCGCAGATTGCTGCCATGTCGATAGTGATGTTGCCATTGCCATTGTTGACACCCGATATCAACAACCCAGCATCGAAAGAAAATAATACAACTCTCAGCAGCAACTGTATGTAGTTTGGGATGCTGATAACCCCATCAACGCGGTAAATGGTGGTCTGGAAGTCAGCCATACCTACAAAAAAAAGGCCAAAGAGAATCAGTGGTTCGGATCTGGGTGATTCGAACTCAAAGACGGATTCAACGCGACGCTATCGATCGATCCAGACGGCCGCTCATCCGAACCGTGCTTAAACAACGAAAAAAGATTGACGGTTCGACGCACGCCTGATCGATCCAGATCGGCCTCTGCTCATCCGAACCGTGCTTAAACAGTGAAAAAAGAGAAAATTGACGGTTCGACGCACGCCTGATCGACCCATATCGGCCTCTGCTCATCCGAACCGTGCTAAAACAACGAAAAAGTAGAGAAAAATGAAACAGAGAGAAGGGGAGAGTGAGAGTTACCTTCTGAGAGGGAGGAGGAGGACGAACGGTGGGGAGGAGGACGACGACGAACGAAGGAGAGGAGAGAGTGTAAAGGGGTGTGTGTGAGAGGATAGTAAAGGAGAGTGTGTGAGTTGGTGTGTGTGAGGAGTGTTTTTTTAAATAAAAAAATGGACAGTAGGGGTATTTTGGGTATTTTGCTGTCTTTATAAATGTAAATATTATGAATATGAATATAATTATTTTTTTATTCCACATTAACAAATGTCACTTTTTTTGGTAGGATTAATAAATGTCACATACTATTGGTAAACTTGTTTTTAATTGTATATTTTTCCAGAAAACAAATAAATTACTATTATTATTCAAATTAGTCAAAAGTAATCGTGATAAATAACGAGGCTAAATTGTGTATGCACCAAAATAGAGCTAGTCCTGTTTAATAAAGCGTTTTTTGATTTCCAAAATAAAACACATGAGAGTCTCCGAGCTCTTGCTTGGTTTGTTCTGTTTAATAAAGCTTTTTTTTTGTTACAAAAAAAAAAAACACATGAGAGTCTCCGAGAGTATCCCATTCAGATTCACCTGACATAAACCTGTAGAAACAACTCTTCAAAAATAAGAGCTGAAAATGATCCACAATCATCACAAGAACGGCAAAGTCGTTCAAAACAACGACTCTAATTTCTATTTCAGTGATAGACATAATATATAACATGGATTTTGAAAATGTGGCAGAGAGGATCCACCAACAAGAAATACGATAGTAACAAGAATCCAAGGCTTGCATTTTTTTTACTATCTCCCTCAATCCAGTGTCTATAATCTATAATGATAAAAGTGAAAAGAATGTTATACATCTGTCAATATTAGCGAAGATACAATGACAACATACGCCAGAAAAAAGAAAACGGCAATCTGTATGTAAAACTTTGGATTTTCCCTCATGTTTGGTGATGTTACTGCCCTGAAAATCAAACAATGAATTGTACTATATAATCAACATCAATTGACAATCCAGAGGGAGGAAAAAATGAAAGTAGAAGATATAGGGGGAAGAAACAAGTCTGACAGAAGTTCCACTGATATTCTGAATTCACTTTGTTACTAGCAGAGTTTTACCTAGCAATTCGCTGAGAGAGTCGGTGAAAGGGTAAACTTTGTATGAACACAATGCCTGGTCCAGTTAGAAGAGCTGTCACCGCATTCTCACCCTGCTATATCGATATCAAAATCATATGCATAACATTATTGGGAAAGGTAAGATGCATTATGAAAGATATGACATTAAGACTAAGGTGGCACTGGCATGATTCCCATACGTAAAAATACTATGCGGTGTATAAAAGTTGGTTCCCATAGGTAAACTTGGTTAACATGGATTGGATGACACTAGAGTGTTTTATCATAAATCACGTCTAATAATAATCCATTAAAAATAAATCTAGATAATTTGAGACATTGCATATACGTCATTTTACTTCTAGTTGAAGTAAAGTCATATGCTTTCAAAGTTTCCATAGCTCTAACCTAGAAAGAAATAAGAAAAGGGCATCTTGCTGCTATATAGCTTTTACTATGGGTAGGGTCCAAGGAAGTGTTAGATCTGTTTTACAGGCCTAAAAAATAACAAATCACTGACATGTAAATTTTAGTTCCTCGATTGTCTCATCAAAGCTACTACTTGTTGTACTTTCTTTTAAAGAAAGGTGGGAAATTGATAGAAACCATGGTTGAAGATAAAATTCTCACAGACTATCTAGTTTCCTTAATTAATCCTTGGTTCCCCTCTTTATCAAGCAGGTATTCCTCTAACTACCCAACTTCTCCAAAAGATCCAAACTGAATACATTCTAACCAACTGACGAACTTATCTAACTGTCCCGTTTCCTTGTATCCTAACATAGACAAGAGAGCCAAGTTCCAAAAAGGAAAGAAAACTAGCAAGTTGCACTAACACGGGGAAAGAAAAAGGGAAAGCTAACTCTCGTTGGAGTCAAGTAACCCAATAATTTACAAAGTGCTAGCTTCTATATTTAACAGCCACAATGACAACATAAATGTAAAATATGAAGAACATCGGACAATTACCTAAGAAATTATAGTTTCGACTACACCAACCATGCCACACAAAAAAAAATTACTTAACAGTAATAGTATTTACTGGGAAACTTAAAAAGACTTCAGAAATAGAAGCTACTCACTCCAAACATTGTCCTTCTTGCAGGACCATTATATTTTATTTGGATATTGACTGTACTCTCGTCACAGCGACAATGCAAGAAACATCAACAGCTAGGACTTCACCAACTTCAAGATTCTTCTGTACAACTAACAATAAACAATACAATACAGCACTCCAATGAGAAATAGTTATAGAATATAGTAATAAGGAAAACCAAAAATAATCTGAAGGTAGACCAAAAGCAGAATGGCGTTTAAAAGTTGGGAGATGCAATGGGAAGGAGGAATGACTTGCAATTGAAACCAAAAAATAGAAAGCAGTAAAGAAAATTATACCAGATCCGCCCCCTAGTACGAATGCAAGTCCTTGGCCAGATAGCTTCTGCCTCAAGAATCCCTATAATATGAATGTGTGGTCTTAGAGAAATAATATACATGTATGACAAGAAGACTTTAACTTTTTCCACATTTATTTTACAGTAGAAAACCTCGTATAATGAAAGATACATGGTATAATAAAGTTAAAGATAAATATAAGGAAAAATTCTATATAAAAGAAATTCTCAAATGTAAAGCTGTGTGCTGTATGTGGCGGTATATTATATGTTGAACAATACAAATACAATAACTAAAGGCAATGAGTTAAAAATAGTTTATGATTTATGAATAGGAAATTGTTCATCAATCACCAAAATGTGGACAAGTAATGTATTGTGTATCCTAAGAACATTTTTCATATCCATAATACCTTTTAGCACAAACAAAAAAACAATTAAATGGAGACATTGCAGCCAACCCGGATTGAATAATCTTGGAGTGCAAGAACAATGTATATTACATGCAATGTATCAAATTAAAATAACATAAAATAATAAAATAATATTAACAAATACCAACTAAAACTACTTCTCAGACAAGTTGAGAGGACACTGGATTTGGGCCTTGGCCCAATAGATGGGCCGAATAGGGAATTCGGCATGACGTGGCAACATTCAGTTAGGTCAGGAAGGGTTATAAGAGATGGGGAGATGAGAATGAGGGTCATTGTGAAGTTTGCTACAGAATTGGTTAGAGAGATTCTCTCTCTAGTTTAGGAGTCTTGGTTAGTTTCTTGTTTTCACCATTGTAGAGCTCTTTAGCTCATCCTTTTAATAGAATAATAATATACAGTTTCTTTATCTTTAATTTCCTGGTTCTATCACAAGTGACCAAATGTAAATTGGTAACAGAAACAATAAAAACAGGATACATCTCAATTATTCCAAATATCTCACCTCAGCACCCACAACAATATTCCGTCCCCTTTGATCAACTATGTTGCTGACCTTCACATCATTGACAGAGCACAGAAATGCATCGGGCTACAGAAAATTCAAATTGAAGTTATGCTTGTATTCTGGCTCTTAGATTTAAAAAGAAAAATTACCAAACAGTGAGCCCCTAGAAATCAAACTTTAGTATTTAAAACCAATTCAAACAGCAATTGAAAACAAATTAGTTATACCTGACACAAAATCTCTCCGTTAAACATTGCCAAATCAATCTGTATTCAAGTAAGTAGCAAACACAGTAACATAAGAAGAGAATTTCAGTCAGATGGATACAAATATCTGTCAAAGATTATGGCTACTAAAACATGAGGAGTAACGATCCATTATTTAAAGGTTAAACAATGCAAAGAGGCATGCAAGTACAAACCGGGAGAATTCTTGCAAAATACGGTGCAGCAATTCCAACGAATCCATCATTTGGTCCAGAGTTGCGAAGAACAATGCTAGATATAGTTTTGCCAAACAACCACTGCCATATGCCTACTTCGTTTTCAGGAAGGTAGGCATTTTCCATTTCAATGGATCCAGACATAAAGCACATGGAACCTACAATCGCAATAGTATCGAGATTCAATTAAAATATTGATAGGTGTTACAAATTCCAATTTTAAGTTATGTATACATAGAGACAGAAACATGTGCTTTTATTGGTATCAATATATATATATATATATATATATATATATATAATATCACAATGAGGACTAGCAATAAAACACAAAACGAATTATCTGCACACATCTCCACTTGCAACAAAAGTTACTCGATGTTCGGCTTAACTCGCACTTGACTACACTTGCCAGTTAAAAATTTGGGAGGAGCAAAAATAATCGCAAACATGCTTACTGGCAGGCTTGTGAACTGACAAGTCATAAAAAAGTTCTACTAGATCAAGGGAATTATTATTCAGTCTGTCGTCAAGGAAATACTTTAAACTGAATACTCGTAGTAAATTAGATTAGAACAATAAATTTAGACCGCAACAGATAATTAATTATATGCGAACTAAATAAACTGGTTATCTCATCACCGGTTGATGCTCGAGTATCATGACTAGTATTTTTCTATGTTAAACGGATGAACATCAGGATGCATAATTGACCTATTATGCCTCCATACACCCTTGCAAAGTGAAAACATTATTAAACTGTAGAAATCAGGTTTGCATCAGTACCATATACAAGCATATATGACCACTATTTACAGTTCAAAATGATAGATCACAAAACTTTCACCTAAAGTCTGCAAGTCTGCAAAGAAAGATCACGAGGGAAAAAATACTCAAGACCCATGAATAAAAGTACCGAACAATTTACCAGGCTTTGCGATGATTTTTTCTTGCGGCTTCAACATTATCTGTATTGCAAGAACCAAATGACGAATGATTTTACAGTTGCGGATAACATAAAAAGAAAGGTAAAAAAGATTGCTTTGTAAAACTCAGCATAGTCTTATATACCTGAACCACCTGAGCTTCACCCCCTAAAATCTGAAAAGCGGTCATTGCATCTTGCGGGCTCTAAATAGCATTACAAAAAAAAATTCAACGTGAGATTGTGAGGGACATTTGATAAGAACAAATGAACACTGTAGAATGAGGTATTTTGTCTTCTTTCTTTTTTCTTTTAATAATAGAATTCTATCCCTGTAATAAGTGGAGAGGCACTAAGACTCCCTTAATAAATAATACTCAGAAAAATACCAAGAAAACTTTCCGCTTTCTTTAATTTTTGTTATTTGAGAGGTTTACCGCTCCTTACTATGATCTTGAACTCAAACAATTTTTTTTTGATCATACGGTGAAACAACTCATCAACTAGCTAAACAATTTGATTGCAAAAGCTTAGTAACATACAAAATAAACATAAGTCGATCATCTTCAAGACTCCAATTTCAAAAAATCCAGTCCTAGATGATATGTCATTAATGCATTGACCGTTACTGTTAATTTAGTATTCAAACTCATGTAAGCTGTTCCGGAATCTGGGTAAATAGAAAGCAGATATTGAAGCCATTTCTATCATGAAGAGAATTTCCCATACAAATTATATCAAAAAAAAAAAAAAAGAATTTCCCATAGAAATACCTGATAAACATAAGGCTGAAAAGGCGTTGAGAAAAATGGTGCAGCCATGGCCAAGATACAGGGAGTATATTGATGTCACCAGAGACAAAGGGTTTATCTGAAACCAAATCAACAAAGAATTCAGCTGAGTTTTTATGATAGAATTTTTTTGAATTCTATTAGTGTTATATGAAAAAATTATCATGTTTGGATGTTGCAATGGATAGAAGGATTCAACTCATCAGTCGATTATTCAATACCAGTGACAATGAATTCATCTTATCATTAATTCATAAATGCGAAGTAGATAAGATTAACCCCAATGCAAGTCATCATCTCTTCCATTAATAAAATTTAGAGCAATAAATTGCAAAATTCAGAATTCAGCATCAAATAGAAGTTCCAAAAGATATACTTTCTTCCACATCAAACTAATCCTCTAACAGTTTCTTTTGTCTTCCGGCTATCAACAAATAGCATCATAAGCTATTGTTCACCAAACAAGTAACTTACAGCTCTTTATTTCAGACTAAATGAAACAAAAGAGACATTTATTTTTTTCCCAAACAGCTCAGAAGGTGGAAATCACAAGTTAATTTCCAGGTATTGAAATCTTGATAAAAAGCTAATATTTTCAACCTTCAACAGCACAGCATTCCTCTGATGCCGTGGGAAGTTAGGAAGGGCGAATCGAAACAGAAGCTAATAATTATTAAATTTAAAACATGATGATATGTCCGTGACAAGCCCGAAAAACCACAATGCAGCACAGTAAAAAACCCCGGATCCCAAAAATACTTCCCTAAATATGGTCAAACACAATGATCCACCCTCTTGTGCCTTTTCATCCCATTTTCTTCTCTGATTACTCATGTTCGGAACAAACTAGTTAACAGATACCCATTAACACGTAAAAATTAAGTAAATGCAGTCAAATCCTTAACGGTGAAGAAATTAAACAAAAGTAAAGATGCACCTAATTCAACTAACCCTAAGAGAGAAAACCAGCATTGATTTAATTACATCTATAGTTGCTACAGAACCTCTATATAGAAGACCTACTCTCAACTAAATCCTCGAGAACAAAGATCGAAGCGTAGAAGATAAAAGGATTATAGAAAATTAACACTAACACAGTCTGATTAAATTAAATATTACTGTGATACTCAAATTGCAAGCTCTCGAGTCGCATAAAAACTTACTGAATAAGAATTGGTAGCCAATCGAACATAGTCCAGGATCTGGTTTAAGAAACGATTCCGATGATACGCGAGAAAGTATGAAATATTGGGTTATTTGGGTTCGGAGGTTCAATTCTATGCGTTTTTCCTTTTTCTTTTTAACCTTTTGTCTTCTTTTACCGCTTTGTATGTGTTTGTTGTTGACATGACACATGTTGAATACACGTGTTTCGTTCTGATATGGCTTCTTCCTATTGGCTAGAGTGGTGCATCTTGTGATGGCTAATTTCTATTGGCTTCCGTGATCAGAAGATTCCAAACGGTGCGTTTTGTTTTTTTTAGCTTACATTCAAAAATGGGGGTAATAAATGGCTCACCCATTTTGGTAAAAAAAAAAAAAACTCACCCAAGCAAGCTACCATTCCACCTTATTAGCTTAAGTTGGTTTAAAAAAGAAATAGAAAAAAATGTGTGAAAGAGAATTAACGAAGAGAAAAAAAAATAGATGAGAAATAAAGTAGATTAAATATGTGTTTGCTTCCGCGGTGGAAAGCTTGTGGACGTGCGGTGGACAAGACGCTCCAAGTTATAGCTTGGATTTGGACGTAGCAGCAATGTGAAAGCAAACATACCACGTGGATAACAATGACAATTGCCACATGAAACTCGCATGGAACAACAATGTCTAAGATTCAAATCAGGGTGATGATATCTAGCCAAACAAATTTGGTATTTGTTGGTTGAACTAAGTCTTATATATAGATTAATAGGTTTTTTTTTTGAACAAAACCTCATTTTACTAAGCATTGAGTTACAAACACATTTGATCAGGGTTAGTGGTGTCCCACTTAGCAATAATATGGCAGCAAATTTACATTGTCTAGAAATATGGGCTAAGGAGAAGCAAATCGAATTGGGTCGCTAAATTACGACACTCTTTAGTAGTTAGCCCAAATAAGTTCTATCAAGCCCTAATTTGTGATGGAAGCAAGAAACAAGAGCAGATGAATCAAAATCAATTTTAATAGCTCAGTTGGTGAGCTAAGGGATACCGAATGAGTGCACCAAATGAGTGCAAGAAGGAGGTCCTGGGGTTCAAACCCGGGAAACTAGCATTTCCCCTCCCCCACTAACATTGCTTATAAAAAAAAACTTCAAGTTTCTCGACACAAGACTTCTTGCCAGAAAACACAAAGTCACCGCAAAACGGTACCGTAACTACCACGCACGAGTCCAGGAAGCAACGCTCCGACCAGCTAGCCGTCGTGCGAACAACTCCATCGTCGTCGCGAATCACAACGCTGAAGCCCCAATTTCCATCGTCGCGCGAGAGCAACATCAACGTTTAATGATCAACTAAATTTGTAAATGAAAAAAAATGATGCTTTTCGGGTGAATGATCAACTAAGTCCCTCATCGGTGAACCACTATAATTGACTGTAGGATATAGTATAAAACTTTATCAACAGTTGAGATTTAATAATGATTGATTCAATCTTAACCACTTGTAGCATTTTACACAATATTCTACGATCAATTTTCGTGGTTCACTCATGAGGACTTAATTGATCACTCATCCTAAGCCACCAAAAAAATATCTAATATAAATGTGTGTGTGTTCGTGTGTGTGCACGCACGTGTGTGTTTTCATGTGCATTAGTTTTTTTACCATCAATTTATTCTAAATTAAGATACATGTGCATCGCGCGGGAGAAAAAGGTAGTTAAGATAAATTGTGTGTGAATGAATCTTGAAATTTTGTATTTAATACAAATTTAATTTAACTTGTTTTTGGTATAATCGGGTATCCTCTCGCGCAAGAATCGCAGAGACTAATCCTCGAGCTGGGTAGGACCACAATGGGCGCAAAGCTCTCCTCAAGAGATTTAATCGCTTCATGCCAAAGCCTCGGATTCGATCCCAAGACCTTGTTGTTCGGAAGAGACCTTAAAGTTGGCAAAATTTCTCACTAAGTATGGCCCAAAGGGGAGGGGTATGTGCTAACCAAAACTAAAGCACGATATATAATCTTCTCAAGAGGAGGCATCAATGCTATCAATTCAGAAGAGGTTCAACCCACAAAGGAGTTAGCCATGAACTTCAACAAAGAAGTGTTTGTCGAAGGAGACAAGTGATGTCTATCATTAAGGGAAATTGGTAGAGGAGCCTGAGTAATGTGCTTATATATGGACAACTCACGGGCTAAAGTACGAAGGAAACGATGTTGCTTGCTGAGGACAGGTAAATCAGTTGAGGAATGACTCAACTGAGGCAGGAAAAGCCGAGGGCACGATGTATTATGTAGTTGAGGATGTATTGGTTGAGGCAAAGAGCTTGATTGGGGGCAACTAAACAATACACGTGGACAATTGGAGCATTCGAGCGATTGAAAAAAAAAACATGGAGAACGTGGAATTAGGGACAGGTATATTTTACCCCACTCTCTGTGCGAGTGGACGTTGTGGAGCGTTGGTTCTAGATATTAGGGCGCGTAAGCGATGCATGTTGATCTTAGTCGATCCAACGGTGGTTAGCTGTAGGCTTTTGTAGGTCCAAATTCTCATTTAGGATTTAGCTTTTTCTAGCACACACCACTTGCTTAGGTGGTGTAGCTTATAGAAGTTTCACAAAAGTTGTAATGATTAAAAAGACTCACTGAATCTTACGATGGTCTTTATGCACAATATCTTGTGACATGTTCATGGTGTGGGGCGGTGAGGGGGAAGGGTGTGTCATCGACATTTAATGTTGGCCACATATACAACAACCTCTTCCTCTTTTATCAAGTCTCTCATAGCCTGAGAGATGGTCGCCCCACCACCTATGCCATTAAGCAACCAGAGAGGACTTACGATTACGCCCACACCCCATGTGTCTTGTCTCTCACATCATAAATACACCAATTTGTTCCTTCCTCTCTATTCACAATATCCCCCTCTATTTGTTTCCCCCTACCAAGCCCTCTCAGCCTGAGATTCTAAGGGGAAAGGGTGATTGGGTTTTGGCTTGTTGAAAATGGGGGAAAGAGAGAGAAGGAGGTGTTAACGTGCCATTGCTTTTTGAGAAGCTGGAATATGAGGAAGAGGAAGGAGATTATAAGGGAGTTCATTATGGTTGAATGCAGACGCGATGAACGTCAGATTAGTGATCAGAACCCTAAATCTCGATTGGTAGAGGATGATAGATGAGACCAGGTGTGTTGTGCTGAGAGCGACAATGGTTGGTGGTTGTTGGCAATGAAGGAGACAGTGGTGGTCGATGAGAGCATTATTAAAGGCAATAGAGGAGAAGATGGAATAAAAGACGTGATCTAGTGCAAGTGACTCACTCTAGTAGACCACTCAATCCAATGGTTATTTTTAGGTCTCGATGTCACATAATGTTTTTCTCCCTTGTGTGCAATACTCCACATATAGAGCCATAGGATTTACACAAATCATAAACAAGTTGTTTTTCCTCCAACAATGGATGTATAAAAGCAACTCCTATTTCATCCCACATTTTTTTATACTAAAATTTGATTCAAATTTAAATATTAGTTTATTTTTTTTAATCAAAGTGGTAATAATGACCATTTTATAACTGTCCCCGAGGAGATTCAAACTCAACACCTTGAAGATATAATACTAGCTCTTATAACTAAGCTAACACCTCAAGTGTTAAATATTACTTCATTTATTTTAAGTATTATGCATAAAAATATTAAACTTTTAAAAACATAAAGAATATTTTATATTTTATTGAAATATAGATACTTAAAATACTGATAATTTTAAAATGTAATTGGTTGATTGCATCTAAGAAAACTTAATAAAATGTTTTATTTATATATATGTTGTGGATTCAATCCGCAAATTATGAATTTTTTGGTAGATGTTTTAAGTTCAAGTATTTTTTATATTTTAACTCCAATTATTTTATGAGTATACCCTCAAATTGTTCTCTCAATTATCACAATATCTCCAATTTAGTCCTAAATCATAAAAACATAATAAAAAGTCTTTAAAATATCCTAAATTCATAGCTATTCACTATTAGAGGTGAGCAAGACTCGTCCCAACCCTACAACCCGTCCCGTCTTCGTCCCATTAAACCCGCAAAACATCGAGTTAAAGTGGATCTAAGGACGAGTTATGGTCTAAATAATTGGCCTACCAAAATTTGGGGACGGGTTAGGGTTAGGTATAACCCGTCACAATCTGTCTCTTACGCACTCATTACCCTAATTTTTAATTCTATTACATAGATAATAAGTTTTTTATAAATAAAATATTCAATTTGAGATCCATGTTAGTTTAAATAGACACATTGTAGTAAAGTAACAATGTAAAAGTTATCTTTTGAGTTTGAATGCACGATAAAATACTAAAAAAAAATTATCACTTTTAACTTTTAGTCATACTTGAGTGATCACATTATAATTTTGTTTCAATTATCCTTCTAGCCAACCCGGTCCCGTCCTAAATAGGCCCGCTCGATCTTACTTTGACTCTAAGAACACTGGGTTTGTTCGGATCTCAAGACGAACTAGGGTCTAAAAATGATCCTATAAAAATTTAGGACCGGATAAGGAACAAGTGTAACCCGTCCAAACTCGTCACTTGCCCACCCCTCTTCACTATCTCTCATATACAACAAGTAATTATTGATGGACTAAATTGATTGACATAGAATAGTTTAGAGACTATTTATTATATTTTTATAATTTAAGGACTAGAGAAGGTGATAGTTTTTTTTTTTTTGACAATAGAGAAGGTGATATTTGAGAAACCAATTTGAGGATTTACTCTTATTTTATTTACAAAAGAGAAATATTTGGAGTTTATTATTTTCTTAGCAAGTGAAGAGAAAATAGTAATATTGCTTAGCATTGTGTTGCTGATTCTGAATTTGATTGAGGAGGATATTCAGTACCGTGTTGCCGTATTTTGTCCCTATGGTCCTGATTTGGGGTTTGAATGAATGATATTCCATAATAAAAAACAAGACCCAAATATATCATAGTTGACTGTAGATGGATGCAGAGATGAGTTCAGAGTTGGCATCGTCGTAACGTAACCGTCCAACTCAAACACTTCGTAAGCAGAGTCCGTCTTTCTCTTCACACCTATCAAAACCGTTCCCGTCAACCTCGCCGTTTCTGTGATCAGTTACAGAGTTTACCAGATTCAGATCCATCTTCTGAATCAGGTATGCTTATCGTGTGTATTCAATTCATTTCAACTTCAATTGCGAATTATGCTTACTATTACTTCTTAACATTCATCCGATTCAAAAAACCTTGCATGCATGCCTTTACAGAATAGTTTTTGATGATTTATGATGTTAGCGTTTTTAGTAATCGATTATTTGTGCAAAGTTTTTATTAATTGATTCTGTCCTTTTCGGTGGATTCAGTTTTGAAGTAGAGAAATTAAGAGATTGAGATGAAATAAGAAGCAGAGATTAGTATTGTTGCTGACGTCATGTTCCGGTTATGGTTGATAGGGTTTGTTCATAAATTCTGTTGTGATGATGAGATGAAGAAGGCTTTCCAGCAACCTGGTCTTATTCTAATGAGGAGTTATCGTGGCGTTGCTTTGGGCACAAGATTGATTGGCGAAGATTGTTACTGCTTGCAGCTATTTTGACAGTATCTGGTATTCTGTTTCAGATATTTGCTCATAGTTATGTAATTCCACCAACCGAACAGTTCCTTGCTCCTCATGGAACTGATTCATCAGCGTATCTGGCCTCTAATAGCGCCATACGGTCAAATGAAGTTCTAAAGGGACAATATACCCCACACTTCCAAATTCGGTTATTTTACCTAATTCGACTAACAAGTTTGTGGCATCTGGGAGTATGAATGACAATTTTTTTGCTGATGCAGCAATAATCAATGTATCTTCTTCCCCTCACGGGCATGTTTCTTCTGGTAAGCAGGTAGAAGTTGATGAGATTTTGAATTTATATATTTATTTTTAAGAATGTTGAGGAGAAGCATCACCAATATTTTGCTATATATATACATGGAGTATTTATTATATTTATGTATATCTCAGGTACACTCGAAGTTGTTGCCACCTACTGATGCCCTTGTTTATGCAAAGAAAGAGATTGATCATGCCCCTTTAGTGAATGAAGATCCCATTCTTCATGCTGCTTTATTTAGGAACATTTCTGTTTTCAAAAGGTACCATTTCTTTTTTGTTTTCCCCCTTCAAATTCTGCATAATTATTCATCATTTTATTACTGAATTGAGCTTGTTAATTGCTGCTGACTATTGCTGTTCATGTTTTTTGAATGTACTGAAATTTTTGTATGTGAGTAGCATCTATTGTGTTAACAACAGTCTTTGTTGGAAACAACATTATGGCTATTGGAAAAAGTAGTATTTAAAGCTTTGGGTTCATGTACTTCGCATATTAATGTATAGTGGTTTACTTCATTCATGTACTCACAACTTATGAAGTTGGAACGGTATTAATTTTTCTTGTAATCATAAATGTAATTACTTTTGATTTGAAGTGTATATATCAGATATGCTGAGTGTTAAACATTTTAGATATGCAATATGTTGTAGATCATGTTTTTGGAATGTACTGCAACTTTGATATGTAGTACTAGTATCTATTGTGTTAGCAACCATCTTGAAACAATATTGTCCTTCCATTTCAGGAGCTATGAATTAATGGAAAAGACACTTAAAGTCTATATATATAGTGATGGGGAAAGGCCCATTTTTCACAAACCTTCCCTTAAGGGAATCTATGCTTCGGAAGGATGGTTTATGAAGTTAATGGAGGAAAATAAGCAATTTGTCACCAAGGATCCTGAGAGGGCTCACTTATTTTATCTTCCATACAGTGCACACCAGATGGAGTTGGCACTCTATGTGCCTGGGTCACATAATTTGAAACCATTATCAATCTTTCTTAGGGACTATGTTAACAAAATTGCTACAAAATATCCCTTCTGGAATCGCACTCATGGGTCAGACCATTTCCTTGTTGCTTGCCATGATTGGGTATGTGTCTGTTTCTCATTCGATTGGTTGATTCTGATAATTTTTTTTGCTAGTTTGTTAATTATTTGAGATTATTAGGATTTCATGTTTATCATTGAATAGATGGAAAATGAAAATGAATTTTTCAAGTGAAAATAACTTTGAAATGGCTTTGATCCATAAAGATGATAGGAGCATGCATGTGAATAATGGTTCCTATCGTAATAATAATTGGATGATGATATGTTTGATTGGATTACCTAGTTCTGCAAGGCTCCAGTCATGGCAGGGGAAGCATTGGATCCATTATGGGTCTATTACTTATTTACTCTGTTGTAGGTAGCCTTATCTTTCATTTGTAAAAGGTTGATTCCACAACTTGAACTCACAACTTCTAGTCACACAGCAACAAGTCCATTCATTGTGCCAAAGCTTCCCCTCAATGATGGTGATGATGACAATTGATCAATTAGAGAGTTTACTGATATGGGCTCGCAGAAACTCATGATATTTTAAAAATTAATCTCTACATTTCTCCTCTGTCTAACCCATAGAAAAAATGAAGAAAAATTTCTGCTCAACCTCCTGATATTTTTCACATATCTTCTGCAACCCTTTAATAAACTCCATTTTCCCTAAAGCAGCACATCTTTTGATAGTCTTCTATTACCTAGATATATGCAATAATGCAAGGCCATATCACGTTGAGTATGAAAGTGTGCAACATCTTTCACTTGGTTTCCCGTGGGCTGTGTCACTCTTTTGTCACTCTTTTATTTAAACGGTGATTACTCATCAATGAATAACACTTTGGTGAAAATTTGGTTTTTCTTGGAAATTTCAAAGACAGCTCTTTCTTATATGCACGTGAACACCTACAAAGGTTATGGTGGCTTACTGACAAAGCAGCATTCATAGTCTGTAGCTAAGGCATGGTTGAGATCATATTGACTGTATTGGTAGAGAGATTGGAGATCATATATTTCCCTTTGGCAATATAATCTATTCAGTGTTACACTGTTACACATATTGGAAACTGATGAATTTGAAATTATTAGTATTCTATTGTCAAAAAAATTATTAGTATTACTGTATTGAAGTCATTGTCATTTTAAATGCCTCCTTTGAAATTCATTATTTGCAGGGTCCTTACACAGTGACTGAACATAAGGAACTAGCCAGAAACACCTTAAAAGCTCTATGTAATGCTGATCTGTCTGAAAGAATATTTATTGCAGGAAGAGATGTTTCACTACCAGAAACTACCATAAGGGCACCAAGAAGACCTCTTAGATATCTTGGTGGGAATAGAGCATCAGAACGTCCAATCCTTGCCTTCTTTGCTGGACGCATGCACGGTAGAGTGAGGCCGACCCTTCTCAAGTATTGGGGCGGTGAAAAAGACGAAGACATGAAAATCTACAAGCGTTTACCTCTGAGAGTCTCCAAAAAGATGACTTACATTCAACACATGAAATCAAGCAAATATTGTTTATGTCCAATGGGCTTTGAAGTTAATAGCCCTAGGATAGTTGAAGCCATATATTTCGAATGTGTTCCTGTGATCATTGCAGATAATTTTGTCCTTCCACTTAGTGAAGTTCTGGACTGGAGTGCATTTTCTGTAGTGGTAGCCGAGAAGGATATTCCCAGGCTGAAGGAACTTTTATTGTCCATCCCTATGGGAAAGTATCTTACAATGCAAAATAATGTGAAGATGGTACAGAAGCATTTTCTTTGGAACCGAAAACCTATGAGATATGATCTGTTTCACATGATTTTGCATTCAATATGGTTCAATAAGCTAAACCAGATTCAAAATCCTCTAATAGTTTGATTGATTTAATTTATTAAATTGTGTGAATACTTGATGTAAGGAACTACGAAGCTAGAGGGTTGATTTGATTCTAAACCAGGTAATTTGGTTAACAGTTTTGGGAATTGTTTGAATGCCCTGTTATTTTCAAATTGATTAATGATTAATGGCTTTTATTTCCAAACGTTTAGTTCCTTTCCTTGAGCTCTATATTTGTTCATTTGTTGTTTTCCTAGTTACTTTATCTGGAATAATTATTAGAAGGGAATCAAGGAAATGTGGGGTAGGAATGGTAAGGAAGCTCTGTTGCTTTCTATCAATTTCACTACCATTTTCTTCCACGTTCTGTCAATTCTATGGGGCAACATCTATTAGTACTGAATCATTATTTATGTTCACTGACCATTGTCACACTATTAACATTTTTGGTTTCTTCTCCTTTTATATATTTGTTTTAAAAAAGTTTGATGGTTTGTGCAAATTTTCTTTGACCATTAAATAACCCTTTATTTCCCTCACTCAAAGAAGAACTGGCTCTACTTCAATTACTTCTGCTAACTTGCCATGTAAAGTAATACTTTTCGATTTAACGTGCTAGGACAGCAAAGAGACAGGGGCTATGCATGTGTTTGGAAAGCCAAGTTTTCCACTGTAATATTGTCGTGATCGTGAATTTTTTTATAGGTAAATGTTAGTGGTTAGTAATTAGTTAGGATTGGGGGATATGTTAGTTTCCGGGTTTGAACCTTGGACTTCTCTCTTCGAACTTCTTCACGTCCCTTAGCTCACAATTAAACTATACCTTCTTTGGACTGGAATTTCTAACTTGAAGCTTCATTGTTGCCGCATGTCTAGTTATTACCACCCCATATTTAAACAAGCTATATTTCGCCTCTCTAACACCTCCCCCTATTGAGCCGCCATATGCTTTTGTTGGGTTGTCACCCTTCAGTCGTTTGGAAACTCTCGCCTCCCTTGTCGAAGGTCTCTTCATCCTCATGGATTGGGGATCGCCTGACCGTCACTCTCCACACATCTCCTACCCTTGTTTTTTTGGGTCAAATCCTCCTACCCTTGTTGTGTGATTGTCATAGTCCTCCAAGGCCATACCCAAACTGTCCACCATACCCTCCATCATTATCTGTGCGTAAATGTCTCTCCATCTGTCATTGGAGTAGAAATCCATTGTTGAAACTGATTCCCCCACCCCCACCTTGTTTTTGCAATTGATTGAAGTTATTTTACCATAAAAAGTAATGCCATACATCAAATCTCATTATAAATTCACTCTTAAAATAAAAGTTCAAACATAAAACAAATTATATATCAAAATTAGTTTTGTAAAATTAAAATTTTCAAAACACAAAAGTTCGTGTATGATTGAAACAAACAACAGGCATATTGCTTTATTTTAAGAATCAAATTCTTGTAGCATTTGAGGAAAAGAGAAAGAGAACCTTGAATGCTTATGGTGTATAACAGGGTATCAAGGACAAAAGTACCTGCGCCCTTCGTGCATTCATTTATGGTTAATAATGACATGCAACAATAATTAAATACCGATTACTTATAAATTCTTTCGTTATTGATTTACTATTTTTGCATCAATACTTCTATAATTAATTTGCCATTTCCATGTTACTATATTCCATGAAGAAGACGACCACACAATTCATTGCATATTTACTTCAAAAACTACCATCATTTCCAAATTACAATAAGCAAATTACTAGTTTGAAACAACTTTTTTTTCAACCTCACAGAACATGTAACTTCATTTATCAGATCTTTTTTGTGGTCTCAGGATCAAATTCCAAGTACTTATAAGTAGCTTCAGTAGAAAAGTTGAAGAATTCGTCCACATCAAAGTAAACATCTGAACTAACACTTCCATTGACGACATCTTTATTCTCTAACATGCCACTGTCCTCAGAAACCTTGTTCTCGGATTTAGTTTCTTGTGCCGCGGAAGTTTCTTGTTTTTCCTCTTTGTGACCAATTTTTTTGCACAAATGAGAATTCCAATAGTTTTTGATTTCATTATCCGTTCGCCCCGGTAGCCTCCCAGCTATCAAAGACCACCTACACAATACCAAAAAAGAAAACATCAAAAACTATGATGTCGCAGTTCAGATTGCAGTCGCAGAGTTTTATTTAAAACTCGTAATCGCAATGCTAATGAACTCTTAAACTATTTTCTCTCTCAATTACAATTGATATGAATGTGACAAACCCAACCTGTTTCCAAGAAGTCTATGAAGCCTAAGAATCAAATCCTCTTCTTCATCAGATATGTTACCTCTCTTGATATTGGGTCTAAGATAGTTCAACCATCTAAGTCTGCAACTCTTTCCACACCTATTAAGACCTGCCCCAACAAAACATCTCATGTATTATACAAAAAACATTGCAGCACTTGCTTTAGTTTCAAGTTACAAGTAAACAACAACATTTTCATTATTATTATTGTTTTTACACTATAGTATTTGGTGTTAGAGGAAGTAAAAGAACAAGTAGTGATGCTTAGTTACCTGACTTGAGTGCAACAGTTTTCCATTTTTTTGCACCATGAATTTGAATGAAATGGGCTAGCTTTCGATCTTCCTCTGGGGTCCATGTTCCTTTGTTCATTGCTTTTTTGGTTCGTCCATCATTTTTGGGTGCCATGGAAAACAAAGAAAAGAGGCTTTTCGTGTTAAGTTGATTGGGTGTGGTGTGGTGTGGTGGTCCTTAATATTTAGGGGAATTAGATGTTGGAATATATATATATATATATATATATATATATATATATATCGGTGAGTCCACGCACACGCATCTACCCTTCGTGAGGAAATTAGGCTAAAGGAGAAAATGGGAAAGCACCAACCACCAGATACATTGCATTATAGCTTCACTCACTCTCCAATACCAACACCAAGTAGAATCACAAATGTTTGGGAGTTAGAAGGCCTTTGCTATGGTTCCTGCTTTCTCATTCAATCCTCACATATATAATTTTGTGGGTAACTAATTTATGTCTGAGAATCAGCTATATGCCACATGCACTGTAACTTTGCAGCACTTTGTGTGATTATTCCTCCGATAGTAGCCATGTGACTCATGACTCCGAACTTAGTTACTGACTACACTTGTTGGGAGTATAGTTTAGGTAACTAAATAGACTATTTAGTTACCATCACTAAAAGGGCAGATTGGGGAACTACAATATACTAAAAACATAATTTTACAAATTAAATAAATCTTTGATTTCCTAGTTATTAGCCATTAAATATTGACTCCAATTAAAAAAAACGTGCTTAATTGATGCCCCAAAATTAGGAAGGAGAGAATAGAAAGAGAACGAAAGAAACGGTGAATAGGTTTCAAAAACGATTTTGCAGAATAGAAAGAGAACGAAAGAAACGCTGAATAGGAGAAATCGATTCCCAGAAGAACTCCCTGCAACCGTGAAATCGATTTTGCAGAAACCCAGAAACCGATTTTGCAAAACTCCCTGCAACCGTGAAATCGATTTTGCAAAACTCTGAACGAAGGAGAAATCGTTCAGAAACCCCTCAACCGTGAAACCGATTTTGCAGAAACCCAGAAAACCGATTACCAGAAAAACTCCCTGCAACCGTGAAATCGTTCAGAAACCCATCAAACAGGAGAAACCCAGAACTCCCTGCAACCGTGAAACCGATTCTACTAAAAGGAGCGACGAAGAGTGAAGAAGAACGGGTGAACGGCACATACGCAGATTCTGATTTTGCTGATTTCAGTAAACAATAAATCTCGGTAAGATTCTAATTTTCTGATATCACTAACATTCTGATTTCACTAAATCAGAGGGACATTTGATTATGGTTTCACTAAACAAAAGGAACATTTGATTCTGATATTTCTGGTTTAACAATAAACTTGCCATTCATGCATGTGCGTTTTTGATTTTATGATTTTCTGATTTTCTGACATTCATGAATGTGTTTTTTTGATTTTATGATTTTCTGATTGTCTGATTGTCTGAAGCATATCTGGCCTTTATCGTTGTTATGGCTAGACAGAGAATAGCCAACCTATATCCTTGTTATGGCTAAAATGAGAATAGCCAACCTTTATCCTTACTATGGTTATATGTTGTGATTTCACAATAAACTTGCCATTCATGCATGTTTTTTTTTGATTTTCTGATTTTGTGGTTTTCTGAAGTTGGACACTAAACTTGAACTGTTTACTGTTTCTGTTTCCTTTGGTTTAGTCAGATTTCCTAACCCTTAATAGTTGTTATGGCTAGACAGAGAGTAGCCAACCTATATCCTTGTTATGGCTAAAATGAGAATAGTTAACCTTTATCCTTACTATGGTTAGATGTTCTGATTTCACAATAAACTTGCCATTCATGCATGTGCTTTTTGATTTTTCCGATTTTGTGGTTTTCTCAAGTTGGACACTACACTTGAAGCTCATTTCATTGCTTTTGTTTCCATTGTTTTGTCCGTGGGTAGCCACGAATGAGCCATGTTTTGGTTAGACAGGGAATTTCCAACTTTAATTAATGTTATGGCTAGACACGGAATAGCCAACCTTCATCCATGTTATGGCTAGATAGATAGTAGCCAACCTTTATCCTTGTTATGGCTATACCGTGAATATCCAACCTTTATCCTTAATATGGTTATCGTTATTATGTTTGCTTTGGATAGCTTGTATAACTTTGTATTATTTAGCTTTTATTTAGAACTTGTCTTCGAAGATGAATTTGTGTGATGTTTGAGTAGAAATTGGCTTTGAAGATGACTTGATTTACTTGATGAATTCAGATGACTTCGAAGATAACCAATCTTGTTCCATATTACACACAATTTGAATAAAACACATTAATTCTTGTTTTTAAATGCTCTGGTTCATCTTATTTTGGGGGTGATGGCTATAGGAAAGAAAAAGGAGCGTGGGATTGGTGAGAAGACTAATGCTCCGAGGTTTAGACATAAGTGTAAACCAAAGAATGTGGGTTTGGAAATTTTGTGTTTATGCCTACCAGCTTTAATGTTACTTTTGTACATTTGTTCACTTTTTCAATAACTCTAAAGTCATCTTAACAAAAATATATGCAAGTGATGTAATTACAAAGGGATATTGTTTATGCCAAAAGCTATATATTAATCTCCAAATGCTGCTCAATATAGTCTGACGCCAAGACCAGTCCATCGTGTTCTCTTTGATTCCAAGGTTATAAAAATATAGTGTTAGTTCATTCACACTAATCACTTCTTTCATTAATTACAGGCTATGATACTGCCATTTGGTTGTTACCATTACACGAAGCCAATGGTCTTTCAACATAGCCAGCCACTCAAACACGAGGATAATATAGCGGGTTATAAGTAATTAATTAAGAATAGTTCAAGACCAGCAACTGGACGTTAATATATAAATAATTAGGCCTTTTTTAAAACATCCTCCAGTTACATTGATATATAGGCATGATGAATTTGTGTGTTTGTAACTAATGAAAATGAGAAATTGTATTTCTGGTTTTTAAGCTTTTCACATGTCTTCACTTACATTGATAAATTATGTTCTTAATTTGTATCATAAGATATTAGCATAACTTTTCGGTGGTTTTTGTAACATTGCATTTCTCCTATGTTTGGTGATTTTTTCATACTTACAGTTTATAAGAGACCATTGAATAATAACAAACTTGATGTAAAGGTAATTGCTTTATGAAAGCATAGGGAATTCTGTATGTAAAAGGTAACTCTTTGGTTTAAAGGGAATGTTTTTTCATCATTCATACATTCATTCGGTTTTTTAAAATTGCCATAAATTGGCTCATTATTAGGGAGTTTGTTCACCCAAAAATTGGCTCATTATTAGGGATTTTGGTTTATTAAAATTGCCATAAATAATGAAACGGTTTTTCCATCAAAGCATTAAAGGAAGGTTTTTTTTTTTCATTCATTCGGTTATCACACAAATCAATTCCGATAACAATGGCATAAATAAAGAAACGGAATTATTATTCTTAAAAAAGAATTAACTACTTAATATTATTAACAATATGAAAGTACATATATACCCTTTTTAATAACACCCATTGGATCTCATTTGGAAACTAAATGAGAGATCCAATGGTTACAAACAATTTAGTGATGATCACTAAAACATTGTTTTAGTGATCTAATCCGGAGCCACTTGTTGGTATGTTCATAAGTATAATAATACTAGTATATATATATGAAGTTTTTTTAATACAAAAATAACATGCTAAATACGTGTTTATTCTCTATAAAATACGACTTATTCACTTTTAATTTTTAATAGTTTTTTCTTCAATTTTTGATCTTACTTAGATCTTTGCTTGCACTTTTAGTTATTGATTTTAAGTTGATCTTCAACTAGATAACGAGTCGCTACACTCCCAACTTCCACGTTACATTTTTTTAATGATTAGGATACAAAATCGCCTAAAATAAACAAAAAAAATGATGAGTCCCTTGCTTGGGGTAGCGAAATGGACAAACGCCCCCACAAGTTACATCGTGCCAAGAATAAGAATAAATCCAACAACAATTGTGGATACCCTATGAAACCCCGATACTTCAAAAATGGAGACGTCATGTCCGATATGTATTCGATACGATACTTTTCGGTACTTCTCAAATATACCTTGAATACGTATTCACCGACTAAAGATATGTTTTCACCCTTGCAGTACGATATATATTTTCGATATCTCTTACTAAAACCATGAAATTTGTTGACACATTCAATAACACATTCTAGTAAGTCTGGGGAAAATATATGTAAATGCAGTTGTTATAAAGTAATATTTTTCTACATTGCGATAGTCATATATCAACTACTTATATACGTATCTTGGCCTTGTCGTATCTTAATTTTTAAAAAGTTCTCGTATCTCCATATCTATTTTGTATCATATCCCGTTTCGTAATAAGTATCCAGACTTCTTTGGGATACCCCAAAAGTAGTATTTGGAGCACAATCTGCACATTGTGGCTCTATGCATTGTGGTTGTGTATTTGAGCATGTAGCTCGTAATACCAATCAAAAAAGGAGCAACCAGAAACAATTTTTTTAGTCTAAGTAAATAAACAAAACAAAAATAGATCAATCATATTATAAACTATAATGAAACTCTAAACAAGCTTAGACGACCTATTTGAAACAAAATAAAAATTTAGTGAACCAAAATGAAACCCAAAATCGTTGACACTAGTAAACTTTCACATTTGCAACAATTTTGAAACTCTAAAAACAAAAGGAATCTTACCTCAAAAATCCTACAACTCTGGAATTTCTTTCTATAATTTGGCCCACGTTCTTTCACTGTGCAAACAACAAATTTCACCCCACACCAATAATCTGGATCTGAGTTAGAGCTATGAGATCAGAAGATGAAGGTGCAAGGATGAGAATGGGATGCACTGCTGTGAAATGACGCCAAATTCGAAACTTTCATATGGATTAAGAGCAACTTGTGTGCAAATTGAAGAAAAGTTTATATGAACTAAAGTAGACATCAAGGCAATAATACAAAAACTTTGATTCTTTCATGAACAAATATAGTTACACACTACTGCATCACCAAAACCCAGAACAAAACTACATATGATCAGTGTTTTTCAAGAAACTCCCTAATTGTGATTTTATTATCCTCTTGTTATAAGTGGATGACATTTTGATTGTTGGATAAGAAATGGGTTATTGATGAGAAAGACAAGCATTTGCATATCTGCGCAAAACCATATGATCGCAAGCCTAAGTTATTTAATGTCTATTACCGCTTTTAGTTAGAAAAATGCCAAACTGACATAATTACGGCAGCAAAACCACTTGTAATTACAGAGGCAGAAACCACTATAAATTCAAGTAACAAAATTCTCTGTATTTCTCCACATTTTTCTATAATTTGTATATTCGATGTATATTCCCTACATGCTATGGATTGCTCGAATGAGTTTCTTCAACATGCTAAAAGCAGCATACAAAACAAAAACCATTACAACCTTCTTAGATGCTAGTATCCTTAAGTTCACCTTCAGACTGTGTCTTCGCATGAAACCCAGAGAAGCAGCACCCAGAAAGAGAAACCAAGAGCCAATTGTACAGATAAAAACTTTCAGGGCCTCTGAAGGACCACATATATGTGCAACATCTTTA
This sequence comes from Oxytropis ochrocephala, assembly GCA_020916435.1. NCBI lineage: Eukaryota > Viridiplantae > Streptophyta > Magnoliopsida > Fabales > Fabaceae > Oxytropis > Oxytropis ochrocephala. The sequence goes on from CM037088.1 coordinate 20,681,023, forward strand.
GGTACCTCCACATAGGAACATGCAAGACTTGGCTGAGTGCCCTCTGCTTGATTTAATCCAAGACTCTCATTCAACCAATCAGAGAGCTTAACAAGAACTTTTGCAAGCCATCCAATCTCATCACTGGATATGGGACGCCTCATCCAATCACCTTTGTATTTAACATTCAGAACGCATGGTTGCCAGCCCTTCTAGGCTTGAATATCTCATCACGGATCGCTGATGCTGCACGGAAACTGGACACGGTGAAGATGGATTTATAGTTTGGCCATCAAATAAGCACCCCAATTTCGCCTTCAGTGAATCTATGCATTTAAGACTGGGTGCAAGACTATCACCGGATATAGCTTGTAACTCAGCTTCTGCACGCAATATAAACAACTGCAGAGGCAAAAGATGGGATTGTAAGATATATGTAATGATCACTGTAGTTAGAAACACAGAACAAGAGTGACAGTCTCAGACTAAGCCACGTTTTGCCAATATCCCATACATAGTTCGTCCCAAACCAGTATAAAAAGAGGGTTATGTTAGGCAATTGACAGACAACCTAAAACTTTGTCATTACATAAAATAAATAAAAAATACAAGACCTGAAGGAGCTGTTGTCCGCCATCCTCCCCATCGGCAAACAGACGCAAATCTTTGTTCCAGTTCTCATGCAGGAATGAGCCATCAGCATCAGTCTCACATAAGCCATCCTCCCAGTCCTGAAGGTTCTAGTATTATTAATGAGTATAGAGTATAGGTCATGCCTAGTACATGTTACGCAACAGAAGCATATATGCCCAGTTGCTTAAACTTATGAAAAAAAGTGATTTAAAGTTGTATAAAAACTGATTTATTTTTTAGAGATTTTACTTAAAAGTAGAATCTAATCACCAGTAAGAATCAATCATGAGTGCAAAAATTCAAAACAAGAGACATCAAATGACATAACCAACAAAAAAGAGAAAAAAAATGTATCTACGTTAAGATAAAAGAAAACCATTAAATCACCAAAAGATAAATGGAATTCGAAATTCTGTAAAATCGGGAGAAAAATCAAATCACCTGCAACTGTTCACGGATGATGGGAACATATCTGTACAAGTTATTCAACATTGATTTGTTTGAGCCAGGTTGTTTGGAATGGAAAAGAGTATCTACATTCTTCAAAAGGTCAATGAGCTCTTTTGATGATGTCAAAGTGTCTAACACCTGGAAAAGCAGGTTAGAAGGTGAAAATCCCATTCAGATTAGGTCTCAAAAGGCTGGTATCATTATAACACAGCATCAAGCTTCAAATTTACAATTGCAGATAGTCTAACTTGAACAGCAATGCAAACTTGCTCTCATCCTAGCAAGCAGGCAAATAATATGCCCTAGTTGAATATGGGATTTCAAGTTTAAAACCTAACAAACAAATAAAAAATAGTAATCTAAAAAACAAAAAATACCGCTCTACACAGATCAGCTTGATAATTTTTTTTCCTGAAACTTAGAGCAAGCTAAGAGAAGTACCCGTATTCTCTGAATCTAAAACCAGAATGCTTAGACGACCAATAATTCAGTACATCACTTGCTTTAGGAGTTTGGGTTACATACAGGTATTTCTAGAAAGTCTAGTGTCTTATAGGGTACATATGTTGTTGTAGTTTCCCTTTCAGGAGTGAAGGTATGTTCATCCAACGAAAGAGAAGTGATTCTCTAGAAACTAAAATTACGGGAATCCGCCCATAAAAATACCATCCTTTTTCTTCAAAAGCGAACTACCGGCCATATGACCTAATTTCCCCAATAAATGTCATTGCCAGTAAGCCTTACCATTTATCAAAATATTAAGAAAATTGACACAAGACATATGTACCATTCAATAGACATTTTAATGCGTGCAGCATTTCCAAGTATAAAAGCATTACAAAAATTGACAGAAACATATGTACCATTCAATAGACATTTTAATGTGTGCAGCATTAACAAGTCTTAAACTTGAGGATTACCCTAAAAGACTTAATGTGAGATCACAACACACCCCTCACGCCAAGGATGGGATATATGGAGCATGGACAAATGTGAATGCCTCAATGACAGAGCCCCAAAAACTAACTCAAGGGGAGAGGGTTTGCCTGCCAGATGGCCCCAACCTTATAAGGATAAAATCTGACCCCGGTAACAAATTTAGAATAGATTCAGATAACGTCCTAGAAACTAGACCAGACCTATGTTAACCCCAAAAGCTAACGGGAGGGGTGCAAGGCTTATAAGAACTACTTTGACTATACCTCTAGTCTGAACACCATGCATGTCTTTACAATTTTCACAATCTTCATCACTCAATGTACACCAACTAGTTATAATAGCATGAGTCATTTGCACTTTCAGTTTCACAAAATATCCTAAGCAGAAACTTCTTGTCACAAACAAATATCAACCACAGAGCAGTGAACCATTAAACTATACTAAACTCGGTGAATATAAAAAAAGAACATGGTTAAGAAACACACCTTGAGCACCATCTGGACTATAATTTCAACATCACTATGAAGAAACCTGTGAGCAAACCCAATAAAATGCATAACAAATGAAGTGTAGTAGAGGTAATTGGAGAGAACATAATCCTGCCAAAGCAGTGTGAACCCGCCACCACTTCCATTATCAGTTCCATTCACAGAATTCTCCATTTTATCACCATTCATTTCATCCAGCTCAGAAAACTCATCCCCCTTAATAGTCCAAGGCTCAACATAACTAATCCAAACAGAAAACACCTGAGAAACATTCTTAAGCGAAGCAGAAACAGGACAAAACAACAATGTCCTCAACAGAAACCTATACAGTGGCCTCTGCAAAATCTGATTCCAACTCCCATAACCCAAATCCTTATTCTTCCCAATTTCAGAAGATCTCCACCTAGGACTAGGACTGTGATTCCCATTAACCTCCCCATTCTCACGAAACGCAGTGACAGTACTCAAACCCAAATACCCCACAAACAGTTTAACCACCTCCGCCAAACCCTGCTGCTGCGTCGGAGGGGCCTCTCCAAACTGAAACGAAATGCCACGTGATCTGCACGTGCTCACGGGAAACGGAGAAAAATCGTTATCCACAAGCCAGAAATGAATCAACGTATTAACAACAAACTCAGCACGCGCCGCAACCGTTGGATCATGACCAGAACCGTAGTGAAGGATGGAACTCCGGTAGGGTTGGTGCGAGGTTAAATCGCAGGTTGGAACATAAGCGCGGAGATAAGCGTAGAGAAGACAAGTGTAGAGATTGTAGTAGGGTTTAGGATTGGACACGTGGCGCTTGGAGGTTGAGAAGCCGGGAATTGAACAAGTCCAATTTTCTAACCTGAATTTGACGGCGGATTTTTGAACGGAAGCGTTATCGGATGAATTCTCGGAATTGCCCTTGCAAACGGCGTAATAAGCGAACCAGAAGAAGAAATATTGGAAGAGATTGAGTTGAATTTGGGAAGGGGAAGGAGAGGAATTGAAGAGAGAAGGAAGGAGGTCGGAGAGGTTATGTTTATCGGAGAGGGAGCGAGCCCAGTGAGGGAGGCGTTCGGAGGGGAAGACGTATTTAACCAAGGAGAGGCGGTCGATGGCGGAGATTGAGGTGGCGAGGGTGGCAGAGGGAGAGAGGAGAGAGAATAGGGTTTTGGAAAGGTCAGGGATATTGATCCAGCCGTTGGAAGAGGGGGAGGTGGAAGGAGAAATGGAAGGGGTGCGAGGATCATCGAAGCCGAAGAGTTTGCAGATTAGGGTTGGGAAAGCGAGGGAGAAGAAATGACGGGATTGATCGGGTGAGTGAGAATGTAGGAATGTTTCGATGGAGGTGCAGACGGCGGTGATTTCGGCAACTGAGGTGGCTGCTAAGATGGTTGATAATAGCTCCTGGGATTTGGAGAGGGAATCAAGGGTGTAAGAATGAGGAAGCATTTTGATTTGTGTGAGTGAGTGGGAGAGAGAGGGTTTAACTGTTTTAGGGTTTTATAATAATAATAAGAAAGAGAATGAGAAAAAGGAAAAGTGGTTTTGGAATGAGAGGGTGTGATTGGAAATGAAGATGATGTAAAGTATTTGAAAATGAGAGAGGAGGCAAAGGCGCCAGTTTAAAGGGGTGGGGGGAGGGGGGTGTATCTGGAAGAAAGAGTGTGTAATTGCTGGGACAGTGACTAGGCTCCTTCCGTGTGAATTGGTGGGATCTCTGTTAGTATTTTAAGCACAAAAAAAGACTAAAGAGAGGCACCGTGTCTGGAAGACTCGTCGACTCCTACCGTGACTGTTTTCTTCATTCAAATTAAATTTCACGAATATGGATTATCTCTTTTCAACCCTCCATATATCTTCCTCTATAGTCTACAGTAAGACTCTGTATGGCAAAAAAGAGCAAACAACTGATAAGTTAGTAAATAGCGGATAAACTAGCGGATAGATTATAGCGGATAAATTGACAAATTAAATTCTAAGTGTTTGATATAATTAACGATTGAACTAGCTTATAAATATTTTTTAACGATTTTTTTTGAACTAGCTTATAAATATAAAATGACATAAATGAACATTTGTAATTAATGCTTGAATATGAGAGAGAATAATCATTTAATGGTGGATAAATGAGGAATTTAATAAAAATGGTAAGGCTAAAAGTGGTAGAAAAAATAAAACGCTATGTTTAAAAATTTAAAAACGCTTATTTGAAGTAGCGTTCAAAAAATCTTTATAACTATAAGTTTGTCTTGTCAAACAGCTACCACGAGCTTATCTACTATAAAATAGCTGTGGCTTTGCCAAACAGAGCTAACCGACAAACTACAATTATTATGTGTGTAATATAGTTTTTAACTTTTAAATAATTATTGGTCAAAAAAACTTTTAAATAATTAATTAAAATTTAATATAACTACTATTTTTTGTAAAATTATTTATTGAAATGATAACTAATGCTTACCTAAGAAATGAGAATTCTTAACTATAACTATTACATTAAAATTAATGGTTCGGATTATTTCATTAATTACAAGATCTTTTGTGACCTTTAGTTAATAAGGAAAAACAATCATATGAGATCTTGTAATTAATGACATAATCTGAATCGTTAGTTAAGAGTTATCATTTATCTTGGTAAGCACTAGTTTGCACCCGAACACTTTCATATTATGATAGGAGTTTTATAATGAGAGAATGAGAGGAAGCAATCATAGTCATACAGCTTACCTAAGAAATGAGAACTTCTAGCTATAACTGTTACATTAAAATTAATGGTTCAGATTATTTCATTAATTACAAGATCTTTTGTGACCTTTAATTAATAAGATATGAGATCTTGTAATTAATGACGTAATTTGAACCGTTAGTTAATAGTTCTCACTTATCTTGGTAAGCACAAATTCTCACCCGATGCACTTTTATATTGTGAGAGGAGTTTTATAATGAGAGGATGAGAGGAAACAATCATAACCATACATTAAATCATGAGCGTTTGAGATTAAAATAAAATGTCAATGTGATAACTATTCACCTTTTAATCACAACCACCTATGTATTGTTATACGGTCCAAATTTGATACTCTCATTCTCTCATATTAAAACTCCTCTCATTTGACTCCTTCATGAACTTCTTTGACTTTGTTTAGTCAAGGTGGGAGAAGATGGGAGTGTGAGTTTATGTGGATGAGTAATTAATAGATGGGCTACATTTCGTGGCTTGCATGGACTTTTTGGTTGGAACTCAGAACGCCCAAAATAATTTGTATTTATTTAATTAAGTTATTTGAGGATTACTGAGATTTATTTAAATTGAGTAATAATGTTGGAATTAATTTTATTGCAGAGGGGGTCTAACTAAGTAACTAAAGGGGTGCAATTAGGGCCCAAGCCAATAAGTGACCCACACCCATCCCTAATAACCCCAAAACCCTAAGAGAATCTCATTCACACCATTCCAACTAGAAACAGAGAAAAGAATTCGAGAGGGAGAGAGTGAAGTGCAGCGCGACGGTGAGCAAGGAGAAAGGAGGAAAAATTCTCAAGTTCTTCATTAGGTAATGGTTTCAATCCTTTTCTCTTCCTTTTTCTTCCCCTTTTTCGTGTGGTAGACTCAAATTCCTCACTTCCATCGTGTTGTTCTCCCAAGCTCTTCATTTGTGTGCCACGGTTCTTGAAGGAGGAGAAGGGGAAGCTTGATTTCGTGGTGTGCTTGTGGAGGTGAATTCGAGTTCATAAGCTTTCAAGGTATGGGGGTTCTTTCTATACCTATAATAATACTTAGGATTTGGATTATGTGTGGTGGGGTTTTGTGGGGTTTTGATGTTATTATGGATGTTGTTGATGAATGATTGTTATTGTTGATAAAATATTGGTGTTGTTTGATGAATCATGGATGTTGTTTGATGACTTCTTGATGATGATTAAATTTCGAATTGGGTAAATTCATGGAAATTTGGAAATCGATGGGTGATGGGTGATTAGATGAGGCTAAAAATCGATTTTTGTTACGCATATGAATAAGAGTATGTAATTGATTAAATTGAGAATGAATTAAATTGTGATGTATGGTGAGTTCTAGTTCGAATTGAATATTTGGGATGTATGTGGTGATTCGTTTATATGTTTAGATATGAAACGAGATCGAGAGTGAGTTAAGGGATATTGAAAGTGGTGTCTAAATTGTACGTGTTGTTGTTTTTTTCTTTTTAGTAAGAAAGTCATTGTTTTATTTTGAAACTAAGAAGGTGCTTTTTTTTTTATGAGTCTTTGCTGTTAGCCCTTTAGTAAGTCGCTGTTAGCCATTTAAAATAGTTGTTGTTTGCTGTTTCTTTATACCAACGAGCTGCTGTTTTTTTACAAAAGTACTGCTGTTTTACAATCAACGAGGCGCTGTTTTTTTCTGCTGTAAACGCATCGTTTTTCTAGCTTCTTGTTGCTTGTGAAAAAGAGCCCCTGTTTCACCGCCGCTTTGACTCGAAATTCCTGCTGTTTTTCCACACCGTTTCTGCTTTGTTTTGGCTACGATTCTGCGCCTAAAAAGTCACCGATTTCACTCTGTTTATTGTTATTCATGAACCGAAATTTTCTGCGTTTTTCTTTTAATGAGAAGGCATGTAATGTGGTGTTGTTATAAATAAAGTGATCAATGTTTTACTACATTTTGCAAATTAAAATGTGACGTTATCAAAGCATGAACATGAGAGGTTTTCCAAAACTAACAATATATCGTTACCCCAAATTTCTATGTATTGTCACTAAATCTTCCTTTGTGTGTTGTTACTTAAATTTGAAAGATGTTGTTGCTTGAGAACTTAAAAGCGTTGTAAAATGAGGCTTATATGTGGATGATGTTGAATTGGGAAATATAAAGCGGTGAGTTTAATAATTGTTGCGTAGTTTAATAAATTAAAGCGTGTGAGTTTAATTATATGTTAATAATTATTGATGGGAAAGCGGTGCGGGACCTCGGTCCAAAGCGCGTGTAGCCCACAAGGCTAGATTGTCGGTGAGGTAGAGTTGAGGAAATAAATAAAGAGGTGTGAATAATAAAATATTGTGGCATAGGTGTTGTTTGTGGTGCATTGACATAGAGTCACATATTGCATGTGCATCAAGCGGTGTGTAGGCTTCGCCAAAGCGGTGTGGGACTCCGGCCCAGCGGTGGGTGCCCTCCAGGCAAATTTGCGGTGATGAAGGATCCTCATGCATGTTGCACTCATGCATGTACACATACATATGTTATTGATGTTTCCTTTGATGGTTATACCTTGTGAATGCATTATAATTATGATGATGTGTGCTGATAATGTGGCGTGTTGTTGTGGATTAGCTGTTCTGCTCTGCCTGACCAACATATACCGTGTATCTTGATTATTATTATATGTATAAAAGACTCACCTCATTGCGTCGTGTTGCCTCGTATGTCAAGAACTGCAGTACCCGCGAGTGAGGGCATTCTTATGCCTCCCTTCTAGTATGGTCGAGTCAGCTCTGATACGTAGCACCTGGGGGGAACGTTTTGTTGATTGTCATTTCTCTTATGTTTGGATTATTATATAACCTTGCATTTCTATATTAGAGTTTATTATTTTCCGCTGCTGGTGTTCATTCCCAGATTCTGTTTTGGTGCTATGTATCTTAAACTTGGAGTTATTTTTATTTATTTATTGACTTTGGAGTTTTAACAATTGGCTGTTTTGATGTAACGCTTTCCTTCCATGATTTTATGAAACTCTGATAATATATATATTAAATACTAGTTGCTTAGAAAGGGGGTGTTACAACTTCCGTTGTATTTGGTGTAGTTAAGAGGTCCCCCATGTTTCTGTTTGAAAAGATCATTTAGTCTTTACCAGTGTTTTTTGCATTGTTTAATTAGGATTACCTTTTTGTTAATACCTATTTGTCTAGTTTGGTTGCATTTGAAGTTGTGGGAATTTTAGTTTTTTGGCTGCTGTTGCTAGGAATATGGTTAATATCACCCTTATGAATATACATTTGTAGAGTTGGTTGCAAATGAAACTAGTTTGATTATTTTGTAACTCTTAATCTTGAATAAATGGAATGCAATGGTACCTTATTTGTTTTCTTACATTGTTTGTCGGTTTGTATATTTATTTATGCTTTGGATAAATGTAAATACTACTTTTAGAATAATTTTTAATCAACATGTTTGTCATCCAAAATTTTATATATCCAGTTGAACTTTGTTTCTTTAGATCTTTATGCATTTTCAATATTTGGATTTGTAATTCAGTAGTCTTATTTTGTAACTGTTAATCTTGAATGAATAGAATGCAACTATGTACTTTTATTTTCTAATTATGTTTTCTACTTTATGTTTTACATTATTTACATTATTTTGTTTTTTATCAGATTTAATTTACTCTAATTCATTGTGTGTAGAAGTTCACTTAATACAAAATTATTATCTTTCTTCTAAGCTAACTTATCTAATACTTTGGTGATTATAGAGCTAAATTTACTTTACCTATTGTATCCTCAATTTTCCAAACTAGGTACTCCATATCATAGACATTGGCTTTTAGGCACATTTCACGTGGCTCTTATTTATAAAAATAATAACAATTTGATGATTTTCTTTCAATCTCTTTGACTCTGTGGGTTTCAAAATATTGAATGTGTCTGCGATATTATCATAACAGGTTGAACAACATGTGGAAGACCACTGAAATGATCTTCCAACTTGCATGTTATGGTTCCATTTCTATATATTCACTATTTTTATCTTATACCTTCACATAACTTTTTCTCACTTGATGTTTCAACTTTGAAGCCTCTTTCTTTAATAAGGTTGGCTATATTGCTTATTTAGTTTTATCATTTATGGTAAATTTATAGTTGTCTATCTCATTTAACTCTCTTTCATTCTTATTTACTATAGACTCTAGATGAGCCTCCCTCAAAGTTCTCCAAACAACTATGGTTTGTATGAATTGATAGTCAAGTTCCAGAGGTTTTATGCGAAGTTTCTTCTCGAGCATGTACATACAATGCTTTGTTTACTTTTTCCAAGACATTAAGTACATATGATGTCAATTCAGGCAGATTGGTATGTTCTCTTTAAAGTTTTAAGTAGTTACTTTTGTTTGTGTTGTTTATGTATTTAACTAAATTGTTCATTTCAAGGTTTATGTGGATGATTATGTTTAATTTCTATTTCAATATTAATGTACCAATATTTTAAGTATTGTCATTAACTATATCAACTCTATTTTATTGCCGTGTAGATACAAGGTAGGGTTAAAAGTAATTGATGGAACAACATCAACATATTTTATGGTTTTTGATTGTGTGGTTGCACACTTTATTAGCCTAGCAGCCCAAGATTTAATTGAACCAAGTGATATCTTTGTTGATGCTGCTGCAACTCCTGAGCAGTTCAACAATTTGTATGACAAGTCCTTCCTTTTCAAAATTGAGATTACTGAATCTAAAACCAATCAAGAGTGGAATAATTATAGGAGAATGACTGTTGAACCTGATATATATTATAAAACGATTTATAGAATCGCATGGAATTAGGGTTACTTCTAATAGTGGAACTAATGATTCTGATGTTCAACTTATCGATGTTACTCCTACCAAACTTGGTTTAAAGAGCTCATCCTCCACTATTAAAGATTCATCAGTTACTGATATGTATTCTCCTCAAACTTCCATACCAAAATCCGCAAGATTGCCTCCATGAAGACTAATTAATGATATGAAATGATCAAGTCAGTTTGCCTATGACTTTTATGGGATCTCTTCTAAACTATTTTTGTGTGTGCCATCCGTGTGGTTAATCATGTCTTAAATAAAATTAATTAGGTCCTATGTAAGAATGCTTTTAATAGTCTTGGAGATGTTTGTAATCCATTTAGGTTGTAATTCCCTTTTAATCTACTGTATTGCAAATGAAAACTTATGTAATGTCTTAGTTTGTGACATGTTATGCAGTGTGTTGTTGACTGAGATCTTATGCAATGTGATAATGACTTAAATAAAAATTATTTGATTATCATTTGTTGTCTACATTTTAATGGACCTTAAATCTCTTATAATTGTGATATCTAAATGAAATACACTTGAATGATATACATGTGTGCTCTGCTAGGGTTTCACCCCTAGCCGCCACCTACGGTCCCACCTGACATCCTATTGGTCAGTTCCTATCGCTGCAGGCATGTCCTCGATGAAAGCGATGGCTTGTCCCGTCACATTACAGCAGCTGGCAGACCCAGTTGACTCTGCCAAAGCTTGCCTGTACAACGATTGGAGAGCTATTCCTCTACCATCTTTAGATCTGACACGAGACAACATGTTGTTCCTCGAACTCTAGCAAGATTCCATCCTCTCACCTGCTTTGCAGAGCAGACCCGACAACAATAGTAGTGGGCGCGTTGGACAGTGCACTGCAGGGGTGAATGGGAGTGACGCAAGCTTGTCAACGGACATGCGGTGTCAGTAGCGAGCTGTCTTTTCCAATGCCTCTGCGTCAGTCCCTGTTTTGTCCTCGATTCCAGCAACTGCTTTAAAGGAGTTGAAGGCACTGTTTCCTGAACTGATGGCCACAGTTCCTATCCCAGCGACGAATGATGTCCCTTTTCTTGCTGGTTCCAACCAGAATGTCTCTCACAAAAAGCAACAAATGTTAAATCTTTTGCACAAGTTTTGATAAGGTCCAAAACAAGAGACGTGATATTCCTTTTAGTCAACTTCCTCGCCCGTGCTTCAAAGGAGATGAATTATCAATCTCAATCCCTGAAGAGGAGTATAGGACAGGTTTGGAAGAATGAAAAACACACATTCATGGAAGAATTCTACTTTCAAAGGGAGACACTCCTAAAAAGTTAGATGCCTTAAAATCCAAACTTCAAGCTATATCGCACCAACGGTAAGTGGGGACTGATTTCTTTTAGGAAAAGATGCTATGAATTTTCCTTTTCTTGTGTTGATGATTTACGAAGAATCCAGTTGCAACCCACCTGGCAATGCAAGCAAAGTCTGCTTCGACTGTTTGCCTGGTAGCCTGATTTTAATCCTTCCAATATCAAGCATACCAATGCTCAATGTTGGATTAGACTTACAGGACTGACTCAATAATATTTGAGACCCAAAATTCTTTTTACAATTGCTAGTTGTGTTGGATTCCCAATTAAACTAGATGATACAACAAGTAAAACCTCATTTGATAGATCCGCTGGTCACTTTGCTCGTATTCTCGTTCACTTAGACTGCGAAAAAATTGTCGTCGGGACCAATTTGTCCATGAAGAAATATTCAGAGACCAATTTGGGTTTTTACTCAAAAGATAATTTCTTACTATTCGAGATTGGTTAGCATATCGATTCAACATTGCGTAAATGATGAATGAGCTTTTTATTTGGTAGGTGACTATTTCAACAACTTTTAGTTGATGATTAAACTATGGTTGAATCGGGAGACTTAAATGGATTAGAGATAATAAAAAGATTTTAAGAGGAGAGATGTATCGAGGTCTTAAGGAATCAATAAAAAGAGGAGAAAAAGACACATCAACCATCGGTAAAAGAGTTATTTTACCATCAACTTATTATTTAGTACATATAAATTATCATAATAAACAATCATTTTATCATTATTAATCGTAGTATTGTATACCATTGAATTCCAAAAGCGCCCTACCACATACTCACATATTAGCATTTCTCGCATCCTGAGTCTAAATATAAATCTCCTATAGACATTGAAAACGTTATTTGGGCTGAAATTCTAGACAAGGATTTGGATCTACGATTATTTGAAATTGTTTCTACATTTATGCTTCATGCAGATCTCAAAATCCAAATTCTTCTTGCATGCAAAATAATAAATGCACCAAGTATTGTCCATAGAAATTTAATGCATCTACTTCAATAGACTCGAGACGGGTATCCTATATATAGAAGAAGAGACAATGGTGTTTATGTTCAAAAAGGAGAGTAATTTCTAGACAATGATTTGTTGTTCCATAAAATAAATATCTTCTCCTTAGATTCAATGCTCATATCAATATTGAATAGTGAGATCAATCTTGATCTATCAAATATTTGTTCAAATACATCAACAAAGGTCATGATCAAGTCTCAACTACTTTTAACAATGTTGGTTAACCCAATTTTAAAGATAACTCTCGATCGATGAAATCAAAATGTACTATGATTGTAGATATCTTTCTTCCTCTAAAGTTTGCATGGAGAAATTTTCCTTTGACATTCATTAAGAGTTAGAAAACCTTGAGAAAAGACTCCAATTCCATTTACCGGTGAGCAATATGTTATTTACCGAGATAATGGTCTCATCGAAACTATTTTATCCAGGCCACTTGTCGGGACTTCTAAGTTTTTAGCTTGGATGGATGCAAACAAAGAATATCCAGAAGCAAATAATCTCACATATGCTAAATTCCCTGCTAATTTTGTTTGGAATGATAAACTTACAAAATGGTGTCCACGTTAAAGTGGATCAACTATTGGAAGACTTCATTTTATTCCTCCGCGATCTCATCAACTCTACTATTTAAGTACTTTTGCTTAATTATGTGAAAAGAGAAAAATGTTTTGAAGATATTGGAAGAGTCAACAACTTTGTCCATCCAAAATTAAAGATATTTACTATGCCATGAGTTTGTTAGATGATGACAAATAATATATAGATGCTATTGTTGAGGCAAGCCATTGGGGTACAGGGAATTATTTGTGAACATTATTTGTAAAATTATTATTGTCAGGACAACTTTCAAAACCGTAGTTTATATGATATGCAACATGGACCTATCTAAGTGATGATATTCTCCATCAACAAAGAAAGATTCTCTCTTTTCCAGTTTTTTTTTCATTTTTCTTTATAAAATATTTCACATAATTTTCATAATTTTATATTACTTTTTCTTTTATTTCATGCATTATTACAGAGTTAAAATATTATTTTTTTTTATAAAATAATAATTCACATATTATGTTGCATATCATAATGGTTGAGATTCAACAAATGTTACAAAACGATAATAAAAGTTTATCAAATTTCCCTACAATGCCTAGACCAACTTTGGTTGGTCATAATAGATTAATATATGATGAATTAAACTATGATACAAAAGCTCTTAAAGAAAAACACAAACATTTAATTTCATCAATGACTTGTGAGTAGAAAAAATATATGACACTATTATGAGAAGAGTTGTTGAAAAGAAACCTAGATTTTTATTTTTAAATTGATATGGGAGGACAGGGAAGACATATATATGGAGAGGATTAATTGTTGGATTAAGATCACAGGGGAAAGTTGTTATGGCGGTTGCATCAAGTGGTATTGCTTCTCTTTTAATTCCTAGAGGTAGAACAACTCATTTACGGTTTGTAATTCCTATTAATATAGATGAAAATTCAACTTGCAACATTAAACAAGGAAGACCATTGGCTGAATTAATTTGTAGGACTAATTTAATTATTTGGGAAGAGGCACCAATGGCTCAGAAGCATTGCTCTAGATCGGTCACTACGAGAGATATTGAGGTTTTCTAATTATGATATTGAGGTTTTCTAATTATGGAAGTCTAGATACACCTTTTGGAGGTAAGGTTGTTGTTTTGAGCAGAGTTTTTCGTCAAGTTCTTCCCATTATTCCAAACGGAACAAGGAAAAAAACCGTTCATGCTACTGTTAACTCATCTTATCTCTGGGTTTGTTGTGAGATTTTAACATTGTCATCAAATATGAGGTTACTTCATGGGACTTCAGATGCTAATTTGACTGAGGCAAAATAGTTTTTTGATTGGAATTTGGGGATTGGAGATGGAACAATCAGAAAAGTTCTAAATTCTGTTATTATTGTTGATATTCCACCTGATTTCCTTATTTGGGATTCAATTCATCAAGTTGAAACAACTTTTGATGTCATATATCCATCTTTTGTTAATCACAGTGAGGATCTTTCTTTTTTTCAAAATAGGGCTATATTGGCTCCTACACATGATGTTGTTGACATAATTAATTCTCACGTGTTATCTCTCATTCCAGGTGATGAAAAAACTTATCTTAGTCTAGACACACCATTCTCCTCAAATTCAGAAGTTGATGTTGTTGATGATATACATACTTTGGAGTTTTTGAACACAATAACAACTTATGCACTTCCAAGCCATACATTAGAACTCAAGGTTGGTGTTCCAATTATGCAAATGAGAAATATTGATCATTCTGCCAGCTTATGTAATGAGACTAGACTTACTATAACAAAGATGGGTAAGTATGTCATTGAAACAAGAGTTTTAGGTGAAGTAATGCTTGCTTAAAGGTTTACATACCAATATTATCATTAACTCCATCTGACACACATATTACTTTCAAATTTCAAAAAAGACAATTTCAGTATAATTGTTTGCTTTGCAATGACATTAGCAAAAGTCAAAGGTAGTCTCTCGAACCATGTTGGTGTTTATCTACCACAACGGGTTTTTCACATGGTCAATTGTTTGTAAGTTGTCGACAAAGAAGTCTTTCAACAATTAATTTAGGTAATTAGTCATTTATATTATGCATATGTTTATTTGGTGTTTATATTAGTCAAATTTATCGTATCATTTTACTTTATAGAACACTAATCATTTATTGGATCTTACCTAATAAAACAATATTGAGCCAGGAAAAAAATTAGCACGTCATTTATTATCTCCAACAAATATTTATTCACCCTAACATTTGCGTTTCAGTTTACTTTTTTCTTCCAAGGACTTCGACCTTTCTTCTACCCGACTTTCCTTTTTCCACAAACTTTAAGAGTTACCCCTCTTAACATTTATTCATTGCATGCATTATTGTAACATTTCATTTCTAATTGTTAGCAAATGTCTTCCATATTTTCTAATTATTATTTATTTTATATAAGTTGCTTAATCTAAGGTCATTTCATACAAAATAAAAAAAGTTTGAATCAAAATATGGTTATAAATTTTTTTGTAACTATCAAACCTTTCTCATTTTATTACTAAAATAAAAAATAGACAACTTTAAAAAATTAATTACTTACTTATTTATTAAAAAATTAATTAAAAAATATATAGGATTTAACCAATTAACACAAAAAACGAATTCCACAAGGCAATTACAGGCCCAATGTACAACCACATGACCCAAACAAAACAATACAATTTAAATTAGAAGGGATTGGGGTTGCGTGAAGCTTTGTCAATCATTGTCTCTCTTGACTTGACTCCACTGTGATTGAGTCTGATAATCTCCAGCTTGTCAACATGTGCAAATTGAAAAATCATAAAGCGGAAGTTAGTTCGATTCTCAAGGATATTGAGTATTTCAAATCAGAATTAAATGGGTGTGTCATTACCTGGGTGAATCGAGAAGGGAATAAGCTTGCTCATGAAATCACGTCGCTTGCTTTGAAGGGAAGGCTTCTGAGCAATTGGACTTCAAGACCTCCAGATTCTCTTCGTAGAGTAGTTGTGGAAGATTGTAAAGCTTGCTTTGATCAGGGGGAATTAAACTTTGGTTCTTTTGCTGAGGTTCATTGATTGGTGGGTTTTGCTTACTCGCTCGTAGCTTGGTTGAAGTTGGTGGGCTGGTAGCGTCGAGAGTACTGCTAGGGCTTCGATTGGGGTTGTGGGGTTGTTGCTGTGGTTCCTTCACCAGGTGATTGTGCTTGAATTTGTTAGCTCGATTGTAGAAGGGGATGGGCTGGTGGTGTAGAAAGCTCTGCTAGGGTTTGTTTTGGGATTGTTGTGTATCGGTGGTGTTTGTAACATCTGTGTGTATTGCGTTATTTTTCTTTTTTTCTCGCGCTTGTGGGCTTTGGGCCTTTTAGTTGTAGGTCTGCTCTTGTTGGGCCTTTTGTTTTCCTGTTGTTTTTTATTTTATTTTTAAACCGCTACTTTGTGTTGATGTTACTGTTGAGCCTATGGCTTGTATAGGCCAATTTGGTTCTTCTTGGCATGACTTTGTGTTGTATTTGGTTGTGGCCTTTGCCCATATCTATGATAATCAGTACAACTTGACCAAAAAAAAAAATTAGAGTTTTTTTCCCCAACCCAACAGTCATCAGTTATACCCCCACTAAATTGTTTTTCCCCAATTTTACCCCTCAAAAATATCCAAAACGGATTTATCTTTCTAATGAGATAAATTTGTTGTGAGAAAATTAGACAATGAGATATATCTATTTGTTAGAAAAATCTTTAATGGAATATCCAAAACGCATTTACATTTTAAATAGATAAATTTGTTGGCTAAAGTTAACTCAACGCATTTATCTATTTGTGAGTAAATCTGTTTGTTCCAAAGAAAATCTTAAAACAAAATTATCTAGATCACAACGGATTTACAATGAATATTTAAGCTAAAGAAACAAATTTATATATGGCCTCACGGATTTACTCCTATAGCCTATGGATTTAAGCTAATTCCGTTTTTAATTTTTTTATCCATTTATGGATTTACCTACCAAATAGATAAATCCATTGTGTTAATTTTAGACAATAGATTTATCTAGTTGTTAGGTAAATCCGTTTTGGATAAAATCGAGAGATAAAATTGGAAGAAAAATGCTAAGTCGGGGTATAGGTGGTGAAGGTGAGAGTCCAAAAAACACCCTTTAAATCAATAGGATAAAACAAACATCAATTGGGCTCCCCAAACAAGTTCACTTGCAAAAGCCCAACTTCTCCCATCAAATTTTGTGCTATATTCGGTGTTTGGCATTAATTTTGGGCGTTGCTTTTCCCACACCCCCTCCTACTCTTTCACACCCCTTAACTCCAAATATTCCAAAAATACCCTTGAGTGGAGTGCGTGTTTTCACCTATTCGGGGATGGTCAACCGAATCTATTCGGTTGAGGTCAACCGAACAGGTAAAAAAGGTGAATGTGGTGTGAGAGTCCATTTTTTGTAATAAAATAGGGGTGTTCGAACACCTCATGCGAACTCGCTCGCATGACCTCGCTCAACAGTGAAATTACGCACAAGAGGTGTGAAGTCAAGATTTAACACACACGAACGATGTCATTCGAACCTGTTCGAAGGCTCGTGTTCGAACAGGTGAAATTTCGTGAAAAAAAAGAGGTTTTGGCTGGTCTTTTGGTCATTTCACACCCTTATGGGGTGTGTTTTGAGTAGGAGGGGGCGTGGGAAAAGAAACACCCTTAATTTTTAGGCTTAATTATAGTTTTGATCCCCCTTCTTTCACCGACTCACGATTTTGATCCCCCAAATTTTTTTTCCACGAATATAGTCTCTCTATTTTCACTAACTCACGATTTTGGTCCCCCAAGAATTTTTCGCACGAATTTAGTCATCCTATTTTCACCAACTCACGATTTTAGTCCCCCTATTTTCACCAACTCATGATTTTAATCCCCATATTTTCCCAATTATTAGGGGACTAAATTTGTGAAAATAATTATTGGGGCTTCTGTTAGTCTAATTAACGTCATAGCTAATATTGAAAACGGTAAAATATATAAGATGAAGACTAAAACGCCTATTTCGTTAATGTAGGGACTAAATTTAGAAGAACCCGATTTTATATGGACCCAAAACATATTTAAACTTTTATTTTGTGGGTCCTTTGCTACCAAGCCTGTTATATCCTTTTCTTGTAAAGCAATAGGTGTTAAATGATAGTAGTTAAGGTAGCACCAAACTTTATGTGGCATAAAAACTAACACAAAACAATGATAGTCAATCTATTTAAGTTTCTTTCCCTGTGCTAACAAATACTTTAGGACACAAGTTTTGTTTATGATTAGGCCACTATGGCCTTTAACACCTCATTCAATTTGACTTCTGTTCTTAATAAATACATTATTATTATTTTTACAAAATAAATACATTATTTTAGTTACTGCATCAAATGTCAATTTTTATCATCTTTTGACTTTTTATATTGGATATATTATGAATGATAATTTGCATATTTGTATGGCGTCTCTTTCTTTTATTATGTTTCACATCATTGAAATCTCTTATAAATCTCGTTAAGTTTTTACATTATTTCATGTTGGTCTTACTTATCTAATGCAGTTCACATTACTTATCTCTTTGGTTCCTAACTTAATATACTTTACAATACAGATAGGTGATAGGCACTTCAAAGCATTAATTGTTAGCTACTACAGTGTGAACCAACAGGTTAGTCTGAGTGGTACGAATTTTGAGTGTGACAAAAACTCTGTTGGGAGAGGAGAACCATTCGAGCCGACAAAGTTGGGTACTCGTGGCCAATCAGGTTTCGGTGTAGATTATCAAGAAAGTGGCCAGGAATAAGCAAGTAATGATATGGTAACAAAAAAGACTACTACAGTGTAAAAAAATTCTTAGTTACTTATTTCTTCCAAAAATGTTGAATTTTTACTTCTCAATTCATTTTTATAACTACTTTTTTAAAACTTTTATGCGAAAAATTATCAAGGTGTCCAAGACTACTGCCATAATGAATCTTTTTCTGAATCTTTTTCTGCTTGGTGGTCCTACTCTTTTTGATTTCACTTATACATATCTAAAGGACGTTTTGATATTCATGTTTCTTTAACGGATATTTATGACCGTCGCTGACGACGTGTGATGCGTAATCAACCACCTCCAATCCAAATGGAATTCCCTAATCAAGATTTCAACAATGAAATTGCTAAAGATGCTCGTGTTGATGGTGGAAATGCCGTCGCCGACACCCTATAATAATATAGTTAGATGATTAGATGGTGATGAAGAACTTATTTCTGTCCTTGCAATTTCATTTTATGTTTAAGACTCTAATTCTATCTTTGGATTTCGATGCATTTTAAATTTATGGATTTCAATATCCATTGCATTTGGTTTGCTAAAAAGCAGGGACAAGACTGAACAACTACAGTTGCACATGTTTGATTTGAAAAATTGTTCATGCATGATACTAGACAACAGTGGGGGCAAGGGACTGGACAAAACCCCAAATTTGTGTCCCCCACAAAACCACAGTACAACTTTCTGTTCTGTTAAGAATCATAGGATCATACATCCATAGATCAAACTCATAAGAGAGGTATTGAGCATATGTGTACTCATGAGGTAAAAGAGGTAGATACTCTTCATAAGGAATTATATTGAAAAAGATGGGAAAAGAGAGTACAATGTGCTCTATATATAGAGCTCTAAGAAATACTAACTAACTACCAAATTACTAATTAGTCTCTAAGAGAATGTAACACCTCCTAAGCCACTATTATTTTTAATAGCCTCCCTCAAGCACACAGTGGTGTCATCACATTAGCTTGAAATACAAGCAATTATCCCCATTACTACAATTTTTTCAAAACAAAAGAAATGTAAAAAAAAGGGCAACAAACTAGCATCAAACTTGTTGTTTTTGATAGACTTGATGACTTGAATTTGAGCAAATCTAAATCTTCTATGGTGGGTATTTCTTGGTCCAAAACATATTTGGAGAGTAAACGTACCTTAACCATACGAACACAGAGCAGTTGAAGACAAAAGGATTGGGAAATGATTTAGCACAAACGAAATCACCGCTGTCATCAAGGAGAACAAGACTTCGATTGAAGAGAGAAGAGCAACGGGAGTGATCGACACCAGATCTTGCATCGAAGTTGTTGATGAAGATTGTGGTTGAAGGATCGATTTCAGAAAGCACAGTTCGCTCCTGTAATTGCTTCGACAGATCTGGATTCTTTGACTTGTAGAAATCAATTATCGCTTCATCTTCAGTACAAGTGTTATACTCGGAGGTAAAATCGTAATCACAAATGATTTCAATTTCCTCCGTAGTGTTGAGTTCAAGATCCACTAACAGTGTTGCAATTTCATTCTCGAAAGAACTTCCTCCGTGATTTCTCCTTTTGAAAGAAGCAACTGAACACATGATTTCTCCAATTTTGATCATGCATCCTTCAATTTCTGGTACGATTGGAATCGGTGGAGCAACAAAAAATGTATCAATTTCATGCAATTTCATGCAAGATCAGAATCTTGATCAAAACTACCAAAAACGATCTCGAGATGATAGTTTTATTGTTGAATCGGCGAGTCATCTTCATCTTCACATTCTTGAAACAACCACGGTGGGACGTCAAAATTAAAATCTTCATCGGTGATCGAGTCATACTCGGAATCGGAAGCGTAATCCTCATCTCTAGGGTATCGCTCTGATACCATGTTAAGAATCATAGGATCATACATCCATAGATCAAACTCATAAGAGAGGTATTGAGCATAGGTGTACTCATGAGGTAAAAGAGGTAGATACTCTTCATAAGGAATTATATTGAAAAAGATGGGAAAAGAGAGTACAATGTGCTTTATATATAGAGCTCTAAGAAAAACTAACTAACTACCAAATTACTAATTAGTCCCTAAGAGAATATAACACCTCCTAAGCCACTATTATTTTTAATATGTTCCACACTGCAACTTTCTGTCCACCCCAAAAATTACAAAATACAATTTGTATTTCATACTCAATAATTTTTTTCTCTCCTATCTCTCTTCTCTATCCGCTATCCATCTCTCTCCTTTATCCTCTCTCGATTCCTTTCTCTCATATCACATTCTCCTCTCTCTCTCTCTCTACATCACATATGCCTTCTATATATCTTTTCATATCATTACCCTATCTCTAACTCTCCGGCCTCTCTCTTATCTCATTCTTATCTCTTCCACTACAAGAATTATGTGAATTCTCGCGTAACATTTCGGCGGATTGATCTGCCGATAAGTTTTCTGGCGGATTTAGTCTGCCAAGACGCGTTTCGGCGGATCCTATGACATTTCTCGCAGATCGAATCCAGCGGCCGGTATGTTTATCGCGAAATTATCGGCGGAATTATCGCGAAATTTCCGTCAATAACTGCGCATCGCGCGAGAAAATCCGCCAAGAATTCTGGGTTGAAATTTCCGCCCGAGATTTGCTAACAATATTGTTACACGACCATACAATGATTAATATCATATCAAATCAAATTCTCTCTCTCTCTCTCTCTCTCCACAACAACACAATGTGTACCTTCTTCTTCTCCATCTTTCTCCTCTTTGCACACTTCACTTCCTCTCAACAAGAACAACCCATCATCAATAGAAGAATCCTTCACCAACCTTTACTCCCACAAAACACACTCCCACCTTCTCAACCTCCAAACCCACCTCCTTCTTCATCGCCACCACCCCCAAACCCAAAATACCCTTTTTCCACAAATACCCCTAATGCTTCTTCCACACCTTTTTTCCCAACATACCCTTCACCACCACCACCTCCTTCTCCTTCTAACTTTGCTTCCTTCCCTGCTAACATCTCTTCTCTTATCCTTCCACAAACCCAAAAACCCAAAATTTCCTCAACTAAACTCCTCGCCGTCGCCATTGCTTGCGTTCAACTGCCGCAAGTCATTTGTTGTTGCTATTTCCGCCTTTGTTTTATCGTCACGACGGATAAACTACTCCGCCGATGAGGAGGTGATGAGAGAGAAGAGGGGTTGTGCGAAGGTGGTGGCTCTGTTGTTGTTGTTGTTGTTGTTGTTGTTGAGGAGGTGGTGGTGTTGTTGTTGTTGTGGAGGTGGAGGTTTTGGTAGTTGATGCGAAGGTGATGAGAGAGAGAAGAGGCGGCGGTAAATATTTTTTTTAAAAAAAAATTAAATACATTACTGGCGGAATTTTAGTCGATAATTCTTCACGAAATTTCGCGATAAATCCGCCGATAATTCTTGGTGAAAATCACCGATGCGATGAATGCAATGAATTCTTGTAGTGTTCCTTCTCCCTCCCTCCCTCTGCCTCCCATCTTTGTTCTATATATTTTCTCATATCATGACTTCTATTTCCCCCTCCCTCTCTCTTGTCTCACATATTATTTTCACTATAGTTTTTTAATTATATTATAATATATGTTATATAAAATCATTATAAACCACATAATTAAAGAGAATTGTAGTAAATTTTACATTTTTTTCCTTGTACTGTCCGGTGTTCACCAAAGAGTGTACTGAACAACATGTTGTCTAGTACTTATCTGTTTGCGAATCAAGCGAACCCTAAGATTATATGTATGGTTTCATTGTATTGGAACAATGTCTCTTTAATCTCTATATACTTTAACACTCTACTCCTTCAGTTTTCAAAATTATAAATCCAGCTTTTATCCCGTGCAATGCACAAGTAAGAGCGATAGTAAATTTAAAGCCTGAGATAGATACTTGAACCTGACTTATTTATTATTTGATTATTTTTAAGTTTAGTAATTCAATAAACATAAAAATAACTCAAAAAGAAAATTAATAAGTTTGATTGGGACAACGATTTTTGACTTAGATAAAATTTTGTTGTATGGGTAACAAAATACCTCTTCCCATCCCACCCAATTAACCATCATCTCATGATCTAGGGGGAGATTGAATTGAACCGTTTTTAAAATATGACCTGCATGAAATATTTTGGTAGAACCTATTCTGCAACCTTTCAAACTTCAACATCATTCTAATTCTGCATTCTGCAACCTTTCAAACTTCATGGTTAAGGATCACATTTGATACTTTTATTAAACTGGTCCAACACTTGCATAAGTTATTCCAAATTTATTTTCTGGGTTTGCATAAGTTCGTTCTTTGTCGAGGACCAAGAAACACATATAGTTCCTCACAGTCTCTCGTGTCTATACTCTGTATCAGGCCTATTGTAGAGCTCTGATACCGATTGTTAGGACTCAAAATAATCACAACAACCCTTCATTGAATTGGCAGAGTGCCAATTATAGACTGTTACAATGGAAGAACATAGTTAACCAACTAACCAACATATAGTTATATTTACATATTGTTATAACCAACCCAAACAAATAGCTAAAAACAGAATTAACTAACACACATAGCTATCTATATTTATCTAACAGTTATTACTTCAACAAACGTGTGTGTGTCACACAACTACTTAACGAACATGAGAATTCACGTTGAGAAATCTAAGAAAAGTTAATTTTACCTCTAAAAATTATGGAAAATGTATCTATCCGAGTTTAATTTAGGTTATTACGAATAGTAGTGAAAGTCAAGAAAATGAAAGATCGATGTTGACTTATATAACCTCATACGGCTATGCTTGTTGAAATGTCACTGTTCACTAATTGCATCTATTGAACTGTACAACCTTGCATGTGCATGTGCATGTAGTAGAGCTTAACACACAGTCAAGATCATATCAGACCGTCACAATTCCCTGCAACTAGTTCTCAGTAAACTCACTACTTTTTAATGATATATATATACGACGATTTGTAATTAGTTAATAGTGTAAAACATTTATATACCGATAACACATATAAATTAAATCGTTGTTATTAACTTCCTCTACACCTTATCTGTACTGGTTGGGGTGCCCGTTTGCATCTCTTTTTATAAAAATTTTGCTTATAAAAAAAAAAAACTTCCTCTACACCTAATTAGTACTCTATAGCCTTCGAGTCGCTCTCTGTATATGACTGCAAATCTGCACTCTTGAATACTAGTATACTTTTCTTTGTTTTGTTGTGCTTTAAACGTAAAGTAGGGAAAGTGGCCCATATATATATGTCTACCGTGCCCACTGTACTTATGGCTATACCAGTCCAAAGTGGTCCTTATTAATTTGAACCCACTAGCACCCTAGTATTGTGCCTCCAAAGTCCAACCCAAGGGAAATTCAAGAAACGCCCATAAATTGGTAAAACAAGTTAGATTTGAAACTTAAAATAAACGTTGCAGAAACTGTGAAATGTGAATGGATATGAGCGAACCATTTCAATTATAGGTCGTGTCTAATCATTTGGAACCTTGAATAGAAAGAACTTGATTGGAGGTGTAGTCTTTTTTTTATTCTGCTAGTGTTGCAAGTGCGTGATATCCACTAACTTTATCGATGATTAATCTACGTCGAGAATCGACGACCATGCGTATCGCTGGCTTTGTTTAGTGCTTTGTGATTCTCCATCATTCTGATAGAATTTTTGTCATATGTAAGATTTAAACTCTGAGACTTTGAGGTGGCATTTCAAATAATCTATATTAGTGGACTTTCTCACAGTGTTGGCACCCCACAAGCCACAATCATTGCAACGCCACTCAAATTCTTATATAAAAAAGAAAAAAAATAAGACAGGGGGACATAAACCAAAACTCCTACGAACATTATGAAAATCAGTAAAAAGGCAATCTCATTTTATCACTAACAAATCCTTGGAGATAACTTGGGGAATGAATCCCATAAAGCAAAAACAAAAACAGATAAACCATACTCTGCTAATTTATGTGCACAAAAATTATCTGTTCGAAAAACGAGTTTATCAAACTCTTAGCAAAAGAGAAGCTAAAGACAATACAATGATAGGGAGCCCCTAATAGAAACCCCTAAAACATGACTACCTAGATGCTAAAATAAAAATTCTAACTAACAATAGTTAGATAAACATGAGATGTCCTTGAAATGGGAAATATAACCAACCAAACTCTGGCAAAAAAAGTGATTTTCTAAAAATCCTAAAACCTACTAACAAAAGTCAGATAAAAAAGAAACAAAGAGAGAATTTGTCTTTGAGCGAGTGTTGTAGTCTGCTGTTTTCTGGACTAATTTTTTTTTGTGTTTCTTCTTTCGGGTCGTGGTCACCACCAGATCAGACTTATCATTAACAACTATGTGGGTCATAGGGTCATCAGCGTCGTTTGACACACCACCCTAAAGTTTCCCCAAAATTCTTATGTCAGAAGTTACCACTAGATTAGAAAAAACATCGGACTCTGACGCATAAAGTGAATCTATAGTCTAGTGGTTAGAGGAATTGAGTGGAATCACTACCAACCCGACTAGCTTCAGAGGTGTTAGGGGAATAATCCATATGCAACGAAAGAGTAATCTCCGCTCATGCTTAGGAGAAAGAGTTTGTCATTGTGGAAATCAAATTTGGGAGCACCAGGTCGACTCACGTGTCTCAGGGTAGCTTATACCACTAGGCCAACGGTGTTGATTATTGTCTGATTAGTTAATGGTGGAGGTGTAGCCACTGCCCACTGGTTTTAAATAAATTGTTATCATACCTACTTGAGAAATGTCGAGTTATGTGGTTTAAGGTAATCTTCTCATTCTTGCTGTTTTTGAGGGTTTATATGTGTCATTTGTCACTTTTGATGTTGTGCAAACTTCTCAGGCGCAAACTAGGGTTTTTGACCATGAATATTGATTATTTCAAACATGACATTGATGAACTTGTAGGTGAATTTGCTCAGGTATTGATTATCTTACTTGATAATCAACAACTCCGTGGGTCATAGGGTCATCAGCGTCGTCTAACACCTCATCCCAAAGCTTCCCCAAAATTCTCATGTGTGGTTGGAGGTTGAGTGGAATCACTACCAACCCGACTAGCTTCACACTACAAGAAAATCGCTGATTTGCCACAGACATTTCCGTCGCAAAAGGGCCAATTTCTGTGGCAAAACATCATTTGCCACGGATTTGCGACGGACAAAAATTGGTGGCAAAAACGCTCGTCGCAAATCATTGCCACGGAATTGTCCGTGGCAAATGTTTCCGTCGCAAATCCGTCGCTAATATCCGTGGCAAAGTCGTCGCAAATTTCATCGCAAATCCGTGGCAAATCCGTCGCAAAAAAAAATTTAAAAAAAACTAATTAAAGTACTTCATATACAACTAGCAAGAGGAAAAGGACACATACACACGCGTGTAATTAAAGTACTTCACTTCATACCAAAACTTAGTAGTATCACTTAATAAACAGACAAATAACAGAAGATAAACAGAAGATAAACACCTAAAGATAAGTTACAAAATGCATCTGAAAGCTCAAATCAATAACAGACACAAACTTTCATATGAGAGTTTCAGTTTCTAGTTGAAGACAACTTTCCATTAGCCAAATAAACAGAATTACAAGATATATATCATTTTTGTGACAAAAATCAATAAAATGCTGATAAGTGGGCCCATCTTAATGTTAAGATACTCACTGTAGGTTCACAAAGATATCATCCTCCATTGGGTCGCCAACACCATGGTCAAATGATGGTACATAAACCGATCCCTGAAGAATTATGTTTCACCAAAATGCAATAAAAGCAGATAGGAACTTCATTAGTGTCAATGCTCAATGCTCACAGTTCTTTATGTGCATACCAGCTTTACCATAGAACTGGCCCATAAACATAAAACACGTTATTTGAGAGAGAAAAGTGTCATGGTCAAATGAACAATTCTAAAGTTTCCAAGTCACATAAAATAATATCAGCAACAACAACAATGAAGTAAACAAATAAAAACAATAGATCTTGGAAAAGACGATAAACCTTACATGATTTCTTAGATTCTTGAGACACATAGATAGTCGCAAAAGATTGAATGTCCATGGAGTGATATACCAATTGAAAGATTAACACTTAATCTATTAATAGTGTATCCAAATTTATGTTCTAATATGAAGAGCTACCTTACCTCCTCTTACGGCATGTGCTTCCTCTGGATTCTATTATCAAAAAGATCACTTAGAATGTCGAATTATGTTTCCCCATAACAATAAATAGAGATCTTAGTTCATTAGTATTTACACAAGGTTCTTCATGTAGTTAACTCTACAGATTTACTTTTGAGTTTTTTTTTTTGTAAAGGGGATATAACTTTTATCTAGTCTCTATCTTGTGTAATTACGAGTAGTTAGAGTTCTCTATATATAATACACACGGTGTGTAATTGAGACACGATTCAAGCATATTTTCTCTCTTTCAACAAGGTATTGCACCTTCATCAACGTAAGATTTATTTGCTTGCTCTAGCTTATCAACTCTAGATCATTAATATGGAAATGAAATGAACTACGAATAAAATTATATGTATAGCAAAAAAAAAAAGGAGACCAACAAAAGGATGCTAACCTCCATTGCATCTAGTTCTGAACGATAAAGATGAAAACCATCCATGGGAATCACTATAGCGACATTAGGAGGTTTAACCTGAGAGTCAAAGGAAGAAGCTTTCTCTGGCCAAAGCTTGTTTTTATGCGTTTGGCTACTTCTGTGCTAAAGTGCTTTTTCCAAAGACTGGGAGGACCGGCCAGGCCAACCAAAACCTATATAAACACATAGAAATCATATGATTAACATGAATATGATTATATAAAATAAATAAATGGCCTAACATAAAGCGAGAGAGACATTTAATCAAAGGCGATAGTTAAAATGTTTTCCTACTTGATAATTTAAGGCGAGAATGGTAAGTAGAAGATCTGCAAAAAAAAGTAGTTTTGCACAGCGCCACAACTTAACCAAAGCTTTCACCATAGCGAATTCAACAATAAGAGAACTTTCTGTCATAATAACTAGATGAAGGTTAAGTTTAGGTAATAAATCATGCTAAAATAATGGCAAACGTAGAATCCTTTTGCACAATAATAGGGTGAATACGACCGACAACAATAACAAGCATCAATCATAGGACATAAAACTAGTAAAGCATACACACTTAATGGTACTATATATGCATGGTGATAGACATACATCATTCAGTAAAGACAAATTTCATTTTGCGTGATTGCATTAATATTTAATACTCTCGAACCAACTTTACGGTTTTGTAATTAGACAAGCAAGAACTTACTTATGATTAGGATTTGATGACACCGGTCTTGAAGGCGAAGAAGGCGTCTAACCAATGCATCATATATCTCATCAACATTCTTTGCAAAGCAATAGAAGTAGCTATGGTTCAAAATAGCTATGGTTCTTAGGTAGTGTTAGATATAGTATATATTATTGAAATGTAAATTTTAATGTATTTTTGACCAGAGGTCATTTTAGTCTTTAGCTAGTTAAATAGCTTAGTTCCTTTTTAGTTTTGCGAGTTAGTTAGATAGTGTTAGTAGCTAAGCTGTTTTGATTCTGTGATTCTGTTTCATTTCTTCTTGATCAATTCACATTGTATATAACTTGATTATCAATTAATTGAATCTCAGTTTTGAGTTTTATCAATCATAACATGGTATCAGCTTGAAACTCTTCCGCCAATTTCTCTGAAATTCTCTGAAATCCTCTCCTGGTTCGTTCATCTGCGAACCCTAATTCCCTTTCGATTTCAATTTCTCTCTTCGAAATCACTTCTCTTCTTTCACTCTCTCTTCGATTCTTGTTTTGAATCGTTCCTCTGTTTCGTTCTTTCTCTTCGATCCTTGAATCTCACCCTGTTAATTGAAGATGCCTTCTTCCGATTATGGTTCCAGTGAATCTGAGGCACATTCACCTCGCTGTTCTTCTTCTTCTACCAAGCGTGATGATGCTGCAGATCCTTACTTCATCCACAACAATGAAAATCCATCTGCGAAGCTTGTTACTCCACGTTCTTGAAGGCTCCAACTACCACTGTTGGATTCAAGCAATGACGATGGCACTTGAAATGAAGAACAAGTTTGTGTTTGTTGATGGCTCGATCTCGAAGCCGCTTGCATCTGATCCTAACTTTCCTCGATGGAAACGGTGCAATATGCTGGTTCTTTCGTGGATTAATCATTCCGTTTCCACTTTGAAATCTCGTCAAGCATTCTTTGGATCAGCAGGCGTATAACGCGTGTGGAAGGAATTGCGCAACCATTTTTCTCAAGGTGATAACACTCGTATCTATCACCTTCAAAGAAGAAATCTACTCTCTCAAACGGTGATCTTTCGGTAAGTTCGTATTTCACAAAGATCGTGTATTGTGGGATGAACTTTGCAATTTCATACCAATTCTGTTTGCTTATCTCTTACGAATCTTTGCTTTGTCAATCTGCAAAAACCGATTCGCAATACCGCGATCGTGATCTTTGTTATGAGTTTCCTCGAGTTTGAGCGAGAACTTTCTTTGATGATGCGTTCTCAAATTCTTCTTATGGAGCCTCTTCCCACTCTTAGAAGGTATACTCCATGATTGTTCAACAAGAGCGTCAAATTTCTTCACCTGTAGTGCCTGATTCTTTAGTTGCCAACGTCTCTGCTCAACCTGTATCTGGTGCTGGTCGTGGTAGAGGAAAACAGCGTGGTAAGTCTCTGCACACACTGTAATCGCACCAACCATACCATTGAGACATGCTTTTTAAAGCATGGTTATCCTTCTAGTTTTAAGCAGAAGAAGTCAGTGCAACATGTGTCTGCAGAAGTACCTGTTGCTTCCACTGAATCTCACTCATCTCCCTTGCTCAGTTTAACTAATGAGCAAATTCAAGGTCTTCTCTCACTCATCCCGGTTGCTGCTTCTACTTCAACCACTGCGTGTCTGCTAATATGGTGTCTGCACATCACATTGCTTCGGGTTATGATGATCAAGGTACTCTCTATATACTTTGGCTCGTTGATACTGGAGCAACCGATCACGTATGCTCTTCACTTGCTTACTTCACCTCTTGCCACCCATCAAACCCGTATCTATTAATCTCCCAAGTGGCCACACAACATATTCATATTTGAGGGCAGTGGTGTTATCTCCTTCTCTTATCTGTATGATGTGTTATATGTTGAGAATTTCAAGTCTAACATCATTTACGTGGGCCAATTGGTTTGAAACTAGTAGGTGTAAGGCTATTTTTGATGGTGATGATTGTGTTTTGCGGGATATCCCATCGAAGAGGGACGATTGAAAGCGCTAGAATGAAGGGAAGACTATACCATTTGAGGATCTCACCCAAGACCTTTGCTTGGCATCTCATCACATTACATGTAACTCTGTTTCTTTCAATTCTTCTAGCATAGATTTGTGGCACCATAAATTTGGGCCACCCATCTAGTACTAGCTATTCTCTCATTCAAAAACACTATTGTAATCTTCCAAATATAATAAATCATGTTTGTGACACTTGCCACTTAGCTAAACAGAGAAAATTACCTTTTCCCTCTCACACATCTAGCACTGAACACTGTTTTGATCTTATTCATGTTGACATATGGGGACCAATGGCCATCCCCTCTATCAATGGAAATAGATATTTTCTCACCATTGTAGATGACAAATCTAGGTACACTTGGATCAAACTACTAAAGAACAAAATCGAAACTAGGCGTACTAACACATTTCCTTACCTATGTTCACACCCGATTTAATGCCAAAGTCAAATCTATTAGATCGGATAATGGAAAAGAATTTGTGTTTACTGATTTCTATCTCCTTCATGGCATTGTTCACCAAAAATCTTGTGTTGAAACCCCACAACAAAATGGTATCGTAGAACGCAAACACCAACATATTTTGAATGTTGCTAGATCTCTCATGTTCCAATCTAAACTACCCTTACAGTGCGGGACTTCTCATTAACCATGCCATTCACATCATCAATCAACTACCTTCTCCCTCACTTAACTCTCAATCACCCTTCACTATCCTATATGCCAAGAAACACGATATACTGCTCCGCCCGTGTCTTTGGTTCTCTCGTGTTATGCCACTACCATTGCAAAGACACATCGAACAAAATTCCAACCTCGTGCTCGGAAATGTATCCATATTGGTCATACCCGGTGTTAAAGGATACCTCCTATTAGATCTTCATAACAATGAGATATTTCTCTCTAGGAATGTGACATTTTATGAACACATTTTTCTTATCGAGAATCAAAATCCTAACCTACACTCCCATCTACTTCAATACTTGAACCATCCAAAATTACCATCACCGACCTCTTCACCTCATCCAATGACCTTGAACATCCTTTAACTACCCTCTTCTAACCCTAAGCAAGTTTGTAGACTTCACTGAGTCACTACATGGTTTGAAACAAGCTAGCGGACAATGGAACTCTAAGCTTGTTTCCTTGCTTCTCTCTCTTGGCTATAAGCGGGTCAAAGCCCGATTACTCTCTATTGGTTAAGAGTACATGGGTGATATTACCATCCTTCTCATCTATGTAGATGACATTGTACTTACAGGTAACAACCTTGCTTTGAAATTTCCAATGTCAAAACCATTCTTGACCAACAATTTAAAATCAAAGATCTTGGCACTCTTAAATTCTTCCTTGGCCTTGAAGTAGCTAGGAATTCCACTGGCCTCATTATCTCCCAACGAAAATATGCTTTGGAACTACTCCAAGATGCTGGATTGTTAGCTTGTAAAACCGCTAGCACACCTATGTTGCTCGACCTCAAACTTAGCTCTACATTTACGGCACACGGTTGAAGATCCATACGCTTATAGGAGATTGATTGGTCGTCTCATTTACCTCACGAATACTAGACCTGATATATGTTATGCAGTCCATAAGTTAAGTCAATTTCTTTCCAATCCATTGGATAAACACTTAGCCATTGCTTTACATATCCTGAAATATATCAAAAGCAACCACAGCCGTGGTTTGTTTTACTCTTCCACATCGATGGCTTGCTCAAAGCATTTAGTGATCTTGATTGGGCGACTTGTTTGGATAGTAGACACTCACATTCTTTGGTTTTAGCATTTTCTATGGTTCCTCACTTATTAGTTGGAAGTCAAAGAAGCAGCGTGTGGTGTCTAGAGTCTTCTCTCAGAAAGTGAATATAGGGCAATGGCTCTCACCACATCGAAATTCAATGGCTGTTGTATCGCTTCAAGACCTACAACAACCTCATACAAGTTCTGTTCCTTTATCTTTTGTGATAATAAGTCTCCGCTATTCACATTGCCCAGAATCAATCTTCCATGAGCGTACTAAGCACATTGAATTGGATTGTCATCTCATTCGTGATAAAGTGCAAAGTGGGACAGTTCATCTCATGCCTATTCCATCAAAGCCCAGTTGCAGATATCTACACCAAACCATTGCGACACCTACCTGTTTTACGAGCTCCTCTCCAAAGTGAACATGAAGGATATCCATGCTCCGGCTTGAGGGAAGTGTTAGATATAGTATATATTATTGAAATGTAAATTTTAATGTATTTTTGACCGGAGGTCATTTTAGTCTTTAGCTAGTTAAATAGCTTAGTTCCTTTTTAGTTTGCGGAGTTAGTTAGATAGTGTTAGTAGCTAAGCTGTTTGATTCTTTATGGCGATTCTGTTTCATTTCTTCTTGATCCAATTCACATTGTATATAACTTGATTATCAATGAATTGAATCTCGATTTTGAGTTTTATCAATCATAACGGTAGTGAGAAATAAAAACACGGAGAATCGGTATATCTCATTTACTTACACTTACTTCTCTAGTATATCTTTGCTTTCAATATTTTCTAACAATATTTTCCCTCAAAGATTGGCAAAACTTGGCCATGAACATTACAACAATAGATTTTACGCACCATACTCCACAAACAAACTTGACATTTACATCATATAATGGATGAAAGCACGTCAATGTTATAACAATAAAGATGGTGTACCTTCCTCTACTACGTGAACATGTTCCTTTTATTGAGAAAAAACACGAGAGAGCAAACAATGGGAACCAAAACATAATTAAGTAATTAACAAAGCATCCGATTGCAACACTCAAATGAAAACTCGTTCGTTTAGGACTCCTAAACATAAATTTGTTAAATCAAATTTCCTTTACAAATCACTTGGCATATTAGGGTTCTAAAATGAAATGCTTTCAATTTTTTATCTTTGAGCGTTTTCTAACAAAGAAAGTTGTGAACCTTGAAGAGAGCATTCTTCCCTCTGCTGCACGGTGGTTCGAAAATGACAGTTGCACGAACTTGTTACGCGCGCGATTAATAGTAAAGATGAGTTACGATGGCGGCTTCTACTCTTTTTCTGCATGAGAGGTTACTGCGGCGAGGTATATGATTGAAGATTGAGGAGGCGGAGGAGGGTGGAGAGTCGGAGGAGGAGCACGAGTCTTTGGAAGTCGGAGGAGAAAAAGAGAGCGTTTTGTTTTTAGGAGAGAAGAAGAGCGTTACGATTTTTAGGGATTTAGGGATCGTGGGTGTTTTATTTTCATCATTGGGTTGCCACGGACTTGCCACGACATCTCGTCGCAAATTTACGGCATTTCACATGTCGTGGCAAACCCGTGGCAAACACGGCGGAAATTTCGTGCTCTCACTTTTTACACATGCCGTCAAAATCGCGGCAAATTCTTGTGGAATAAGCTCAGTGGCAAATGCTAGTGGCTAAAACAAGCTTTTCTTGTAGTGTCGGAGGTGGTAGGGGAAGAATCCATAGGCGTGCAACTTACGGATCAAGGAAATCTCTTGCATATACAAAACCCACAGTGACAATTGCTTACCATCATCCGAAGTAAATGAGGCATGGACCTTTTCTCTAATCTCATTCGGTAAAGACCCCGCTTATCGTTGATGCAATCCATAGGTTGTTGAGCAACTTTACGCTTGAAATCCACATTATTAGTAGCTTTGATGCTTACGGACATAAACTGTTTTGCTGATTTTCCCCACCATTGTGCTTCCTTCCTTTGCAAACACTAGTGGTATGGTGATAGTCTTGCAATTCATACAAAAGGAGGCAAATTGTCATACTCAATGCCCACTAAGAAATCATAACCCGACCTCTCAACAAGGATTTGACTCATAAGCTCGATTTCAATTCTATATTAATCAAGATCGTGCAAAATGACCAAAAGATCACATCAAAAAGAGCTCTTGTTGTATCATCTAGTCTAATTGGTATTCCACTACAACTAGCAATAGCAAAAAGAATTTTGGGTCTCCAATATTCTTGAGGAAGCCATCAAGTCTAACTTGACATTGTACATTTGTATGCTTTATATTTGAAGGATTGAATCAGGCTGCTAGGCAAACAATTGAAGCAGCCCTGACTTGTAATTCCAAGAGGGTTGCGACTGAATTCTCCGTAAAAGAACTTACCTATTGGCAGCGCATGAAAGAGAAAATTCATAATATCATTTTCCTAAAGAGATCGGACCACTTTCACTGTTGGTTTCAAAGAACTTGAAGTTTTTATTTTAAAGCATCTATCTTGATGGGAGAGTCTCCTTTTGAAAGTAAAATTCTTCCACGAAGGTGTGTCTTGCATCCTTCCAACATTGCCATGTAATCTTCTTCAGGAATTGAATTGCTAAGTCATCTCCTTTAAAACACAGACGAAGAAGTTGACAAGAGGAATATCATAAATCTTATTCATTAATCTGATAAAGCTTGTGCAAAAGATTTATTGTTTTATGTTGCAAAATTATGCACTTTTGAGTTATGCGAAGCTATTGTTGGAACAAATCGTGGTGAGGTGCCTTTCACATACTTGAGTCTAAAGGCTTGGATGCAAATTTCGATCTTTGTACACAAAGATTTTTCTTTAAATAAAGCAGGCTCTATCACCTTCAAATTGGCGGACCGGTTGTTTAATTCGGGAACATGATGATGTCTACATGCATGTGTGGCGTCACATCAAGAAGCGCAGAGAGCGTGACTAAGCGCAGTGAGAAGGACGCGACACGAGAGACGCAGCGGATGGGCGTAGATGCCCGCTGCGGTGCTGCGGAGACCTATATAGAGCGAGCCACGGACATAGCGAGGATGACACACTCCGGAGGAACCAATCACGGGCGGCGGCGTGCGAGATCAAGCGGCGCAGCGCGAAGAGCTTGGCGAACTCCAACGGCGCAGTGCAAGGCTAAGCTTCAGCGACTTGCTTGTAGCGGTGAAAACCAAGATTGAGAAAAGCAATATAGCTCTTATTGCAAGGAAGCTTTGACGCGAGCATCTACGGAGATGGGCCCGTGGGAGGATCATAGCGGATCATCGAGAGATCTGGCGATTAAGCCTAAAATTTTTATACTAAGCCTAAACTTTATATTTCCTAGGTGCTATTGTTATATGCTTAGTTTGTTTTCTACTTGGGCATTTGATTTATTTTAAGATGTTGCCAAAAAACATTTATACGGTAGTCAAAAGCGAAAAAAAAGCGAAATGAAGAGCTAATAAAATCACAACAAGGAGCTCTTGATAAATTTGTTTTTAAAAATGTAGATACCTAAGAAAATTTGGATAACAATGATGAAATTGATGATAATTCAAGCTACATTTCTAATGATGTGCCAAATACATCTAATCTTGATAATCTTGATAACAATTTGAAGGATATTCTAGTTGAAAAGGGGCTTACTAGAGAAACAAATCTTAACTTTTCCTTACTAGATAAATATTTTAGGTATTTTTCATATGAGCATTATTCAAGAAAATTAATCGGTGGCTGTGAGATTAGTGATCGAAAATGGTTAGTTTATTGCAATTATGTTGACAATTTTTTAAAAATCTTCTAGTAACTTGAGTTTCCTAGCAAATGAGGGCTTAAATCTTATGACTTTCGGAGAAAGTAGAAGTTTTTGATAATTTATAAAACCATATTATGTATTAAGGCTTATTATTGTTGAATTTTTACACATTTGACTTCTATTTGTAATGCGAGGGTATCAAAGGCGAGGGAGGTGCAACTATTGTGAGCCCAGCTAACTTTAGTGACCCGGTGATATTGAAGCTACGCCAAACAAAAGTATTTTTGGTGGGTCTTGCGCTTTTGGACCGATCAATATGGATAGCCACGCGGTCACTTTTGACCCGAGGTATTTATTCGGCTTGGCCAGGTTTCTCACGAAACCCAGACTCTTTCTCTCTCAACTTCTTGATTCTCAGGTCTCTCTCTCTCTCTTCTTCCTGCTGTTCTCAAATTTGAAATCCTAGTTGATTGGGGCTCTCACCACGGTGATTGAAGCTCTGATTTGGCTTGGATTCAGGCTGATGATGATGAAACAAAACCTCTTTGATTTTGTTCTTGAATCAACTGATCTGAAGCTCCAATTGCTTCTTCTCACTTCACGATAGACTCAGTTCTAACGCAAACCCTAGTTTGCTTCTTAGTGTTGATTCGATGAATCAAACACTCTTTCTAAGGTATAATCTCATACGAATACAATTTCCTTTCACTCTTTATCTTGATTTGTCCTTGATCACAAAAACCCTAATTTCTGTTTTATGATTTGCAACGGTTCTCAGTACTCAAGAAAGGTAGAATCTCACACCTCTATGTGTTCTTGAGTGTATCTTTCTTTTAACTGTACAAGCCCTAATCTTATATGTTGTTCTCTGGTTTGCATGCACACTATGAGCTTCAACTTGAAACTGACGGATATTCAACACGAGAACCACCTCAGAGAAACTTTCTAAAGGTAAACTTCACTCACAACCTACCTTCTCTCTTATCTTTGAGTTTCAGTCACTGAAACACAATCTTCTAACCTAATTTCTTTCTTTTGTGCCAGGTAAAAAACACTCTTGATGAACCACCACAGACAAAAGTAAACACTTAGAAGATGAAGATCTTGGAGCTAACGGTTGCAAGGAGTATAGCGTAGAATATAGAAAATTTAGGACAAAACTAGAACTTTTAAAGCTGTAAACTCTTATTTCATTGATTGTAAAGTTTGTATGTACAAGTATATGTTTATATAGCTTTCTCTAGTGATCTAGTTGTTAGAGTTAGTTGTTGCTAGTCAACAACCAAAGTTTGTTACATAACAAACTAGAATAGACTTTAGGTTAGTTATAACCGTTTGTACATTCTGTTTGTTAGTTAACAAAAGCCAACGGCTATATTTTTAAAATAGCCATTTAGAGTTTTAGTTAACATAGGATTTTGATAACAATTCCAACAATTATGTTAAATGAAATAATTTTTTTTGTCTTTTATTTAAATTTAGTCAAATTAAAAAATAGTAATGTAATGAATTTTTTTTTTTAATTTGCTTAGGCATAAAATATCAGGAACGAGACTGGAGATACAGGTTGATAAGAAAAAATAGTAATTGGGGAAATCTTTGAGATCTTTCTCGAAGAAGTAGGAGACAACGTGTCAAAGTATAAAGTTTGAACAGAGGAGAACAATGAAACCAATAAATGGCACCCATTTTAAGCTACACAATATTTTTAGCCGCCCACCCAATAATAAATCTATAACCTTTCAACATTAGTCAACAGTTAATGTACGCGTGTCTTTTTTATTGAGGGCCATCTCCAGAACTGCCAAAACCATCCACGCTGCAAATTTGTGTCACTCACTCACTGTTCTGATAATGATAATTGTCCTAATACGACAACAATACTATTAACTTTTAGAATGTGGTGACGTAGTATAATTAGGAATTTCTTCCTCATTTTCTTCTTGTTATGACAGGCAATCTCCCGGTAATATGTAAGGACCCAACCTTACACAATATACTTCTTCGGTATCTATTAATTAAATCGATTGAGATCTTTACTTGAGATCGTGATAATACTTTCTTAATTTATCAAATAGATCCAACCTTATGTTAAAGAAAATAGCATAACATTTTCTCATTCTATTGAGTCCTTCACAAAAAATTATAGCAATTGATAAGAATAATTGCCGATATATCTACGTATAATATGATATAATGTATTATATAATAGAATATTATATGTTGTGTTACAATATAATATAATATAATATAATATGTAAAAAAGTTTATATGTTAATAAAATAAGCCTACGTTTTCTTTAACTTATATTGCATATATTTAAATGTATAATATAAATCAAACTTAGTCTATTATATTATTATAAAGTTAATCTTTATTCAACGTATTTGTTATTTTATTCATTGTTTAAATCCCTACTTAATATCTCTAATTAATTATAATAAAATTTAATCTAAATTTATTTGAAATAAAAAAAATAGTGGGTTCTTTGAAATTCTTTTTGTGTAACTATATGCATTGAAAGGAAGAGTTTATTATTAATATTTTAACAAACTATGTGTAACATCCTAATTTTAAATTTCGATTTATGAAATTTGAGTGATTTATTCTTTCGAATAGGTAATAAATCAGTCGCGGATATGAGGTTGTGGTGAAAACAATTTATAATTCTTAGGAGATGATAATTTAAATCATAAAGCCGAGTGGAAATTAGTCTTTACAAGGGTATTTTAGGAATTATCTGCACTTCGTGTTAAATGAAATTTCTAAGATCAAAATATCCAAATACACTCTTATCTCTCACTTGTGTGAAA
This sequence comes from Oxytropis ochrocephala, assembly GCA_020916435.1. Lineage (NCBI taxonomy): Eukaryota > Viridiplantae > Streptophyta > Magnoliopsida > Fabales > Fabaceae > Oxytropis > Oxytropis ochrocephala. Next base: position 20,719,493 of record CM037088.1, read on the forward strand.
AGTAAGAAAGAAGAAAAGGTAAAGTAAGAGAGAGACATAGAGAGAGAGAGAGAGTACACGGCTGAGAGAGAGAGAAAAGGGAAGGAACCGAGAGAGAGGGAGGAGAAACGTGAGGAAGAGGAGAGGAAGAAACAAGGAGATCTCTTTCATCTTCCATCACATGTAGAGTAATTTTATGTCATTCTTCTCCATTTTTCAAGAGCTATCTATTGATACTAATTTTATACCCTATCTCTCCATCTTTCTCAAATCACCATTGTTGACCCATATAGCTCAAAGTGGAGAAAAATCGAAATTGGGCGACTTGGAAGCTTCATATTGCTCGTGGGAAGCTCAACTACTTGCTTGGGAGTATTGGGTACGAGTTTTGTGGTGGATTCGAGTCGATTGAAGCACCGAAGAATTTGGGGCTGTTAGATTTCGGTTTGGGTAGCTGGAATTCGGTTTTGGAACTGTTTTGGAGGAGTTACAGCTGCTGGTTTTCTGTTTGGAAGTGGTTGGAGCGGTTTGGTTTGAGCTCGTGAAGTTTCGGAGGCGAGTTCGTGAAGTTCGAGATCGTGTATTTCGTCAAGATTCGGTTTTGTGTGATTTTCATCACACGAGGTGAGATTTTCTTTCGGCAGGAATTTTAAACATCGTTTTTGAACTATGTTTGAATGATTTTCAAATTAGAAGTTTGAGAATTTTAAGTCAGTATTTATTTTCACGAAAATGCGCGTGTTTGAAAATTTAAAGCGAAACCATAATGCTTTGATTTTTGAATTGATATGTTTGGGTGGATTATGTGGAATATTGTTTGTTTGGATGTGTTTTAAAGTTGGGTGTGAATCGGTTGAATTTTCAAATCTATTGGAAAGCAAGTAAAATTTTGTATATATACGACATTAATGATTTTGGAATAAAATGATGTGCTGGGTGGTTTTCGGAGTAAATATTATTTTGGGATGTCAAAAGTATTACAGAGGAAACTCTGTAGAAATTTTGTTAGAAATTTTGATACAAATCAATCGGTTTTGAAATAACGATTAATATTACTATTATTTGAAAAACCGAACTAGTGAGCGTGTGTGGACTTATGTCTTGGAAAATAAGCCCAGAGCGAAATGTTCTATTTTTATGATTTGGCTAGGGATGATTATAAATCATCTAAACCTATCCATGAGACCTATAATTATAAATTATATGGAATTGAAATAATGCTTGCGGAAAATGATATGCTCTGTCAGATTTATGTTACGATATATAAATATATCGAGTTGAGTGGCGACCTACATGTGTTAGTATGCTTTAGGGAGGCGGTCATGAGCCACAGCCACACAAGCCCCGATGTTAAAGAATTATTAGCCTTTGAGAGTTGTACACTTATTGGCTATGGCCAGGGGTCCACCATGCTTCTTTTAGGTTCTTTGGTGGTGTACTAAAATTAATAAAACTTTATTGTAATTCATTCTTGGATTACCATGTGATTCCGCAATTCATATAATAGAATTGCTAAGATCTCGAGTAAGTATTAACTTGCTTTGTGTATATATTTTTAAGCGGCTCATGAGTGTGGCTAGGGGTCACGGTAAAGCTCTCATTGAGACAAGTTGTCTCACCCAATATATTGTGGTTATTTCTGGGAGCTTGCAGGGAAAAGAGGAAAGCTAAGAAATACGGCTAGTTGAAGCTTGTGTTGAAGATGGCTAAGGAGCATTTATGCTTATGTATTTCGTTTGTGTTTCTTTGTATTTTAATTTATATAACTTGTATTGATACAAGTTGTATATTATGTTCATTACTTCGATATATTCGGATATGTAATATTAGTATTACTTGATCGCGAAAAATTTTAGGGTGTTACATTTGGTATCAGGCGGTTCGACCTAGTCGGACGTAGAGACCTTATGGTCGAGAGGTTAGATAAGTCACTTAGAGGTTGTGGCGAGGCAATTGTTAGAACCTTCGGTATGTTATGTGAAGCTTTGAGCTTGATCGACTCAATTTTCATGCAAGTGCGGGAATGATAGCGATTGGTTGCACTTAGCCGAAAATGTCAAACCCTACACTATAGGAATTTTGGCCTTTCGGTTTATCGAGCACGGCGAAAGCAAAGGGCTATAGTTGTGTTACTGTGCTAGTAATGGGCGACCAAGTTGGTTCGAGAAATTGTGGGCGAATGTTCAATCGGTGAACCAAGTGCAATTGTAGAATTGCGGTGGAAGTTATTATGGAGTCATACAAAGAGCTACAATTAAGAAAAGCCTTTAAAGGCGGGAATAATGACGATATCGTAAGATCTGTTAAGATTAAGCGGACACCGGAATCTAATCATTGATTAATGGTCTATCGATTCCAGAAATATTGTTTCTACAATAACCTTACCTTATGGTTAGAGTAAACCCTGACTTAGATCGCGATTAGAGATATCCTTTTGGATAGGCTGCGAGTCTTGATCATGTTTCTTTTTCCTTTACGCCATATTGCGAAATCTATGGCCGAGCCTAGTAGGTTGTAGTGCAATCTACTGTATTGGCTCACGGAACCCGATGTTGATCGAGTTAGTTATGATCACGGTTTTTGAACGAGTCTCAATCAAGATAAGAAGCGATAGGTGATTTTGATGGTGACATGTCTATGCCAGGAGTAGGCGTCATGGAAAGAATTCTCACCACGCTTGTCATGTAACGAGGAAGGAAAGTGATTTATTCTCACGAATGCTGCGGATGAGGATGCACATTAGAGTAGACTAACACTCATGCTAGGATGCAAACCTAAGGTATTCCTTTTACTGGAATCATTTCAAGAGCGATTTACGAATCGATTCGTTTCCTTGATTCGGATTCGGTGTAAGCGAGCGTAGCGTATTAATTTAAAGCGAGTGTTATGTCGGTTAGGAAGTATCTTTGCTATGTTGAGGATTAGATCGATTCTATATATTGGAAGTATGTATGCTCTTGAGAAGATGTGCGGAATATGACTAGAGTTCACGGAAGGTCTTTGAGGTGATATGGAACAAGGATTTAGTTTTCATTCTTGTGAATAATTATCGGCTTTGGTTTAGCAATCTTGAAAAGCTGGATTCCTCAAAGCCTAGCAAGTGTCTATGGTAAGAGTATAATTGTGTTAAATGTCATTGGGGATTAAATCGTGCTCTGTTGCGAGGAGGAGGGTCATTATGCGCGGTAATGCTAAATTAGGAACTCTTAAAGCTCGGACAATCAAGCTGAGGGTAATCTTTAGAAGGGTACAAGTTTCCTCGGTGATAAATATGTTAGCATATTGTATGACAATAAAGCTACAGTTGTTTATCCTTATAGCTTATGTAAATCGGGTAGGATTATTTGTGTCTCCTGCATTGAGCAGATGTTTGAAGATTGTTTCGAGCCAGAACCATTTGGTTCTCTGCTTGAATTTGTGGATTGTTTGGACCATTAAGGAAGTGGTTAGACTTTTCCCTCGGATAGCAAGTCTTTATTTCTATGTACGGAAGTTTTTATTTTTGTGTTATGCACTCTTTGGAATTAGTTTGTATTTATCATCTGTTCAAGTTATCAATGAATTTTCCTAGATGTATTTAGGATAAAGTTTTCTATAGAATTAGTTCAGTGCGGAACCAATAGCCATAACTTAACTGCTTGAATGTCTTCCTTAGAATCAAATGGTGAACTGACTTGGGAATTAACCTCGAAGGAATTTATTCAGTGAGCGTCTCTCGGTGGTGCTCTGCATTACATGTCAACTAGATTGATGGGAGTATGAGGTTGTGTATCGATTATCGTTAATTTGAACAAGTGGCTATCTAGAATAAATATCTATTGTCGAGGGTAAATGATTTACTTAACTTGACTTCAAGAGTGCGGTTGCTTTCTCAAAGAATTGATCTAAGGTCGTGATATAATCGGATCGAGTCTTGCGTGAGGCGTGGTGGTAATCATGGATGGTATTTGGGTGTACTCGAAGACTATTAAGGAGCTTGTGCAACATCTCGTATTGTTTGAGAGTTACTTGAGAGAAGAAGTTATATGCCAAGCCATCGTGGTGACTTACGGATAGCGAAGTGGAGATCTTGGATCGCATGATTTCTCGAGGCGAGGAATTGCGGTCGATCTGGCACTTTGGCATGATGGCGGGTGAAGTCGAAGTTTTAGGACTTCTTTGGTTATTATCGAAGAATTATTCAAGGATTCTAATAGTTAGTTTTCCTCTTATCTCGTTAGCTCGCGAGGGCCGACAATTTATTTGGAATGCGATTTGGAAGGATGCTTCTAGAGTTATGTCGCAATTTACTTTTGCTCAATCTTAATTCTCGAATAAAGTCATTTGGAAATCCAAAGTTCTGGTGGCGCATCGGGGAGGGGTTAGAAAAGTGTGATTATTCGGAAAATCGGTGGTAGCTTATGCATCTAAATAGTTGGAGCCACATGAAGAAAGAGTATTCAACTCATGATTAGGAGTTGCGAAATTTATAGTTCTGTGATGAGAATCGGAGACACTATCTTTATGGGTCTAGTTGTAAAGTCTTTAGTGATCCTGCATGGTTTGAAATATCCTTTCGATCATACTTGGTGAATAACAATCAAGTAGGCAAAGTATCAATGAAGTTGAATGAGACTATATGTCTTAATCCATGTTATGTTTCCACTTATATGAGTATGTTTAGTATCAGAAAGCGAGTTTGTGTCCTCTGAATATGTCTAATTCGTTCATTTCATTAAAGTATTATTTTGGAAAACCAATGTTATATGAGACCCACGGAGTAGGAAATCTATTCACACGGTGGAATTGACCATCCACGAAATGTCATTGTTGGGATCTTTTAGAAAATTGAATCTCGAAGTGGCACAAAGAAGAGTCGGATAGTGTTAAGGCGCGTTGAATTTGAGCGCTTTGAGAAATCTAGCAGGGTGAAGCCACAGAGAGAGATGTTGAGCTACAATCTCGAAATGATTACCAAATTATACCGAAGAGCGGTGGTAGTATTATCTATTAGATGGTAGGGTTGTGTACCCAGCGTTATTAATGATAAAAGTCGATTTTTGAGGAAGTTTATCGGAGTTAGTATTGATTCACCTGGATCCACGAAGATGTTATTGTAATTCATATTACGAATTACGATTATTATTGCAATTCGGATAATGAATTGCGATTATTATAATTTAATTAATAAATTACCGGTTTAGGATTCTTATTTGAATCGAGAGAGTGGCAGTATGAAATCGGGTATTATGGAAATTGTAGCTAAGAGCTTGACTCGACGAGAAGGATTAGAAGCGAGAGCACAGAAGCACAACGACAAGTTGCAACCATTGGAGGTTCCAATGTGGAAATGGGAAGATACCTACATGGATTTTGTTATAGTTGGCCGAGAGGGCAAAGTCGATAACGATGCTAATGGGGTAGTGTGGATCGATTGACCAAATCCGCTCCACTATATTAGTTAGGAACATTTTAAAGTATCAAGTTAGTAGAAGTGTATATGAACCATATCATCAGTTGCATGGAATTTTTACAAAGATGGTGTCAGGATCACTGACTTAAAGTTTAAAGGAGACTTTAGGAATTAAAGTGTGCGTCGAGCAGAACTAATTAGACTCTTGAAGATATACTTCAAGTATGTGTTATAGTAATTTGGGAGAAATGGAAAACTCCATTGTAATGGAAGGAAGACAATTAGAATTGGAAATAGTGATAAGGTAATCTTGTAAGTATCTCAGATTTATCTATCTTGGCTAAGCAAAACAAGAGAGAAAGGCACCTTGGGCGGGGGCGATTGCAATGGTCAAAGTGGTGACCAATGGAAATCCATTAGATGGCATATGGTGAAATCCATATCTATTTTATTGGGTTATGTTTTCGCAAATTTTGAGGACAAAATTTTTAAAAGTTGGGGTGATTGTAACATCACAATTTTTAAATTCGATTTATGAAATTAACGAGTGATTTATTACTCGAATAGGTAATAAATCAAGTCACGGATATGAGGTTGTGTGAAAACAATTTATAATTAGGAGACAATAATTTAAATGCATAAAGTGAGTGGAAATTTAGTACTCTAAGGGTATTTTAGGAATTATACCACTCATGTTAAATGAGCTCTAAGATACCAAAAATATCCAAATACACTC